>NW_024121277.1:2410859-2555863 GCF_016745375.1 Pimephales promelas | reverse complement strand
GTTTGCGGTCTCGATGAAGACGTTGAGAGCTCTCTCCACGTTGGCTTTCTGCTTGGTGGCCAGATAGCAGTAGTTCTCCAGGATGCGCAGCTGAACGTGTCCCGCTGGGGTTTGTGGCTTCAGCTCCTTCAAGAGCTTCTCCGCTGTTCTCACGGCCAGCTGCTCGGACTCCTGCTTCTCTGTAGAGTTCCTGAACTCCAAACAAATGAAATGCATCATTAGTAAGACTGAATAAAACTCAATATCAGCTTCTGTAGTTTAAAAGACGTATTGGTGAAGTGAAGATGGTCTGAGACACCTGGTATTAAGATCGGCAGGAACATGCATCTTAAATGCATCTCTGGTGACACTTGTGGACGTTTCGAGTGTCATTTTATTTAAGCAGATGTTTTAAATGGGTAATTCACCACTGGGAAAGTAGGCTTTCAATAAAACCTGGCTGTCTATGCTACAGAACGGCACAAAAAAGTGCTACCTGACTAGAGAAAACATAGCAAATGGCTATATACCTTTTGCTAAATAAATAGGAAAACCCATAATGCACTGGTCATGTTGCCTTCAAGGCCATTCCCAGTCTGCTCCTATTGGATAGGCTTGATCAGTCAAATAGTGGCTTGCTTGAGTAGGAAATACTTTTAGTCTAAGTTTAAGTTTTATAAGCACAAATGCTCGCGTTGCTCTGTTCTGTGATGTGCGTTCGTGACTCTCCTGTTCGAACTCGTTTTTGAGTCATTTCGTTCATTTTGTTCCTAGAGAAAGGCGAGCATTTGTGTTTATAAAACCTAAACTTTCTTATTTATTTTTGAAATGAGCGATCGTTTCGCTAAATAAGACCATCATTCATCGTCTGGTGTCGTTTAAAGCCCTTTGAAGCTGCACTGAAACTCTCATTTGGACCTTGAACCGTTTGGTTCCCATTGAAGTCCATTATATGGAGAAAAATCCTGGAATGTTTTCATCAAAAACCTTCATTTCTTTTTGACTGAAGAAAGAAAGACGTGGACATCTTGGATGACATGGTGAGTAAATAATCAGCAATTTCTTTTTTAAAGTGAACTACTCCTTTAAATGCATTTCTCACATGGCTCAATAATGTTGGACCCACCCCATGTCTCCGTCCAGGTTCTCGAACACCTCTCCTCCAATCGTCTCATTGTCAGGGTTGAGGCAAATCTCAATCATGTTGTACACTGCATTCTGGCCCCAGTCGTTGTCCTTCCGGGCTTTGTTAAAGTGACGCAACCCATCGTTCGGTTCACCGGTGTACCTTTGAGAAGCAGATGATTCATATTCATGTTCAAATCAAATTTGGGGAAAAGAAAAAAAAGAATTAGGGTAAATTCAGGTAGATTGGGACACTTTTGCCATTGAGATGACTGGGTAAAACTGTCCCAATCAACCTGAATTCACCCCTACTTTAGAGTGAAATGTGACCTGGACATGTTTTCATGAGATTCTCTCTATTTGCTTGATGAACCCTAGTGGATAACAAGAACATAATTCCTATTGTATTCAAATCAGTTTTGTTACATTTTAAAATGTAAAGTGATGTGATCAAAAGTTGAATTTTCAGAAATCATTCTAATATGCTGATTTGCTAACATTTGTGCCGCTTCACATTTTTGTGGAAACCGTGGATACATTTATTCAGGATTCTTTGATGAATAGAAAGTTCAAAAGAAGAGCATTTATTTGAAATAGAAATATTTCTGTAACATTAACAATACACTTAATTTTTTTTATTAATTTAACCCTTATGTTGTGTTCAGGTCATTTTGACCCGAAGAGAATTTTCTTTTTCCTGAAAAAGTTAGTTAATGATATTGCATTAGACTAAAACTTAGATCATTCTTAAATCAAGATACATTTATTTGAGATGCTACATGACGTCTTATTGTCTCAAAAATAATCAAAATTAGGTGTTTTTTGCTCAAAACAAAACAAAAATCTGCCAAAAGGATAAGAAAAATAAACTTGTTTGCTTTGAATTCTAAGACTTTGCTCACACGGTATAACTTCCCAAATATTTTGGGATAATTTGTGTACTTTTTTGGGATATTTCCACTTTGTTACAGGGTTTTCAACACAGCATTAGGGTTAAATACATATTTTCTGAATAAAAGAAATACATATTTTCTAAATAAAATAAAAAAACTGACCCCAAACTTTTGAACAGTGTATAACGCTGTCCCCTTTGCCAAAATATTTACTTACCCCTGAGATTTTAAGTGAATATTTAAATAATTTAACAACACATTCACATGTTCACGGTTCTCTGATGTCATTTAATGGTCACATGACATGCAGGTAAACAAAATGTGTTTTATTTTATTTATTTATTTTAATTTTATGTTTTCATTTATTTCATTAACCCCTTTGTGAACCCCAATTTTGGATCCATCATCATAAATAAAATAAAATCATAACCCCCCCTCCTCTATTTTCTTATTCTATAATCTTACCACAGGTAGAGCCCTTTGCAGTAGTTGTATCCCGGCTCAAACTTGGCCCTCGATGAGTGTTTCTCTGCCATCTCAAGGAATCTTGGAACCTCCTCCAGTTTGCCGGCTCTGCGCAGCAGATCAATGAGGCGGGACAGCGTTGGGTAGTTGTCTGAGGGAAGAGATCAAATGAGTTCATTAGAGCTCCCTTGTTTCTTGGGTTTGCTCTGCTGCCGTTTGACAACTCAGGAGATGAATGACACACCTGGTTTCTTCTCCAAGAGCTGCTGGAAGTGAAATACAGCCTGTTCATAGTCCTGCTTCCGGAACATGAGGTCTGCCATCATCTAACAACCAATACGGAGAAGAGACTATCACCAAATGCCAAAACTACCAAAGACTACCAAAACTATTTAAAAAAAAAAAAAAAGAAATGGTGTAAAAAAAGAAATGAACAGAACTGAACTTAATTTTTTTCTTCTTTAGAGGCTGACTTAAAAGGTTTGTTTATTTAAACATCAATTTCTCTATAGAATAAAAAAAAAAGAATTTTCCCTCCAAACTCGAGATGTTTATTCTGTTTATTCTGCCTCTGGATTCATCTGATTGGTCCACAGTGGTGAGGTTATGAGAGAGGGCTATCTGCTTAGGGAAACTGACCAGCGTGGCGGACTCGTTGACCGGATCGTTCTTCAGAATGGCACTGCACTGCTGTTGACAGGCCTCGACATCATCCAGGGTAAGATACAGCTGAGCCAACTCCAGCATCACCTGATTAAACACAAACACACACATTTACTTGCACAGATGGACACTAAAACGCACTTTTGAAAAGAATCATTATATTCTAAGTTTTGCATTTTTTTATGCAGTAATGCATGCATTTAAAAAACATAATTTATTAACATGCACATAAAAAAAAAGAAACCATGTACAGTGCAAGACAAATGTCCTCGAGACATTCTGGAAAGAAGTCCAGGCTCAGTCCTTTATTCATTAACCATAAAAAAGTGTGCTGCCAATTACACATCACCACATTTAACTGATGTTTCTCATGATCTCAGAAATAGTTTAAATGGAAAAATTGGAATCTTAAATATTATTTTCAAGTAAATAATTTTTTTGCTGTAATAACTACCCGTAATATAAATAATAATAATAATAATTAAATAAACATAAATAATATTATAATATTAAATACTAGTTGGGGTCATTAATATTAATATATTAAAAACATAAATAAATAAATAATAAATAAACAGTAAATAAATAAATAACATTATTTGTTATATCATTTTGGTGTTTATTTTAGTTGATTAAAACAGAACTGAATTAGCACCTTTAATTTGTAATTCCTTGGATTATCCAACAATAATATATATATATATATACTGTATATATATATATAAAACAAATAAAGTCATTTAATAATATATTATATATATATATTTGTTTTCTACATTACATGTTGCAAATACCAGGAGAGCATATTTAACATGGTCTATCTATGTAGTGATTGATTGGTGATGGTTTGCAGTGCAAATGTAGCTCTGTGCCGTGTTCAAATGCAGCGCACACACACACACACACACACACACACACTGACAGACGTCTCCAGGCTCGGCTGGACCCATCCAGCTGCAGAGGAACACACTGGACTCACTGATCCGGGCCACACTGACCTTGCTGTCACTTTCACAGTACACAAGCGCCTCTTTGTAAAACTTGACGGCCCGCTCGTAGCCGCGCTGGCTGCTGCAGTGTTTGGCGATCTCAGCACAGATCTCCGCGGCGAGCTGCTTCTGCGCGGGCACCGAGTCGGGCTGCTCCATCTGAACACGCTTCAGAACCTTCGCCTGCACATCTCTCGCCTGAGCACGAAGCACAATTTCACAACAAGTCAATCAATTGCTTAGGGCATGAAATTAAAAACACAACATTCTGTCATTATTTACTCACCTTCCAATACCTTTTGACAGAGCGACATAGTTGACATGTATGTGAAACATGAAATTGTAAATTGGTCTTGTGGATTTAAGGTGAGCTGTTGAAAGCTTTCAGAGGAGTGTGATTTTCATATTTAGCAATATTTGAATTAGCTTTTATTTTAAATTTCAAGTTTTTAGTAATTTTGTGATGTCTGTTTATCATTTTTATTTCAGTTTAGTCATTTTAGTACTTTAACTTAAAGGAGTATGTCCATGTCTTTCTTTCTTCAGTCGAAAAGAAATCAAGGTTTTTGATGAATCCAGGATTTTTCTCCATATAATGGACTTCAATGGGGTCCAAACGGTTCAAGGTCCAAAAGACACTTTCAGTGCAAACTGCAAACTGTTCAAAGGGCTTTAAACGATTCAAGACGATGAATAAGGGTCTTATCAAGCGAAACGATCGCCCATTTAATAAATAAAAAACAAAGTTTAAGTTTTATAAGCTCAAATGCTCGCCTTGCTCTGTTCTGTGTGACTCTCCTGTTCAAACTCGTTCATCAAAACGAACAAATCTTTTTCCGAGTCATTTGGTTCATTCAACGAACGTAACAAACAAAGTGACTTGGAAAATTTTGATGAACTAGTTCATTTTGATGAAAATCCTGGAATGTTTTCATCAAAAACCTTAATTTCTTTTCGACTGAAGAGAGAATGACATGGACATCTTGGATGAGATGGGGGTGAGTAAATTATCAGCAAAAGTTTTTCTATTTATTAAAAGGAATAATTTCTTGGTGTATCATCTAATATTTATATTTTATTTCAGCTTTATTTACATTACCGAAAAATGATTAGTAATAGTTTTACTTAACAAGAACAACACCGTTTCAGAGGAAAAGACATTCAACTCACTCTCTGTAGGGACAGTAACGCTTCATCGTTTTTATTGACTTTGCTCTGAACCTTGGCGAGAAGCACAAGATAACGACAGTCTTCGGTAAGTAACAACAGCTCATTCACTGAAAAAAACAAAGACAGAAAGACGTCACTGATAGCACATGAAAAAGAGCAACTGCATTGTGCACTACACAAGAATTGACTTTTAAATTATATGAAGCTGAACCACCTTCCAATCATCAATTAAAAGTGCACACCCATGCTTTCCCATGACACACCCAAAGGACAAATTTCATTTGTCAGTTGTGTAACAGGTTCCTGAATACACACAGTCCTGAGACTTAAAAATACCCAGCAGACAATATTCATGATCAGATGTCTGTGTTTGATGGCTGCCAAATCTAAACAAGCTAAAATCTCCATTAATCTAAAACAGCACTTTTTGGTCATTTTGAGCTTAATGTGCTAATAAAAAAATATGAAATCTCTTTTCCAGGATACCTGAACTGAGGTGTTGCCATTTTACAATACCTTCATTTCTGAGATATTTCTCACCAGGATCATGTGTGAGAGCCTCTTGCAGGATTTTTTCACAGCGTTCGTACTGCCTGAGCTTCATGAGCAGATCGGCCAGGTCATAACGCAGGAAACTCTGATGCCCGCTCTTCAGCGCCGCCTCGTAATAGTTAATTGCCTGGGAAGGGAAAAGATATAAGAAAGCTAGTTTTACTCTTATTGACGATCCCCTCCAAATAAGAGCTGTTTTTGCATTTTAAAATACTCCTCTCACAATGAGCAGATGTGTAACAAGCTTCCATTTTGAAAACGGTACTTACCTTTACATAGTTGTGGGTCTTGACGAGTGCTTTCCCAATCTTACTGGCCACAGCTCCATCTTTGGGGTTTTTCTTTAAGGCCTGTTCATATACTTCAATAGCCAGCTCTGGCTGTCGATAGAACACATTATTTTCAGACATATGTCAACATTATACATCCTCCACAGCATTACACCACCACCACCAGCCTGCACAGTGGTAACAAGGCATGATGGATCCATGTTCTCATTCTGTCTCCACAGAAACCGAGACTCATCAGACCAGGCGACATTTATCCAGTCTTCAACTGTCCAATTTTGGTGAGTTCTTGCAAATTGTCGCCTCTTTTTTCTATTTGTAGTGGAGATGAGTGGTACCCGGTGGGGTCTTCTGCTGTTGTAGCCCATCCGCCTCAAGGTTGTGCGTGTTGTGGCTTCACAAATGCTTGTAACGAGTGGTTATTTCAGTCAAAGTTGCTCTTCTATCAGCTTGAATCAGTCGGCTCGTTCTCCTCTGACCTCTCGCATCAACAAGGCATACTGGATGTTTTTCCCTTTTCACACCATTCTTTGTAAATGGTTGTGCGTGAAAATCCCAGTAACTGAGCAGATTGTGAAATACTCAGACGCCAACAACCATGCCACGCTCAAAATTGCTTAAATCACCTTTCTTTCCAATTCTGACATTCAGTTTGGAGTTCAGGAGATTGTCTTGACCAGGACCACACGCCTAAATGCATTGAAGCAACTGCCATGTGATTGGTTGATTAGATGATTGCATTAATGAGAAATTGAACAGGTGTTCTTTATAAAGTGAGTGTATAAAATAATTATATTATATCAATTTGTGTAAATATTTTTATGATAATGAAATACATTTTCCTCCCATTCACATCACAATACCATAATGCAAAATAAATAAATAATAATATTGTTCATCGTATGTAGTATTTGCTGATAAAAGTGCAAAAAAAAAACCTATAATGTTCCTAAAAAATAAAAATAAAAAAAAAGATCTGGAATTTCAACGACGGTTCCATTCTTTAGATAAGGATTCACTGTTTACGCTGTGAAGTAAATATTTGTGTGGTGATAGAGGCAGACATCTTATAAAAAAAAAAGAAATTCATATTTGAGCTTCTAAACAAAGATCTTCACTAACACAAATGTAAACAAAAGAATAAACAGCAAGAGCTCTCCCACCTCCTGAATGTTTATGTAGGCATCACCGAGTAACAGGAAGGTATGAGGGCTCGGCAATTTATCCACCAAATCCCTGATGAGACAGAAATGTTAATGCGTAATGCAACAGCGCGTATGTACAGTATATGAGTGTTTGATGATTGTTTGCACAGCTGTATCCGAGCTTGTTGTTGAAAACTGTCAACACACGTGAATAACATTCAAGGCACTAGAATACAGAGCATTAAAATGCAGGTTCAGCATTTCATTCAGGTCTCTAAATCATCAAATATTAAGGCGAGACATGGCAGGCAAAACCATAGTTTTTTTTTTCACTGGTCAATTTTGAGATTTTGGGATATTTGTCTTCAATAACATGTCTTCTTTCAGACTTGTGGTGAAAAAAGTCTGAAATACACATTTAGGTCTTTATTTTACTACACTTTGTCTGTTTGTGTCTGTAGATTTCTCATAAATTCTTCAAAAGTTGTTGTTATAAATCATTTTCTGCTCAGCAATCGTGATCTGCACCCTGTCATCACAACCACAGTTAGAAAGCTCTCTTTCTCTTGTACAACGCTGTCGGATCCAAATATGGTCATTTCCTTTTTATCAGCAACCAATCGTGAAAGTACGGAGCCCCTCTAGTCCCACTTTGGTAAAAAAAATTAATTATAACTATCTTGTGGCCTCAAGATAGTAACTCGTAACTCGTGGCCACAAGATAGTAACTCGTAACTCGTGGCCTCAAGATACTAACTCGTGGCCACAAGATAGTAACTCGTGGCCTTAAGATACTAACTCGTGGCCACAAGATAGTAGCTCGTGGCCACAAGATAGTAACTCGTGGCCTCGAGATAGTAACTCTATCTTGAGGCCACGAGTTACTATCTTGAGGCCACAAGTTAGTATCTCGAGGCCACGAGTTAGTATCTTGAGGCCACGAGTTACTATCTTGTGGCCACGAGTTACTATCTTGAGGCCACGAGTTACTATCTTGAGGCCACGAGTTACTATCTTGAGGCCACGAGTTACTATCTTGAGGCCACGAGTTACTATCTTGAGGCCACGAGTTACTATCTTGAGGCCACGAGTTACTATCTTGAGGCCACGAGTTAGTATCTTGAGGCCACGAGTTAGTATCTTGAGGCCACGAGTTAGTATCTTGAGGCCACGAGTTACTATCTTGAGGCCACGAGTTACTATCTTGAGGCCACGAGTTAGTATCTTGAGGCCACGAGTTACTATCTTGCGGCCACGAGTTAGTATCTTGAGGCCACGAGTTACTATCTTGAGGCCACGAGTTACTATCTTGAGGCCACGAGTTACTATCTTGTGGCCACGAGTTACTATCTTGAGGCCACGAGTTACTATCTTGAGGCCACGAGTTACTATCTTGAGGCCACGAGTTACTATCTTGAGGCCACGAGTTACTATCTTGAGGCCACGAGTTACTATCTTGAGGCCACGAGTTACTATCTTGAGGCCACGAGTTACTATCTTGAGGCCACGAGTTACTATCTTGAGGCCACGAGTTACTATCTTGAGGCCACGAGTTACTATCTTGAGGCCACGAGTTACTATCTTGTGGCCACGAGTTACTATCTTGAGGCCACGAGTTAGTATCTTGAGGCCACGAGTTAGTATCTTGAGGCCACGAGTTAGTATCTTGAGGCCACGAGTTAGTATCTTGAGGCCACGAGTTAGTATCTTGAGGCCACGAGTTAGTATCTTGAGGCCACGAGTTACTATCTTGAGGCCACGAGTTACTATCTCGAGGCCACGAGTTAGTATCTCGAGGCCACGAGTTAGTATCTTGAAGCCACGAGTTAGTATCTTGAGGCCACGAGTTACTATCTTGAGGCCACGAGTTAGTATCTTGAGGCCACGAGTTACTATCTTGAGGCCACGAGTTACTATCTTGAGGCCACGAGTTACTATCTTGAGGCCACGAGTTACTATCTTGTGGCCACGAGTTACTATCTTGTGGCCACGAGTTAGTATCTTGACGCCACGAGTTAGTATCTTGAGGCCACGAGTTAGTATCTTGAGGCCACGAGTTACTATCTTGAGGCCACGAGTTAGTATCTTGAGGCCACGAGTTACTATCTTGAGGCCACGAGTTACTATCTTGAGGCCACGAGTTACTATCTTGAGGCCACGAGTTAGTATCTCGAGGCCACGAGTTAGTATCTTGAGGCCACGAGTTAGTATCTTGAAGCCACGAGTTAGTATCTTGAGGCCACGAGTTACTATCTTGAGGCCACGAGTTAGTATCTTGAAGCCACGAGTTAGTATCTCGAGGCCACGAGTTAGTATCTTGAGGCCACGAGTTAGTATCTTGAAGCCACGAGTTAGTATCTTGAGGCCACGAGTTACTATCTTGAGGCCACGAGTTAGTATCTTGAGGCCACGAGTTACTATCTTGAGGCCACGAGTTACTATCTTGAGGCCACGAGTTACTATCTTGTGGCCACGAGTTACTATCTTGTGGCCACGAGTTAGTATCTTGACGCCACGAGTTAGTATCTTGAGGCCACGAGTTAGTATCTTGAGGCCACGAGTTACTATCTTGAGGCCACAAGATAGTTATAATTAATTTTTTTTACCAAAGTGGGACTAGAGGGGCTCCGTATGAAAGTAAAAGGGGGATTTAACTTTTCTCTCATACTCCAAGTCTGAAATCTCCGCTTCAGAAGCACCTATATACACCAAACTTTTCCAGTCGTGTACCTAGTTATATTATGAAGACATTTACAGAGGGATTTGTAAATATCCTATTTCTAGCCTGATTTATATAACATTTTATTCCAAAAAACATTGCGAAAATCATTTTTTAAGCCAATTGGCTGTATATTCTGATTTACAGGATAACAAAAGTAGATATCCATAAATCCCTCTGTATTTTTTTTCTCATCTAATATGTGAACACATTGAAAAAATTATTTTGAACCTGGCTTTATCCAATACTCAGATTTCGTTTTTTAAATACGTGCAAATTAGTGCGTATTTAATTAGATGATGCCTCATTTGCATATTTAAACATTAAATTACAGAAAACTTGTAATATATTTTTTTTCTCATCTTAATGTAGGTAATCAACTGGGAAAGTTTCATGATGATATCTGCTAGTTAAAAAAAAAATTACCCTATTCACCTGTAGTGTCTCACCTTAAAGATAAATACTGGTGCCTATTTTTAGAAACATGAGGATATTTGCAAAATATATATAAATATATATAGAAAGAGAGAGAAAGAGAGAGAGAGTACTACATTAAAGTTACTGTAGAGAGCAATAAAATACTATATTAAGAATACACTCATTATTCTGATGAATTAGCTGTATGTTCAAGAGATATTAGGGGAAAATGTGACCTGGACATTCACCTATATGCTGAGAAAAACATATTCTGTAAGCTATAATACGTGTAGTGAACATGAGGAGAACATTTGACAAACGTTCAAGACGTTACCTATAGCAGCTCACGTAAAGCCGTTTCTCTTTCCTGTGGTTCAGGTAGATGTCTGCCATTTTTTCTTTGGCCTGTACATAGTATGGCTGCTCTGGCGTGATGTTTCTGAGCATGCTCAGTGCCAGTTCAGTATCTCCTCGCATTAGAGCAAGGTCCGCATTGGCTATGGTGACTCGTAGCTCCTCTGGAGTGCCCGTAAACTCATTAATGGCGTCTTGCATCACTTTAGCTGCCTCGTGCTGGAAGTCAAAACTACTTTTAATCCCCAAAACAAGGTACTAGCAAAATAATACACATTTTTACTGACAAAACATGCATAATAATGAGCAGATGTAGAAAAGACGTCATTTGAAAAACACAATTTTTCTTCTAAAAGTTCAATTCACATTCATGAATTCACCAAATGCATGTCTACATTACAATTTAGAGTGATCTTTTATAACACGTGACTGTGTCCAAGTTATGAATTTCATAAATGTACATATACAAGTCACATTTAAACAATGTATTAATGTAAGACAGAAACAACGAGCTCATTAAAGTAATGAACATGTTTATTAACAAATGATTAGAATATATAGAGCATTTTGCAAGATGTAAACAAAACTGGTCCAAAAGCACTTCCTGTTTCACTTTTTTAACACTACATAAAAAGCTGGGATAAAATACCACCAACAGAACATATAAAACTGAATCAAAAAGTTAAACAAACATCTTTAAGATGTTTTCTTTACATGTGAAATAAAGAAAACAGTTACAAACTGAAACAGGAAGTGCTTCTGGACCAGTGTTGTTTACATCTTGCAAAATGGTCTATAGAAAAATGCAGCATTGGTTGTCCACTAACCTGTTCTCCATTGAGCCACAGAGCCTCAGCTAGTTCCAGGAACACAGATACGCAGTCGGCCGAGTTGAGCTCAACTCTCTTGCTCTGTCTTTTGGCTGAAGAGCCTGCTCTCTTCACAGCGCACAGACTCATGGCCATCTGCAACGTCTGAATGGCCTCCTGAAGCTGCCCCATCTTCCTCTGAGCCTGAGCCTTTATCAGGTGATAGAGCGGATGCTCGCGGATCTAAGAAAAAAGGACCAGTCCCATCAAATCCAATGATACATTTAAACAGGTTTGACTCTGCACTAAGAGAGTCCGAGACGGCTGGCAGTGGTGATGCGTCACCTCAAAGTTGTGGCTGAGGCAGAGTTCCAGAGATTGGGCGGAGAGCTTGAAGTTGCCCTGCATGAGATGTATCTGAGCCATGAGGAGATGGGCATCAGCATGAGCCGGGTTCTGATCCAAACAATGCTGCAGACTGCTGTGGGCCGCCTCCATGTCTCCTGCAGGAGGACAACTCAGCTTAGCTGGGTGATGACATCACTGTTTTCTGGACTCATTTCCTAACTGATGCACTTTAGAGTTACTGAATAACGACTGTTTACTGTTGTTGTTGTTTTAGAGCTGCTTAATAGCAGAATTTAATTCTGTTTGTATCATTGAATTTTATTTTCCTGTTATTAATGTGAAGCTGCTTTGAAAAATTAATTGTATAAAGTCCTATATAAATAAAGGTTACTTGACTTGACAACAAATGAAGAGAGCACAAGCCTGACTAACTGGGTGAATTGACCAAAAAAGGAAACAAACAATCATATTTTAAATGAAGAATAGTTATTAAGCTGATTTTAAGACTATTTTTGCATTGTAACACTATTTTTTTTTTTACTTTGTACCCAAAATTACTGTAACATGCAACAATAATGTCAAAATGACATTTAATTAATTTTTAATTAATTTTTTGTTAAGTGAAATAAAATAAACGTCAAAAGAAAATAACTTAAACCTAATTTATTTTAGCTAGCTGCCAAAGAAAAATGTCTCATTTCCATTTAGTTTAACTTGTGCTAAAATAACTAATTAAAAATGATTAAACAAAATTTATACACATATTTTGAAAAACAAAAAAAATATATAAATGTCAAAAAAAAAAATATATATATATATATATATATGAAGAGTTCAGATGCAAAAGCCTCTAAATGCCATTTGAAATTTTCTTCTTTAATGATGATTTTTATCAAACTTGTATATTTAAGTTCAGTA
This sequence comes from Pimephales promelas, assembly GCF_016745375.1. The sequence continues at coordinate 2,543,030 of NW_024121277.1, read as the reverse complement.
ATTTTACTTAAATAACAATTAATAGGTAATTATCATTGCCATTTAAGTGAAATTACTGAACTTAAATATACAAGTTTGATAAAAAAACATCATTAAAGAAGAAAATTTCAAATGGCATTTAGAGGCTTTTGCATCTGAACTCTCCATTAGGGCTGTGCAAAAGTTAATTGCGATTAATCGCATCCAAAATAAAAGTCTGTGTTTACATAATATATTTGTGTGTGCTGTATATAATTATTTTGTATATATAAATACCTATGCATGCATGTATATATTTAAGAATTATTTGCGGTTAAATTCTGTATATATTTATAAATACATAATCTATATTATATAAATATAAATATTTTATATATGAATAACATATTTTCTTAAATATATACATGCATGTGTGTGTATTTATATATACAAAATAATTATATACAGCAGACACAAATATATTATGTAAACAGAGACTTTTATTTTGGATGCGATTAATCGTAATTAACTTTTGCACAGCCCTAATATATATATACAGTATATATATACACAAGCACATACACACACACACACACACACACACATATTTATATATATATATATCCATATACACACACATATATATATATATATATATACACACACACACATTTAAAAAACAAAAACAACTAATAAAAATGTCAAAAAAAAATTAAAAATGTCAACAAAACTATTTGAAAACTGAAGATACAAAAATAAAAACTAATTTAATTATATATATATATATATATATATATATATATATGCTATAAAAATATTTTAAAGATAATAAAATATCTGCCTAGAAGTGAAAAGCTTGAGAGTCAGGACATTTGATTTCAGCTTGTAAAATAAAATAAAAAAATAAAATCAGACTTATCAGAAAAGCACACACCTGACTGAAATCGGACTTTGGCCATTAGAAAGCCGGCCTGCAGCAGACCAGGGACTACTTTCAGCACTGTGTCCAGCACAGACGCGCAGTGCTGCAGCTGAGGGGATGGAGGCTGACCTGGAGCTGGAGGCTGGAGAGAGAACATCAGTCAACAAACTACAACAGTAACAGGAATCATGACAGACTCCAAATGAAGGCTATTCTGTCTGATCACTTAAATGGATAGTTCACTTTGAAAAGCGCCCTCGCCCTCAGAGTACTTGGGCATGGCTGTGATTACAAGAGACGAGTCATTTACGAGTCATTAAATCATGTTTAATTTGGACTTCTCTGTGCATGCTCTTTGAGGTGGTGACCATAGACCTCCATTATATGACTGACAGACAAGAACAGTTTGACCTAAAAATATCAAAATTGAAAATACTGTGGAAACAAAGACACCTACATCTTGGATGCTCTTGAGGTAAGCTAAAACATACCAAAAATTAATTTCAAAGTGAACTATCCCTTTAAGGGTGGGTGCTATTGCCTTGCAAGGCAGTTACTAGAGTGTTCTGATTGGTTGACAGGCAATTAATAGAAATCTCAGAGTATATGCAGCTTCAGGTTGGTAGTCCAAGGCTGTCTATTTGTTCTTCCGGGGTTCTTCCCACCGGAGCCTCGCTTTCGATTTCAAAATGGGGGCTGCGTGAAATCAGCGTATTTGGTATTGCTTTGCATGGTATTTGCTAAACAGCTACTAGGCTTCTGATGGCTTGTTAGGCAGCGCATGGGAGGGAAAACCTTGGCTGGAGACAGTGCCAAGTATTCCTTGGCGATCTCGAGCAGGAAGTCGGGGTTGAGCTTCTCAAAGTACTCGACGCTGAGAGGCAGACCCTGCAGGGCGGAGAAATGTGTGTCCACTGTGTCGTTTAACAAGTTGGTCGCCTCGTCTGGGGGCCGACGCTTTTTCACAGCCAACAGCGCTCGCAGATACAGCAACTCCTAACACACACAAACACACCTTAAAAGATCATGCATGTGCTTTAACATGTCGTGTGGTAGATCATCGGTTCACTAATGTCTTAATTGCTCAGTTAAAGCTCAAAATAAAAGAGAAATGCTTTTTTTTAAGGGTTTTTGTTTCGTTTTTACTAAATTATGCTCCTCTACAAATACAACATGGCAGCTGTTTTTGCTAAGCAGATGTGCATTTGTGTAAATGTGTGCTAAACTGCCCGACAAGGGCCTCGGTTTGTGTAAACAGGCCCCGTTACGTACTTTGGATGACTTTAACAGGTAAACACAGCATAAGTGGATTAATAAACCAGGTCTCTGTTGAATATGAGTCAAAAGATAAATATTCTACAAAAAACACTTTATCTCTTCATTCTGTGAAGAGAATTCTGGAAACAGTCTGTGTGTATGGCAAGCCATTTTAGCTTTTATTCATTTCCAGGATAAGAATTCTTGATATCAACATTTTTGATATCAAGAATTCAATTGTTGATATCAAGAATTACATTTTTGATATCAAAAATGTAATTCTTGATATCAAAAAAGTAATTCTTGATATCAACAATTGTATTTCACTTGTGAAATGTCACCATAGGCTGCCATTCAAAACCAAATTGTTGATATAAAGAATTTAATTGTTGATATTGTTGATATCAACAATTAAATTCTTGATATCAACAATTAAATTCTTGATATCAAGAATGTAATTGTTGATATCAAGAATTCATATCCTGGAAATGAATAAAAGCTAAAACGGCTTGCCATACCGTGTGCAACATTGTTCGAGAGCTCATGTTGATTTTTAAAGTAAGATAGTATGTGATGTAAATGCTCTCTCACCCCTGATTTGCCAATGGACTGCTGGATCTCAGTGAGGAACTCCAGCTGCTGTTCTGCATCCTCTAAGTGTCCCTCCATGAGCTGACACCTGATGATACCTGCACAAACACACCAAAGTCAATGCTCTTTTCTGCTATTTTAATGCTCTTTCCAGTAATCCATTTTAAGTGATTAAAAATGTTTATGTCAGGCATCCTAGATAGAGATGTTTTAGTATTATATATATCAGCCGTATTATATAGATCAGCAATGTCGTTGGCCGTATTCAAAACCTACTTATTAGATGTAGCCTCGGGGTCAGTCTAAAGTAGCTTGGCTTTATGTGTGAAAGGGACATAGCTTGTATTTGTTTCCTGTTTTAGGTTTATATTCCACTGTTTGTCTGTATGTAAATGTAGGTAAATTGTTTTATATCGTTTTATTTTCCCTGATTGTGAAGCACCTTGGGCAACGTCTGTATATATATATATATATATATATATATATATATATTAGGGCTGTGCAAAAATTAATTGTGATTAATCGCATCCAAAATATTCATATATAAAATATTTATATTTATATAATATAGATTATGTATTTATTTATATATATAAATATATACAGAATTTAAGCACAAATAATTCTCAAATATATACATGCATGCATAGGTATTTATATATACAAAATATGTTTATGTAAACACAGAATATGTTTATGTAAACACAGACTTTTATTATGGATGCGATTAATTGCAATTAATTTTTGCACAGCCCTAATATAAATATAATTTTTTTTGAAACTTTTGTCAACTTTATTAGTTTTTGAATATTTCAATTTAGCTTTCATTTTTATTTCAGTTTTAGCAATTGTAGTACTTCAAACTAAATAAAAATCAGTTATCTGATATTCATTTTTATTTCCTACACATTTTCCATTCTAATACTTTTCCAGAGTCAAATTTCCAAACCTCTCTTTTCAGACCATATTTAACATAAATAGTTCATACAGCATTACATTTGTTATATAGACCATTTCACAAGATGTAAACAACACTGGTCCAGAAGCACTTCCTGTTTCAGTTTGTAACCGTTTTCTTTATTTCACATGTAAAGAAAACATCTTAAAGATGTTTGTTTAACTTTTTGATTCAGTTTTAAATGTTCTGTTGGTTGTATTTTATCCCAGCTTTTATGTAGTGTTAAAAAACTGAAACAGGAAGTGCTTCTGGACCAGTGTTGTTTACATCTTGTGAAATGGTCTATAGTACAGTCATCTGAAAATATTCTTATTTTCTCATGTTTTTTTCATTAGTTTTCTCGAAGTGATGACTTTATAACCTGCTTATATTCCACTCTGTTTGATACTGTAATTGTGGTTTGATGTTGAAAGTACAAAAAAAAAAGTTTGTTTGCTCTTTTATCTGTTGCTGTGAAGTTCAAAAGAGACTTGCATAATAAAAATTTGTGCCTTGAATTTGTTCAATTGTGTTTAAAAAATTGCCTTAAACACTCTGCTTTCATGATACATTTATTTTAAATTAAATTCTTAAATTTATATTTTAGAAAACTGAATAGGGTCAATAGCCTGGAAACGTCTGGATATTTTTCCATATTTATCCAGACCTGGAAATGACTCTCAAATGAATGAAAAATCCCATACTTTTCCAAACTGCATAGGAACCCTGTGTTTAGAACTTTTAGTTAACACACTGATCTTAGATAATCCTCTGATTAAGTTATTAGAAGTTGCTAAAATCATTTAATAGATGGTTTGATGCTTTTATGACATGATGGCAACAGCAATGATAAAAGATATTCCAAAAACTCAACATTTAAAATCTGAATAAAAATGTATTCCATATAGTGTAAGTGTAGGCTGTTTACAATTGCCACTTTGTAAATTAATATAGAATATACAGTCACATATGTGCATTTATTAACATTTTGTATGCCAACTCTGAATGTGACCCATGCACTTATTTTATAGTTTATATAAGTATTCATTTATTTTTCCTTATGGCTTTCAAACTGCTCTCACCCATCAAAGCAGGGACGCTGCTCTCATCGAGAGTCATCGCTGTCTTGTACCATTTCATGGCCTCTTTCACCCTTCCCAGCAGAACCAGTTGGTAACCCATCTCTGTGGCCAGCTCAGAGTCGCCCGAGGCCTGTGTAAACGCCCGCTCCACCATCCTGTGAGTGTGCTGAAGAATCTTCTCAGCTCGTCCACACTGCAGAGGGATCAAATATTCACAATATTACATCTACATGCAGCATCTCTTATTTTGTCAAAATGTGTTATTTCTAGGGCTGTGCAAAAGTTAATTACGATTAATCGCATCCAAAATAAAAGTCTCTGTTTACATAATATATTTGTGTGTGCTGTATATGATTATTTTGTATATATAAATACACACACATGCATGTATATATTTAAGAAAATATGTTATTCATATATAAAATATTTATATTTATATAATATAGATTATGTATTTATAAATATATACAGAATTTAACCGCAAATAATTCTTAAATATATACATGCATGCATAGGTATTTATATATACAAAATAATTATATACAGCACACACAAATATATTATGTAAACACAGACTTTTATTTTGGATGCGATTAATCGCAATTAACTTTTGCACAGCCCTAGTTATTTCCCATTGAATGAATACGGCATTAGGCACATTGATTATTGTTTTCATTCTACACATGCCAGATGTCAGAAGGTCATTGTGAATCTTTGTGTGTTTGTTCCCTATAATGTCATATTTAGGAGTGAATCACATTTATATGAAGTGTATATATAACAGCATGTGGCAAAAGCCAGCTGGTGTGTGACTCAAAGGATTCTAACATTCAAGTGAAAATGAATCTTAAGTGGTGTGATGACTTTAATCTGTTTGTGTAGTTGAGTGTCTCTAATCTGAGTATTAAGTATTACCACTCGAGTGAACGCTAAAGACATCCTGTAGAAGAGCTCCGGATTGTTCAGTTCTTGAATGTCCAGATTACTGATCAGATTTGATAGTTGGTTTACGGACTGTAAAAAAGAGAAAGAAAATTAAAGAGAATCATTAAAGCTTTTGACACTGTTAATCATCAGGCATTACTGGAACTCCAGCAATTTAGAGAAAGGGAAAGAAAATGAATGAGAATCATATAAAAAAATGTAAAAAAAAAAAAACATACAATACTGGGTAGGCTTTTGAATCTTACTGGCCCACAAAAGCTGCATTTATTTGATCAAAAAATACAGTCAAATCAGTACTACTGTGAAATATTGAATACATATTTTCTATTTAAATATGTAATTTATTCCTTTGATGCAAAGCTGAATCATTACTCCAGTCTTCAATGTCACATGACCCTTCAGAAATCATTCTAATATGCGGATTTGTGCTGCTAAATATCATGTGAAATTCATGAAACATCATGTTTTTAGGATTTGTTGATGAATAGAAGGTTCTTATTTACTTAAGCATAGCGCCCACAACATAGTACCCACACCCTCAACGATATAAATAGGTAAAAACGATATAAAAACTGTTCGTTTTCTCACACAAACCGCTCGTTTCGTGTCTTAGGCCATCAATGTGTACTTACATTTACGAGTCATTAAATCATGTTTAATTTGGACTTCTCTGTGCATGCTCTTTGAGGTGGTGACCATAGACCTCCATTATATGACTGACAGACAACAACGGTTTGACCTAAAAATATCAACATTGAAAATACTGTGGAAACAAAGACACCTACATCTTGGATGCCCTTGAGGAAAGCTAAAACATAGCAAAAATTTATTTCAAAGTGAACTATCCCTTTAAGCCACACTGAAATGTGATCCTTTCTGAACTAGAAAGGAACAAAATTCAAAGCAACGCTCTCTTTTTATTTGCAATCCACTAAATAAGTATTTGTGAATTATACTGAGACCATCTATAAATGATGCTTCTGGCATTTGATCTGTGTAAACACACGTATGTTAGTAATGTCATACCTCTGCAATGTCTCCTTCCCTGCAGAGAGAGTGCAGGGCCAGCATCCTCAGAGCCTCCAGGTTATTTTTATCTCGTTGGAGAAGCCTGGGAAATTTAAAATATCAGGGAATTTAGACTAAAGTACTGTATGTTTGTGTGTAAAACAGATATTCTGAGACATGCATCCATGTCTTTATTTAACATTTATATATACATTTTGAATATCCATAATAATCATTACTTAATTCTGAAATGCACACCACATTGTTAAATTTGAGCGAACCTTTTAGTAACTTACACACAGCACCTGCTTTATTCAGACTGATGTGCCTGTCATCTGTTTTAATTACAGGAGAAATCCATTATATTGTTTTCATGTTACAAAAAAAACTAACTTTTGACAGACATTTTTGGCGTTATTTCTGTGAATCAGTTCAAACTGTCAATTTCAATGAATAATTTCAAAGCAAATCAGAGGTGTGAAAGTTCTTGCATGGGATTTTTAAATATTAAAATGTTATATGAGGTAAGTATAGCCATTCATTACTATTTATTGTTGTATTCATGCATTTAAAGGATTAGTTCACTTTTGAAAAAACTTTTGCTGATAATTTACTCACCCCCATGTCATCCAAGATGTCCATGTCTTTCTTTCTTCAGTCGAAAAGAAATTTAGGTTTTTGATGAAAACATTCCAGGATTTTTTCTCCATATAATGGACTTCAATGGGAACCGGATGGTTCAGGGTCCAAAAGAGAGTTAATAACTGTTTCAGATGCAGCTTCAAATGTCTTTAAACGATATCAGACGATGAATAAGGGTCTTATCATGCGAAACGATCGGTTATTTCAAAACTTATTCCAAAAATGTAACTTTTCTAAGGACAAATGCTAGCCTTGTAATAAATTGTGAGGTGCGTTTGCAACGTCACGTAATACGTAATTACGTTCAAAAGGTCACGGGCGACGTAGCCGGAAGCACAGAATCAAAGCACAGAATTCCTTTTTTGTAAACGGCGTTTGAGTTAGTTTTCACGTTTAACCTATGCGTTCAACTTGTAAACAATCTGACTCTGTAGTTCTGGCTACGTCGCCCGTGACCTTTTGAACGTAATTACGTATTACGTGACGTTGCAAACGCGCCTCACAGAATGGAGAAAGGCTAGCATTTGTCCTTAGAAAAGTTACATTTTTGGAATAAGCTTTGAAATAACCGATCGTTTCGCATGATAAGACCCTTATTCATCGTCTGATATCGTTTAAAGACATTTGAAGCTGCATCTGTAACTGTTATTAACTCTCTTTTGGACCCTGAACCATCCGGTTCCCATTGAAGTCCATTATATGGAGAAAAATCCTGGAATGTTTTCATCAAAAACCTAAATTTCTTTTCGACTGAAGAAAGAAAGACATGGACATCTTGGATGACATGGGGGTGAGTAAATTATCAGCAAAAGTTTTCAAAAGTGAACTAATCCTTTAAATGAAAATGATTAAATATAATTATTTCATTAATGTAGTGGAAAACATTCCTTGATTATTTTACTTCTTGCATTAAACATTTAGATAAATCTTACAAATGTATCTAAATTTAGAAAAATTTGACAATAATGACTGTTTAGTTACTCAGAGTGACCAGAATCACTCTTTTTAGCCATTTCAGAGCAAAACAAAGCATCCAGCTCCACCTGAGAGAACTGGTTTTCACACAGACCCTTTGAGGTCTCGGCGTGGAGTTCGTTCGCACCGCTCTTAGTGATCAGCCTAAAAGACCCTTTTATTCTGTCGCTGACTGGCTCTCATCCTACAGGGTGAGAGAAACAATGATCCAGTCTCTCGGTACAGATCTCAATTAATTTCCATTTGCACTTGAATGCAGCTCACCTCTGAAAGCCTTTGAGAGCTTTTGGAGTGTATTTAAAAAGCATGAAGATTACCCGAACCATAAAAAACAACAACATCAAATAACATGAAGATCTGCGATGTTATGGAGTCTTACCTCTGAGCGGCATCAACGGTTTGTTCCCAGTCCTGTAGAGTCAACAGCAGCTTCATCTTCTTGACCAGGGCAGGTAGAAAGGACGGGTAACTCACGATCACCTGGTTAATGGTCTCTAAAGCACCAGAATAATTCTGACGAAATTCATAATATTGTACCTGACAGAAAGACACAATTAGAACATTACAACAGAAAACCTTTTGCGAAAAAAATATTGCATTTGTTGCATACCGCCTTTAATTTATGCACAAACTTTTTTTTTTATTGTCATGAACAGTCACAATGTAAAAAAAAAAAAATTAAATTAATTTTACTTAATTTTTCATAATGAATCACATAATTTCCTAGGTTTCTATTTTTATTTTGTGAGAAGTGATTATGCTGAGATTCACTCAAATATTTTTTTAGGACATCAGCCACTGAATGTTACCTTTTAATTGATTCTACATGGTATATACACTGTATTTTAAATTTAAAAATTACACGTCACTTTTAAGTTGTAAACCTTTTGCAAAATGAAAATCAAAAATGTGCAAGCATCTTATAAGTGAACATCAATCTGTATGTTTCTGTGTGCTGAATTATTGAATGGTCATGAGAAATAGAGTTACCTTCCCCATCAGAGCAAAGATATCACTTTTCTCCTTCAGGGCCTCGTCAAAGTATTTCCCAGACTTCTTAGCATCTTTATCCGATCGCAGATCAATCCAGCCTTTCAGAACAATTCCCTACAAAACCATGATCCCAACAGCTACATAAGTGACACAAAATTTCTTTCATTTTATGTCTGAATAGTTTTTATTAATTTTTATTTCAGTTTTAGTTATTTTATTACATCAAGACATTTTATTTTATGTCAGTTAACGTTCATTTTATTTCAAGTAACAAATATGTGGGGGTTTTTATGGTTTTATTTTTAGGCCCCCTGAAGTTTTATTTAAAGGGATAGTTCACTTTGAAATAAATTTTTGGTATGTTTTAGATTACCTCAAGGGCATCCAAGATGTAGGTGTCTTTGTTTCCACAGTAGTTTCAATTTTGATATTTTTAGGTCAAACCGTTCTTGTCTGTCAGTCATATAATGGAGGTCTATGGGCACCACCTTAAAAAGCATGCACAGAGAAGTCCAAATTAAACATGATTTAATGACTCGTAAATGTAAGTACACATTGATGGCCTAAGACACGAAACGAGCGGTTTGTGTGAGAAAATAAACAGTATTTATATCGTTTTTACCTCTTGTTACCACAGCCACGTCCAAGTGATCTGAGGGTGCGGGCGCTTTGTGGCTGTGGTGACAAGAGGTAAAAACGATATAAGTACTATTCATTTTCTCACACAAACCGCTCGTTTCGTGTCTTAGGCCATCAATGTGTACTTACATTTACGAGTCATTAAATCATGTTTAATTTGGACTTCTCTGTGCATGCTCTTTGAGGTGGTGACCATAGACCTCTATTATATTACTAACAGACAAGAACAGTTTGCCCTAAAAATATCAAAATTGAAACTACTGCCCTTGAGGTAAGCTAAAACATATCAAAAATGTATTTCAAAGTGAACTATCCCTTTAAACCAGGGGTCACCAAACTTTTTTCTCTGGGGGCCACATTATCGTTCCTGACTGTGATGGGGGGCCGGGGCTATATAAAATAGAATTGTGTGACCAAGACCAAACTGACCACCAGCAGGCCTCATAGTAGAGATTACTAGCCTGGCACAGCCATATTTGTTTATCATTAATAGTTGTTTGCAAAAGTAGTAATCGAGTCTTCACACTTTGTTTTAATTTGAAATACCACAGATTTTCCATTTATTTATTTTCGAATACAAATAACATCAAACCTGTCAAGGTAAGAAACATCTGCCTAGTTGAGGTGAGTGGCACTGGTAAGGATGAATGAAAAATTATAAATTATAGGTAGGCCTGTTACTATTTATAATAATTGTGTACAGCACTTAATAAAGGTCAAATAAATAGGCCTATAAAATAAATAAATAAACATTGAAATTATAACAACAACATGAGTAATAGAACTAGTCAGCTCTTATGCCTATCCAGGTGAGCATGCTCAATAAACAACAAAATACCAAATGCAGACATGTTATTATTTTCCAAAAAGCAATTTAAAAAAATAGGCCATGACGACTTTTGGGGATTGCCGGTTCAAGTAGTGGGGGGCAGAGGGGTTGGGGGGCCAGTCAAAGGGGTGTGGCGGGCCTGATTCGGCCCGCGGGCCTTAGTTTGGTGACCCATGCTTTAAACCATCATTCACTAAATTTCACCCAAAATGCATCTTAATGCATATAATTTTCATCCTGCTATCAGACTTATGCCACTGACCACTATGATACTGGCAACTTTATCAGGCTTTTCCCATCATGAAAAGCTCCTTCAGGTAGATACATTAGAAAAGTTCACCTCTTTAGAGCCATTGGAGATCTTGATCATTCTGTCCACATACTCTCTGGCTTTGTCATTGCGACCCAGAAGCCACAGTAGCATGCCAGCATAATACAGAGCTTTAGGACTCGCCGTCTTCCTCTCCTCCTTCACCCTTCCATCCAACTCCTGGATGACATCGCGGTCTGCAGGCAAGTCATTATTTATTCATTCTTGTGTCTTTTCAACCCAGTATGCAAATATAATCCCAGGCAACACAAATGATTTTAAAGGGATACTCCACTTTTTTTGGAAATAGACTAATTTTACAACTCCCTCAGAGTTCAACAGTTGAGTTTTACCATTTTCGAATCCATTCAGACGATTTTCCAATATTTAGAAGAACATCAGTAACCAGACAGTTTCTGGTCTCATTGACTACCATAGTAGGAAAAAATATATAGTCTGGTTACTGATGTTCTTCTAAATATCAGAAAATCAGCTGAATGGATTCGAAAACGGTAAAACTCAACTGTTGAACTCTGAGGGAGTTGTAAAATGAGCCTATTTCCAAAAAAAAAGTGGAGTATCCCTTTAAAGAAACAAGATGCAAACGACCTACCAGGGTTTGGTCTTTTCTTGTGGGCATAAACCAAAGCCATGAGCACACAGAGAGAGACGTCTCCTTTTGCCTTCAGTTGCTCCAGCTCCTGAATAGCATCTAACACTTGATCTGCAACCATAAAATAACAAGGTACACAGACACAAAGGGTATTAGACCATTTCTCAAGATGTCAAATAAAGGCAAACAGTGTTGGGGGTTGCATGATCAGATTTCCTTTTCCAAGTAACGCAGTACTTTTACATTTACAACAAAATATCTAAGTTCTTATATCATACGAATAAGAAAAAAATGTCTTTAGGCATCACTTGCTGAAGAGGCTGCGTCCGAAATCACAGACTCTTTTGAGTAGGTACTTATTTTGAATAAGTTATAACTTCACAACCGCTAATAATTATGTGCTATGTGTAATATAAATGTAATCTGGACGTACTAAATTTGCTATGTTTCCCTTATAATATTACCAACCCGCGTCAGTTGTATTTATGGCTTTAACATTTGCCAAAAATACAAGTTTTTATTTTTTGTATGCTTAGGCATTAGGCTACTTTCCATAAAAAGTAACTAAGTAAAGCAATTAGCTACTTTTTTTAGGGAGTAGAGCAATATTGTATTGTATACTTTAAAAAGATAGTAAACAGTGGGCCTCACCTTGCATGATCAGCCCATAAGCATGGAGGAATGTGAAGATTGGATCATGACTGAATTTCCGTTGAGCTTCACTGGAAACATCTACAACATGACAGGAGTATTTTTCCTGGCAGTAGTATAAGATCAAGGCCTGAAATTGGCAATAAATTCAGCAGGGTTAACTGAAAACATCAGCTATGTTGAATCAATGACAATTAAAAAGACTTTTGCTCAGTCCTACATTTTTAAAGATAAAAATCAACTATCAATTTATTAAAATTGCACATATAATGCAAACTACAAACTTAATTATAAAGCATACTTTATTATATTTTATACATCATTTTCTAAGGCCTCTATTTTATTAACATGATCAAAACTTTGCTGGAAAAACCTGCTCCATATAAACTACTACATGCCTTCTGATTGATAGTTTAATACGTTGATTTATACAAGTAAAAGCCTCTTAATATACTTGTTATAATTTTAACTCTTTCCTCTTCAGCTCGTGGTTCATGTGTATTTATTTATTCAGTGGAATTTTTTAAAAAAAATTGTAAAGTGAAGTTAAATGTAGGAATAACTTTTATATTGTTAATATTTCAAGATCAACAACTTGATAATCCATACATAATTTTATAGATCATTAAAATGTCATCAAATGATCCATCAGGCTTTCGAGGAATGTATGTATATTTGTTCATCTCACAACTTATATTTATATGCATTTTACAGAATGTCAGTAACCTTCTATACTGTTATAAAGATCTCATTGACACAAGCAATGAGAATTTCATCTTACTTTTGGCCATTGGAATAACAACATCTGCTCCCAATTTCACATTTAGCTCAGTTTGGCAATAAAACTCCATAGGCTATAGTATGAGCTCCATATTCTCTTTCACGATATGAGCCATAACAGACTGATGCATCAAATATTATACAAAACATGAAGCACACGCAGTTTCTTCTTTTCTAACATGTTTTGCCTAAAGTCTCGATAAACTGTTCCAATAAAAATATAATTATCTGACTATTATTTCATGTCAGACTTTTTCCGTTTTCTATATCAAAATGTATGAAACAAATGCTTTAGTGAGACTGTTGTTTTAATTGGTATTTCTTCACCATCCCTTTTACAAGTATTTCTACAAAACATGATGTTCATGCTCAGCTGCATTATGATTATTATGAGTGTTATGCGACCGTATTTCATGACTTACAAGCGTGCACTCCTCATCATCAACACCTGCCATAGTGTCACACACTGCAGCTGTCAACACAACCCAGGAAATATACAAGAGACGGGATTTTCCACGACGATACTCTCAGGATTTCTTTTTATCCTTTCTCTTACAGTCTGTTTCTATCCCGTTTTCGCCATCTTTGTAGTGGAGGCATCATAGTAACCAAACACGCTCCGCTGTTTCCGCTTGGAAACCAGGAAGTGACGAGTGCGTAATTCCTCTTATCACCACCTGATCACCACAGGCGCCACCACACTCTCTCATCTTTATTTGAGTGGCCTACGCGAGTAGAATATTGCATTTATGAAGTGTATAAGATCATTCACATGACGTTTCCAGCCTCAAAATATTTTAAAAGGCAGCAACTGCACTTAAGGTTTTAAGTTTAAATAGCTGTTATTAATTTATGTATTGGGAAACTGCTCCACACTTCTTATATTTACCACAAGATGGCGGCCCACTCCCTTTACATTTCTTCAACAAGTGTGACGCTGCATGATTTGAACCCTTTGAAATAAATAACGACTGCAGTTTAAATTGTGGAAAAACGTGTGTTGTTAATAAAGTCTATAAGAGTTCAAATATATGTTGTATTTGTAATGGTTTAAAATCTGTCTTTTGAGCATGGGATTTTGATTTGTGAATGTGCCGTTGTGCGTTTAAAAACTGCAAGAGATAAAACATTATTTTATTATCAGATTCTTTTCATAAACAACATAAGGAACGAGGCTTTTAACAAAATGTATTAGACTAAACACAGGTGAAAAATCATGCACAAGACAATACCTTTTCTGTTTTGTATTGTAATATTTACACAGTTTCCAATTTCTATTAAGAACAGCGCAACAAACGAGAAAGAGAGAGAGAGAGAGTCTCAGAGGTTTACATGGTTTACTCCAGATGTCAGAGGTCACAAGAGTAGTTTCAGTATGTGTATCCATAATCATTTAAGTCTGTTCACTTGGATGATCACCTGACATAACTCGTTCACTGAGATGCTGGCTGTTTTTGCATTGATGAAAGTGCATGTAAAAGTGAGGCTGGGCTGTTTTGAATAGATGCAAACTGTGCACAGGGTTGCCAACTCTCACTCTTTCAGCATCAATCTCACACTGTCACGCCAAAATCAAATTTTCTCCCCTCTCAATACTTTAATTGTCTAGTCTGTTGATGACTAGACCGCAGCATATTAATGACAGGAGAGGAGTTTAAGGCCCACAGCTCTAACATGGCTACTACGTCGTTCGCACCGTATTCTCTGATCGTTGATTCGCTGAAAATCTTGCACCTGATACGTCAAAGTTCATAGGAAGTTTAGGGTGAGGTAAACTAACCCTTTAACTTCACTTTTTGAATAAAGTATTAATTTCTTTAAAAAAAATAAAAATAACAGAAGGCCTTTATATTATATCTAATGTTTTAAATAGCCTAATATGCAATATTTACGACAGGTAAATATATAGATGCATACATGTCTGACAGGTTGATTTATGATGAGTCATTTCATGAACTCTAAATCATGTTTGACTCCTGTTGTCCAGTTTCCATTGTCACATGCATGTGAGATGGAAATGTGCTCAGATCCTCATCAGTGTTAATGAGAGACTCAGTGTTGCACAACACAGTTTGAACTCATTGATCGTGAAAGCCAGCGCTGGGTCTGTCTAAAGCAGCTGAGAAGAGCACTGTGACCTGGACACCGGCATCCCAAGCCCTGATCCCAGCTGACACACACAGGGCCGAGTCCTGTCCTAAAGGGGGCCTTTCCCCGGCCTGTCCGATAACATTCCATACACACACTGACAGATAATCATTATCAGCAGCAGTCGTCAAACACACAGTGATCAGGCTGCTGTCAGCACATGCCGTCTAGTGATGATACTTGTAGATTTCCCATTTTTAATGACGGAGAAGGTTTGTATGATCAAGATTATGTGATGATTCTCTGCACGTACAGTACAAATCAGGAATTCTCTCTAACCAAGGACTTAAAGGAGTAGTTCACTTTTAAAAAAAAAACTTTTGCTGATAATTTACTCACCCCCATGTCATCCAAGATGTCCATGTCTTTCAATGTCTCGTCTTTTTAATGCACTTCAATGGGAACCAAACGGTTCAAGGTCCAAATGAGAGTTTCAGTGCAAACTGCAAGCTGTTCAAAGGGCTTTAAACAATTCCAGACGATGAATAAGGGTCTTATCAAGAGAAACGATCGCTCATTTAAAAAATAAATAACAAAGTTTACGTTTTATAAGCTCAAATGCTCGCCTTGCTCTGTTCTGTGATGCACGTTCGTGACTCTCCTGTTCGAACTCGTTCATCAAAATGAACGAATCCTTTTTGGTCATTTGGTTCATTCAACGAACGAAAGGAACGAATTGACTCGGAAAAAGATTCGTTCATTTTAACGAACGAGTTCGAACAGGAGAGTCACGCAAGGTCTGAAAATTCAGCTTTGCATCACAGGAAAAAATTACATGTTAAAATATATTCACAGAAAACAGCATTTTAAATTGTAAAACAAAAAAGGACAATTTCTACAGTATTTTTGTTCAAATAAATGCAACTTTGTTACTATTACTAAATGTAATATACTGTATTTATATTATTTACTGTACGATAATAAATATGCTGTCAGATCAATTAATTGCATCGAACATATGCATAAGCAAGAGGAGGAACCTATGACTCTTTTTTTCATAATGTACAGTATACGTTTCCATACTATTTTTATTCGATAGCAACTCCAAAATACACACACACAATATGTGGATGGAAACATAGTGAGAAGGTTGGCTGCTGGTGAAGATGTTACTCTCTCATGACCTCAGTGTCAAAAGCACTTAAACACGTTTAGGCCAATATATACAATTACTCGGACAGCCCTGGCTCTGATCAATAGCATATGAGTGCTCTTAGACATTTACAACAGCTCCTTAAAGAACATCCTCAAACCTTCTGAGCGTAAGTCTGGTGGTTAGAGGCTCCTCTCAGCTCCATTTGCTGGATGGATGTGGTTTTCCTGTAGTTATCCTTATCAATAAATCTGGTGACCTCCACAGGACACACTGTAAGTGTCTCAAAGAGTTTCATAGGCCTTTTAATAAATAAAAATGACATGAAGTATTTAAATGGATCATTGAATGTGCAAATAAAACTTTAATGTCTAGGATTGACATGTATCAGTCAATAAGCATCAGTCTGCTATATGAGCAACTTTTCAACTGCAGTTTGTCTGTTTGCTGAACACTGTAGTAATTGTACTGTATAGTAACTAAACTGTTGTGGTACTCGAGACTCGGACTCGTCTCGGACTCGGTCTCGAGACCATATTTTAATGGTCTTGGTCTTGTCATGGACTCGTGTGCATTTGGACTCGGAATTGACTCGTACTCGAACTTTTTTTTTTTTAGGACTCGGAATTATTCCCGAGTCCACTCGAGTTCAATTAAAAATATTTTTCATGATTATTAATGTATGTTAATAAAATATTTCTTTAAATTGATTGACACGCCCAGTGATTGGTGATTTTCTAGTGCGCAACTGCGCATGACAAATTGTAATAAAATTACTTTTAACACCACCTACTATGTGGCCTTGTTACCCTAAACTGATCATATTTTTCCAAACTTTAAGTAAATTCAGTAAAAAAAAAAAAAAAAAAAGGATTTCTCTAAGTAAATAAAAGTAAATTAGGTAATCAACCCTCACTGGTCTCGGTCTCGACTCGGACTCGACCGTCTCTGGTCTCGGACTCGACTCGGACTCGACTCTCTATGGACTCGGTCTTGACTCGGACTCGACTCTCTCTGGTCTCAGTGTCGACTCGGACTCGAGTGAGGTGGTCTCGACTACAACACATATTACCATTTCTCTGCTGTAAATACATGAATACGTTCTAGGTAAGTTTAAGAACCCAAACTTTATATGTTCAGAATTTAATAAGGAACATTTTAAACAGGTTCATGCTACGTTATTATTATCTCGTGACCTCATCACATTGCATGTGTGTGTCAAATCCTTCTCATATTGTAAATAAATACATTATTTTTCCATTTTCAATTCGGTGCTGTTCAATTGAACTGCCCCACAACATTAGTTATAGACTTGGAGTAATTAATGATACTGAAAATTCAACTTTGCATCACAGAAATAAATTACATTTTAAAAGGGCCAGATATGTAGAGTTCAGAAACCTGTGATATTAGTGACACCAGTGGCCGTTAAGTGAACTGCACGCGTGCATACGTGACATACAAGAGACTCAACATGATTTAATGCACTAAACAGACTAAACAAAACAAAGCAAGTGGATTTAAAACACTTGCATGCAAGCCTGCTGGTCATTTGGTGGTGAGAAGAGCAGCAAGCAAACATGAGAAAGAGCTTTAGTAGGGAAATTTTAGAGATGATTATGCAGTTATCCTGGTTCCCTTTCATTGTCACGAGTACCGTCGGATAACGACGAATGGGGTTTCAAATAGAAAGCCTATCGACTTTGAGTATACAAAACCCATGGAACCTTATGAACTTGGTTCAAGAGTTAAAATCCTGATTTTTTTTTTTTAACATTTAGTAGTTTTGATCAGGACTGAGATTAATTAATTTATGCAAAAAAAAAAAAAAAGATTTTTAGATCAGTTTAAAGCATAGACATATACACTAGAAGTCCCCTTGGGGTTCTAAGCATGCGTCAAAACCGCCGCCATCTTGGAACAGGAGTCTTGTCATAGGAAGTAGCTAGGTAACACTGCTATCTCTGCCTTTACTTCGAATTCATTGATGGTGGCAGCGTATGATGTTCATGGATGAAATCTGAACTAGGAAGAATGTTTAAAAAAAAAAAATCTTTCTGGAATCAATGATAAATACATGTCTGACTGTTGGAAAAAAAACAAAAAAACAAGAAAAATCGCATTCATGATGACTTATGGTGATTTTATTTCCGTTAGACCTGTGTCTACTACATTGACGCTGATGCATTAAAGTGGAGGGGCTCCCCGGTTTCAAGATGGCGGCTCTATTGACGCATTCGTTCCAATGAACTGCAGTAGCCAAGGTGAGGTCTAGTGTATATGTCTATGAGTTTAAAGTAGCCTAGCATCTGTTTTCAGCCACGAACATAACGAAAGGGTAGTGAATTTGAACAATGCACAAAGTAAATGTTTACTAACAAAGTTCCATTGCACAGCTAAAACTGAAATGATTGACAACCTAAAGTTAGCTTGACGTACACTAGTTTAAGAGATTTAGGACAAGCTCTATCCAGAAACGCTAAAGGATTAGAGCGCAGTTCTGCCTTGCAAACACTGTAACCATAAACATACCTGATGTTGCGTTACTAAGCAACAGCGCAGCACAAACTGCAGCATCACTTCTCATCTGAAGAAGTGTCTGGGACCAGAGCTTGGGACATCCAATCACGAGGAGCCATTAGCTTCTGCAAATATAGGCCTACTGACTCGACCCACACAACACCATCTGTGTGCGGGTCATTTAAGACCTGAAACGTCTGGGATTCGGCCACTTGCTTAATTGTGTTTTTCTTAAATTATTTAGTTACTGTCTTACTGATGGGGCTCAAACGAGAGCAGTATGTGAAGCTAACTGAATTATTCTGCATTATCTAAAATGACCATTAGTGGAAAACGGAAATAAACACCACAAATGACAGGATAATAACCGGTTGTGGTGTGGTGAAAAACGAGAACGTTGGGGGAGACTTATTGAATAACCCGAAAATGGCAAGATCTTTATTTCTTTATGTTAGGCTTGGGGATTGAGTCATCTTCAAATAAAAGCTCATCCCATATCTCATATTAATAATTAATCAAATAATAATAGATTCAGCTGGAAGTTTCTGAGCCATATTGTCTTCATGGTTTATTTGAATGTATTTTGTGTATTTTATAATTATTTTCTCTTCAATATTTGTTTTGTCTAATGAATTCTGGACTGAAATGATATATATATATATATATATATTGATATTGATATATAATCATGATTCTGGGACTTTTCTTTACATTTTAAAATATTTTTATTGTTATTATTAATCTGACATGTTTCAATCAAGAAAACAAAAATATAATATAATGATAATGAATATACAGGTAGTTATTAAATGTATTAAGATTTTTATTCATGAATATATTTTTATTTATAATCATATTAAAAATAATTATTATTATATTAATTCATTTATGTATTAATAACATATATTTATTATTTTAATATAATAATAAGTATTATATTTGTTCATTAATTTATTTACAAATATAAAATTATTATTAATCTGACATGATTCAATCAAGGAAACAAACAATATAGAAAATATTATTAATAATAATTTTAAAAAATCTTATTTTGATGCAATAATATTATTATTATTATTACATTTGCTAACAACCCTGCAAATTAAACAGAAGCAAATGTGTTTTTCAACATTTTTGTTCTGTTGTGTTAAATTCTGGATTTGATGTAATTGTTCATGATATAATATAATATAATTATGAGATCTGGGACTCTTCTGGAAAATCTCTCTCTCTCTCTCTCTCTCTCTCTCTCTCTCTCTCTCTCTCTCTCTCTCTCACACACACACACACACACATATATATGCATTATGCACACACACACACACACACACACACACACACACACACACACACACATAAATAGATATATACACACACATAAAATTATATATATAATTATGAAGATTTTATAATAATCATAATAATATATATATATATATATATATAATTATTATGATTTTAATTTGCTCCTCAGCCTGCCAATGAAACAAGTGTTAGTTGGCTATATGTGCGGTCAGAGGAATAGAAAAAGCAGCAGTTTGACATAAAAGCTCATTAGCAGAGAAACGGCGGTGTCCTGCGGAAGTGGATCTCGTCTAATGTTTATTGTGGTGGAGTTGAAATGGTCAGGACTGAAGTTACAGGAGCTCTAATGTGCTCCTAATTAGAGCGGACAGTCACTCAAGGCCATAAAACATCTCTCTCTCCCCAAGAAACATTACTATGTGTTTACGAACAGACATCTCGGCGTACAGAAGCTGTAAAATGTGAACACAATTAGAGAAATCGACACTTAGCAAACGGCCATCGTTGCCAAGAACATTCAAAATGTAAATATGAGAAGATTCAAGACTTTTTAAACTTGATTTTTACTCTTTTTACACACATTTGAAAACTATTTTGATTAAAAGTAATTTTGTGAAATTTATTCCTGTGATGCAAAAAGTTCGTGTGTGTATATATGGTGTCACATAAATAACACACATGACTTTAAACGCTCTCAAACTCAAAAGTTGTGCAGTGTTAATTTAGCTTTTATTTGAGTATTTATTCATATTTTGAATTACTTTTTATATTTTTAGTTTTCATGTTATTTAATATGTGCTTTTGTCATATTTTTATTTTTTTTTAAATATGGCTATTTAGGTTTAATTTATTTTTATTTCATTTTAGTTTTTATTTATTTCAGTTAATCATTTTAGTGCTTCAAATTGGCAACATTTTAAATTTTCAACTAAGATTTATATTTTTTTAATTTCATTTCAGCATTCTTTCAATTTAAAAATATGTTTCATAGTTTTAGGATACTTTTACGTGACAATGATGTACTAAAAATGGAAAAGTATTTCCCTTTGATTTTTTCGCGTATGCTTGATTCAAGTTCATGTGGATGTGCGTAAACAGTTAAAATGGCTGTAAAAAACGAACATAGGAACATAGTGGACAAATAAAAAATGATTTCAAAATTCAAACTATCACAATGGTGCTTAATAGTTCACACCAAATTTGATAAAACAAAAAAAAGGACAAATACACAAGAATTGTAGCAGGTCTGAGGTATGTGATGAGTTTATTATTTTAGCTTAAAGAACCCTCGCATGCAGTTTGCCTCACAGACTACAAGCATGATGCATATAAAAGCTATTGATTTATGTTTTATGCTATTTTGATATTTCATATAAATTCGTAATATACCTAGACTTCATTTTCTCAATACAAGTCACATTCACATGGAGCAGTTACTGTGTTTATGTGGAACATACGAGTCTCTTACATGAAATGAAATGTAATGATAACATTCAGAACTATAAAATGTAAACAAATATCCCATCAGTCTTCAGTCATCGAGATGCATGTCAAATAAACATTGATAAACAGAAATATAAAACTAGAATCAATCACTCCTTCATATGCAGTGAACAAAAACGGTGCACATAAATACAGTATTTCTCGTATTTTATATATATATATAAACTAAATGCATAATACAAAAAAGTCATATTTCAGCTTCAACATAATCAAAATGATTATATTTCCCATATAACAAGCATAATTTTATTTTTATGATGCATAACCTTTTACTTTACACCTTTCTCATTCCCTACATAGATTATAATTCATATCATTGCATATTCCTACAAAATATTTACACATATGAAGGACCATTTCTGAGAGAAATTTTTAAAAATGCAAAGACGAAAATGCTTAAAGATGACGTTTTTATGCTTGCAACAACTACCCGACCAAATCCGAGTTCATATACAAAAATGAATTTGCAACCACTGAAGTGAAGAGGGTGGGCACAGATCTCTAAACAGTTCATCAAAGCCGTTTCAAGTGCAAATCAGTGAGACGGTGAACAGCAAAGGCTGAAATCAGACAGGTTTCACAGTTCAGGGTGTGATAGAAGTCTGTGTGTTTGCTACGAGCTCTGAACCGAGGCAGGCGTAAGGGAAGGCACGTGTGCAAATGGCTTTCTAGCGTGTTGAAGAGAGACCTGAGAGGCACTGAGCCATTCTGAAATACTGAGTGGGAAACTCGGACGCTTACGGGTGAGATTTCATGCGACTATAATTACACGTGTACCGACGGCAACAGTTGTGGAAATACATCAACTCTGTCTCAACAAACATAGGACAAACAAATTGCACATTCGCTTGAAAACATGAGTAAATGCAAACACAAATCACTGAATAATGGGAAGTGTGTCATTTCTGCAGCAATAGTAGCACCAAACATTCCCGTTCGTTTCAGTGGAAGTTGATCAGCGGCTGTATGAATCACTGGAAGTGTGCATGACATCTTGACAATAGCAACACACCCTTCACTAGTGCTATATTAGATGATTTTGCTCCCATAACTGTGTAGTAGTTACAACAGTGACTAACAGCTAAAGGCGAGACACTTTGAATCATGCACAATCAATGGCCTGTTTGTTTGAAGCAGATGGGACGACCTTTTTCTAGTAAACAGTGCTGCAGGTATGACTCATTCGCCAGTGGTTCCCTTGAGATTCCCTTGAGAGTAAACAAAGGGTACATTTACTTTAAAAAATATACGTTCATGATTTGTAATCGCAACATTTTTTCTTTTGTCAAATCAACTTAAATAATTTGTATAGTTCAGATAACATAATATTTAGAGTTTCTGATGATTAAATCAATCTCCTTCATTGTATTAACTCGATTTTTCCATTTCAATGAACTTAAAATTTGAAGGCAGCCAGGTTACTTAATTTTTTTAAGTTAAACAAACAATTTTTTTTTACAGCGTACTAAAACAAGTTTTTTTTTCTTTGCTTTTTTCCCAAACATTGTCCAAACGATCTGCATACACAATGACCCACGAGAACGGAAAAAGAAAAGAAAAACGCTGTATTTTTCTGCCAGGCCAGTAGGTGGCGATGTAAAGAAACACTATTCGCCTATAGACTTAATACTCAGTTTGTGTTACATGGGGATGTACTAAAACAAGTTTTTTCTTGGCTTTTTTCGCATACAGATTGACATTATCCAAACGATCTGCAGACACAATGATCCGCGAGAACGAAAAAAATGAAGAAAAACGCTGTATTTTTCTGCCAGGCCAGTAGGTGGCGATGTAAAGAAACACTATTCGCTTATAGACTTAATACACATGTGCATGATGTCAGTTCCTGTTACATGGGGATGATAACTGTATCATTTGTAAAAGCCTGCACTGCACAAAACATGTTTTTAAAAGATTTTCAGGCCCCCAAATCGCTGTTTTTGTGTAAATGTACGGCCAAAGCGTGTCAAAAGCTTCCAGTTTTTAGTTGAAAACGGTGTCGTGCAAACACCCCATCCACTCTTATCTAAAGTAGTTACTAATTAGAAACTTTTTTGTTTTGTTTTAGGTGTGTCTTTTGGTAATTTCCAAGTATTGTCAAGTTATGTTTACCACAGACCTTATTTTACTCATGAATTTAACACTCCCGTTATAAAAAGTCGAATTAGTCTTGCGGGTTTTTCTGTCATCCCAGCAGGGCTGGGTGATGTATTCAATATTTACAGTATATTTGTTTTTATTTTTGCTGGGAATATAAAATGAACTGATAGTGTAAATATTACAATCGTTACTGATTCAAATCTTATATTATGACAAATTACACCATTACATAATTAATTCTCAAAATATATACAGTATCAAAACGTAAACACTACCATTCAAAATTCAGGGGTCTGTAAGATTTGTATTTTTGAACGAACTAAGTCTGTTCTGATCATCCAAGGCTGCATTTATTTGATTTAAAAAACACAGTGATATTGTGTACTAGCATTACAATTTCAAAAAGCTGTTTTCTATGTGAATATATTTTAAAAGTCTTCAGTGTCACATGATCCTTCGTAAATCATTCTAATATGCTGACTTGCTGCTCAAGAATCATTATTATTCATATTATCAAGATTGAAATATATATATAACTTATTTATCAGACTTTTTAGACTTTGCTATTAAGGTTTGGTGCCGCTTTATGGGACAGAAATGACATACTTCACCTTTAAAGAAGCACAAAGCTGCTGAGGAACACAGTCAAACTAAACGTATCAGATCATGACATGAGACAAAATGAGTTTTCAACAAGATTTGGTCCATCGCCGTTAAAAAGCGAGTGAAACATGTTAGGAGTAGCAGCTTCACTGCCTAACTAGTGTTAATCACAGCTCCAGAATAGGCACAATGTTCAAGTATGCTCAGGCAGTATGGCATAGACATCCACATCAAAGAGACAAGGTCACCTGACCCTGACAAATAACTTGTTAAGTTGTAAACAATTATTGGTTTTAAAGAAAAGTTCAGAGTAGCTACTGTACTCCTTTGTCCTCCACCTCCTTTTCATGCTTGTCCTTTTTGTATTTGTTTTTGTTCTGTGCCGGACTATCATCGGATCGCAGCGTGGACGTCGCGAGCGAGTCTTCCGAAGCGGTGGCGTCGCCGCACTTTTCATTGTCCACGGACTCCTTGCTCGGCACCTTCCCGTTTTGTTGCTTGTTCTCTTTGTGGTGTTTACGGACATTGTTCATATTATATCGGACCAAATGGGTCCTGAAAGCTCTCTGGATGATGGCGGCCGACATATCCTCATGTTTCCTGCGCAAAGTTGTGGTTATCGGCTCGTAAGAAGACTTGGACGGGTTGGAGGCCATGAATCGTTCTTCCATTTGTCCGCGGAGGAGGTCCATCTCGCCGCCTTCTCCGAGAACGCGTTTGGTGAAAGCGAACAAGATGTCTAGGCAGTGGATGCGTTCGCCGCTCACCATCGGCATATCCATGGAGATCAGCTGGAGTCGGTTGGGTTTGGGTATTCGCAGAGGAGGATCCAGCGAATTCGCGAAGTCCGACAACTTGCCGTACTCCATGAACTGCGTGGCTTTCGGGTCGAACTTTTCCCAAACCTCGTAAAACCTGTCAAAGTCATCTTCGCTCAAAGGCTCGCCGCTCTCCTCGGTGGCCACGCTGAAGTTCTCCAGGATCACGGCAATGTACATGTTCACCACGATCAGGAAGCATATGACGATGTAGCTGACGAAGAAGAAAATGGCCATGGCTGGGTTCCCACAGTCTTTTTCAACAAAGGGATCACAGTCCGGCGGTTCGGTGTTTAGCATGGGTGCCAGAAGGCCATCCCAACCCGCCGAGGTGGTGATCTGAAACAAACACAACATGCTGTTGCCAAACGTCTCAAAGTTGAACATGTCGTCGATGCCGGACGTTTTTTTGACCATGGCGAAGTTGGACATGCCGAAGATGGCGTAGATGAACATGACAAGGAAGAGCAAAAGTCCGATGTTGAAAAGGGCGGGAAGTGACATCATTAGCGCAAACAGAAGGGTCCGTATCCCCTTGGCGCCTCGGATGAGACGTAGTACGCGGCCGATCCTGGCGAGGCGAATCACACGAAACAAAGTCGGCGAGACAAAGTACTGCTTAATGAGTTCTGCCAGTGACGTGCCTGCAACGACAAAGAGTCAAATAGCGTTCATTTCTCGTTTTTGTTTTAATGTCTTGGTCTAGTTTTAGTCAAAGAAAGAAAACTTAGTCACATAAATTGATAATCACACTTATTTTGTGACTGTATAGCGCCCTTTTGCGCCGACGTCACAGTTACGTGTAAACTGGAGGCGGCCAATGCAAACCAGCACAGATTCGGCTACATAATAAGGAGCTTAAATTACTTTTATTATTTTTGAATGTCATCTTATTGTGTTGTTTGGTGCAAGTATCGATGAAAAATGAATATGCTGTATCTGGACTTTTTATTTCTAGAAAATATTCACGTCATTAAAATCGCACCGTAATGACACTCTTTACATTGTCGTGGTCTCGGCGCTGGCTCGGCAGAACTGCGGATCGTACACACAAGTCTTGTACAGGAGTAAAGATTGTACTAAAGATTTATATGCCTTAGTTTCTCTTTACGATCGGTTTCTCTGCTACGTTCACACCGGACGCGAATAGCGCGTCAGCCGCGAATGATTTCAATGTTAAGTCAATGCAAAGACGCTTTACTCGCGTGAAAAATTCCTCGCGGCGCGAATTGAGCGTCTGGCGCGTTAAGCGCGAATGATTCAGTTAGTGCCATTTGTGAATTCACGTGTTTGACGCGAATTCGCGTCTGCCGCCCGAGTTTAAAAATCTGAACTTTGGCGTGAATTCGCGCCGCGTTAACCAATCAGGAGCCAGCTGCTTGCTCACGTGGTGAAGTGTCTGGATGCTTCAATAAAATATTTTGTTAATATGACTAAATGCATGGTGGGATTATGCACAACAAAGCAAATGTTTTATCACTTAAAACATTATTTCTATATACGAGACATGTTCATTTTGTATTGAATGTTATTCATTCCATAGCTAGATTATATGAAATAGTATTATGTTGTAAAGACAATCAACATATGTGCATAAATTCGTGTCTGGACGTGAGAGAGAGAAAAAAAAAAATCACAGGACATTAATAACTTTTGAAGGCTGGCTCTATTTATCATCAAAACAAAAAATAAATGACAGCTAGATTAGATGGATGAGGGCGAGGGTGATCCTCGCTCCGATGCGGGACAACAGGTCATTAAACTGGGTGCTGGACAGGCGGAAGTACCGCTGACAGCGGCCGTCATCCAGCGCAGCTCCTGGAGCGAGCAATGGTGAAACTCGCCAAACGGTTCGGCTCTGAAGGGTCCGGTGGACACAAATATACGGCGACGATGATCCCCACGCCGCTTGTTCTGCTCTCCAGAGTAAATACAGAGCGGTAACTCTCTTGATGAATGCTCGGTCGACATAAAAACAATGGCCGCCAACGGATTTCGATTCTGACGCGCGTAAATTTCGCTTCAAACTTTTGTTTTGACGCGCGCCAGTTTCGCTCTTGACACGCGAATTAACACAAAGTGGTCAAGCGTCAAACTAGACGCGTCAGGCGTGAATTTGACGCGCGATTCGCGTCCGGTGTGAACGTAGCATAAGCTAGGCGTAGAAGTCAGGCCACTCAACCGAGGTAACGTAACATTATCCTGTCAGATCGTCCATGCATTGAGTGAGCGTGTAGGCGGCTACGGGTCGGCCAATCTGGTTCCGTCCGTTAAAAATAACTTTTGGAAATAACAATCGCGGTCCTGGAGAGTGAGTGACCTTACACATTAAGATAAAATCAGATTTTCTCCAGTCATTGTTAAAAAACAAGCTAATAAAACTTGCTAACTAGCATTAGTGAAGCGGCAGAGGGATCGTTCTGCCTCCACCTAAGCTCCGCCCACATAAAAACGTCACCATGTTTACCAACTGAAAAGGGGTCTATTGTCACACAGAGGTTACGTACAGTCAAACCAAATATTATTCAGACACCATATTTAACTGTTAGGGCTGGGCAAAAAAATCGTTTTTTTCGATTAATCGTTTTTTAATATGTGGTCGATTCAAAATCAACGGCCACGAATCGATTTTTTTCCATATAGTCAGGGCTTGCGGTGCTGCTGATTCTCTCTCTGCACTAGGCAAGCGCTAAGCACTGTAGGCGTCGATACACACTTGCGTTTAGAATATATATATATATATACACACACATACCCACACACATGTTGTGACGTGGTTAATCTGCTTAATTTCTTTTTTCTTTTGGCTAGAAGTTCTGAATGGCCGGCAACTTAAAAATTTTGTAGCAAATTGTCAGGTGGTTTCTTTATCACACTAATGTGTCAACTTATAAGCAGTATTTCGCTTTTTTCGATTATTTTGCGGTTAAATGTTGACTTATGCAGGATTTGAAATTGTGTTTCAGAGGGGAAAACTGGAGGGACTGATAAAACAATTATCCATGTCGGACAGAGCTTAGTAAAAGGTCAGTTCCTCGTCATGCTGCAGATCTTACCTACGATAGACAGGACGACAACGATAAAGTCAAATACGTTCCAGCCAACGGTGAAGAAGTGATGGCGTAGCGAGATCATCTTTAGCACACATTCGCTGGTGAAGAGCACAATGAAGGCAATGTTGATCTTGGATAGCACTTTGTCCATTTCCTTGGACTGATCTTCTCTCTCCACCATCATAGTGACCATGTTGAGCCAAATAAGGACCATAATGAAAATGTCAAAGGCTTGTTTGGTTACAAGGTCAAAGATGAGTCCTTGAATCTTGTTCTGGCATAAATGAGAAGATGTACAGGAAGATACCGGTATGTTAGTTTTATTCAAAGATTTTACAAACAGATGGTTATATTACAAACTATTCATTTAGACCCAAAAGAATCAAATTAACTTGTATGAGAATGGCATTATATGAGCCCTTTAAAAGCAGCTTTTGCATTTATAGGAGATGATAATACAGTTCTGGATGACAAGAATGCAATTTTTAGAGGAGGATGCTTACTTTTGGCCTTGGAATAGGTTTTTGAGGCTTCTTCGAGCCAAGCTTCTTCATAGCATTGTAATATTTCTTCTGCTCTTCTGTCATGAAAATATCCTGACCTCCAAAGTAAAGACAGAAAACAGAAAGTTCATTTTTCGACAACCATGGAGGACGTGATTTTAGATCCCAAAACCTGTACTTTGCAAGTAAAGAGTCGACTGTGTAGGGCATCCAGTAGAAAACAAACTAGATACGATCAGAAGCAGCTTAAGCCAATAGATACTTATCTTTTTCTTCTGCTGATTGAAGTTGTCAATGATCACGCCAATGAAGAGATTTAATGTGAAAAAAGCTCCAAGGATGATGAAGATGACAAAATAGAGGTACATATACAGATTCACCTCATACTCTGGCTGCTCGTTCACCTGCAGACATGGAGATAGTTTTATAATTGAGTTAATCCATAATCAATAAATTACAACAAATTATATATTATTGAAGGAATTAATGACTTACTTTACGAGAGTCTACCGCTGCATACATAATGGGCATCCACCCTTTAAATGTGGCCTTGACAAAATGAAAAATTGACAGTTTTGAATTTTTAGGACCATTATTTATTATTATTTGAATTATGACATTATTTTCAACGATAATTTTCTTTTTCTTTTACTGAAATAATAATAAACATAATTCTTATTTAAATAAATTGTGAAACATGGTATAATTTGACTTTGATTAAAATTAGGGCTGTCAAACGATTAATCACATCCAAAATAAAAGTTTGTGTTTACATAATATATGTGGGTGCACTGTGTATAATTATTTTATATATATATATATATATATATATATATATAAATACACACACACATGCATGTATATTTAAGAACATTATTTTTTAATATACAAAATATTTATATTTTTTATAAAATCTATATACAGTATATTCATGAAAATATTTCTTACAAGCATGTGTGTGTATTTATATATATAAAATAATTATACACAGTGCACCCACATATATTATGTAAACACAAACTTTTATTTTGGATGCGATTAATCGCGATTAATCGTTTGACAGCCCTAATTAAAATACTTTGATTTGAAATAATTTGAAATAATTCAATAATAATAAAATAATACTAATAGGAATTACAAAACAAAAACATAAAAATGTAAACTCCTGGATGCATTACAGTACTAAACAAATAAAAATGACATCAGATTCACCAACTGTAGCCAATTTTCCAATGATGTAGAATATTTTCATGATGGCACACATACATAATTCTACATTTTCCATCTTCTAGATATAAATAAATAAAATCTATCTAATATTTACCAGCTATTAAGGGCATCCTTACCACTTGTAGCAGGGCCAGGTATCCATTTCCCACATTGTCAAAGTTAATCTTCAGATTTCTCCAGCGAGTTTCATTTGTGCCATCATTTATACAATCGCTACTGTTACGGACATCTGTGGTAGACAAGCGCTTGTCCGTGGTAGAATTTACACATTCATAAAACTTTCCGGCAAAGAAGTTGACGCCCACAATGCTAAAAATGAGCCAGAAGATGAGACAGACCAGCAGGACGTTCATGATGGAAGGGATGGCACCCAGAAGAGCATTCACAACCACCTGTGTCCACAGAAACATGTTATGAATATGATGCAATAACAATGGAAGCACTTTGCTTGACAGCGTAACTGTATTTACAGCCAATGTTTTTAATCTAATTGAATAATGGCTGCTGGTTGAAATGATTATTCCTCTGACTGAAATAAAAGCCTGCTTTTAAAGGGATAGTTCACTTTGAACTTAATTTTTGATATGTTTTAGCTTACCTCAAGGGCATCCAAGATGTAGGTGTCTTTGTTTCAGCAGTAGTTTAAGTTTTGATATTTTTAGGTCAAACCGTTCATGTCAATTAGTCATATAATGGAGGTCTATGGTCACCACCTCAAAGAGCATGCGCAGACAAGTCCAAATTAAACATGATTTAATGACTCGTAAATGTAAGTACACATTGATGGCCTAAGACACGAAACGAGCGGTTTGTGTGAGAAAACAAACAGTATTTATATCGTTTTTACCTCTTGAAACCACAGCCACGTCCAAGTGGTAATAAGAGGTAAAAACTATAGAAATACTGTTCTTTTAAGTCTTAGGCCATCAATGTGTACTTACATTTACAAGTCATCAAATCATGTTTAATTTGGACTTCTCTGTGCATGCTCTTTGAGGTGGTGACCATAGACCTCCATTATACGACTGACGAACAAGAACAGTTTGACCTAAAAATATCAAAATTGAAAATGCTGCAGAAACAAAGACACCCACATCTTGGATGCCCTTGAGGTAAGCTAAAACATATCAAAACTTAATTTCAAAGTGAACTATCCCTTTAAGCCATTTCACATACACATCGAGGCTGAAAAATCGCCATATGACTTTTTAGCCATATTACAGGCCTGATTCACCTGTAAAACAAAGTGCATCCTGTTTTAATTCAGTTGACTTTTGGCAAAGAGAGGAAAACACACGAGTGTAATAAGAAACTTGCCAATGCATAATGGTTAGCAGTAACAAGAGCAGGAGAACATTATTATTATTATCGGCAATTACAACAACAACAAAAACACACGAGGGAAGAATCTGGGAAAGAAGAAAGAGGGATGGAGAGGGAAAGTTGTGCAGTTCGAAGGGTTGTGCAAAGTTCAAAATTCAACTCCAGCATGCTTTGCACCACCTCAATTCAATTTCAGGAACCGAACTGATTTGAAATGCCTCTCAATTCAATTCTGAACGACGCACAACCCTGACAGCTTGGCGTGAAAAAGCATGACCTTTAGGAAGTACCGTGAAGCCACAGTATTTGTTTACTGTAAACGAACAAACACAAAAAGAAATTAAAGCACATGTTAAAGGCACTCAACCAGATGCATGGTGTATTGTCGATACAAACAGAGCAGAGTGGAGAGGAGAGATCAGTGATTGCCACGTGAGGGGAAGCCATCGCAACATCACATTTATGTGGAAAGCGTACGCAAGCGTTTGGTCAATAGCAGCACTATCGACCCTCCTGAGCTTATTACATAAAGCTGCACGTCAATGCTTCCTATCATTGCTTGCAATTCACAGTTTGGTGTAATTGTTTAGTAAAACACCAGACACAGGATTATATCACAGGTCCGACCCCATCTCACACATTACAGCAGAATTTACATCTTAATGTCCAAGAAATCAAACAAAGAAATGTATTAATATTACTATGAACTGAGACATTACTGAGTGTCTGGATGGTTTGAAGCTCCCGACAGCCTCACAAAACACACTGTGTTCAGCTCTTTTTAAGATGAGGTAATAATGTCAATAAATCTTTCCCACTTTCTAAGCACCTTTTACTGAAAAATCACACAAGAATCTCCACTTAATTCCTCTGGGATGCTGTGTAACAGTAAACGAGGTCTTGAAGATCTTGAACCCACACAAATCCACCTTTTTATTGGCATGAACTGATGGCAAGCAGGTTGATGTGAGTCTTGTGCTTATGGGGACTCATGCTGGGACACATGTTTAGCTGGAACGGTCGGAGGAGGAGACGGAGGGAAAAGCCACAGGGATGATTTACTGTACAACAGGAACACATTTCTCTCTCGACGCTCTTAAAGTCAACATAAAATTACATTAATGCATGTTTATTGGACAGGATTATGTGCACATTATACTAAAGCAAAAAATTTTCGTCAGTTAATATATCAGCATGTTTGTGGTTTCTCATGGTCGCAAGCAGGAAAGCATGGCATTACTGTAGCGGCAAGGTCATGGGTTTGATCGCCATTGAATGCAATCGAATGCAAATTAAATGCAAGTCGCTTTGATTTTATGCATGAATATAAAGCAAAAATAAAATATAAATAAAATAATAAAAACATTAATAAAAATAAATAAAACATATAAAATATTAATAAAATATAAAATATTCATAAATTATTAAAATAAAAATAAAATATAAAAAAATAAAATATTTAATATTTATAAAATAAAATTTTTATTTTATACTTTACTTTATTTATTAATACTTATTTATTTACTGATACTTTATTTATACTTTACCTTCTTTTAATTTATACTTTTCCTTATTTTAATAATTATTAGCTTTTCATCAATTAACAAATCCCCTGGAGTTTCCTAAAAACAAAAAACTGTTTGGTGAAAATCAATAATACTGGTTTTCCTATGTCAGTTTCATGTTGACTTTAATGAGCTGATCTGCTTTGAGGACTTCATTCAGATACATCAACTCTTATCAACCCAAAACTACTGAAAAGGAATTGTCACACTGGTTGTAATTTTTAAAGGATGTTGTCAACTTAAATTAAAGTGCAACAGACAACCAATCACAAGCTTAGCTCTTTAAATATGTATGCACTTTTGCCAGAAAAGTCCCCAAAATTTTCTAGTGCTGTATTTAATGTTATTTCTATTTTCATTTATTTCCATTCACCAGACTGGTTTATGCGGTGACAACTCCAAAAAACATTATAAAACATTATCAAAACAGGGTTTTAAATTTTGTAAAAATAATTCTGGAATAACGTCAGTATGAGTGTGCAACGGGAGTCAAGCCTGTATTCTTTTACTAGTCATCATAGTGACAGTGACCATAGTAATATCTATGATGATGAAGTCCATAAAACTTCAGTAACAGTCTTATAACTTTTAATTTGCGAGTTCATCCAGAAAATCTTTAACTGACAGCATTAAAGGAGTAGTTCACTTTTCAAAAAAAAACTTTTGCTGATTATTTACTCACCCCCATGTCATCCAAGACATCCATGTCTTTTTTTCTTCAGTCGAAAAGAAATTAAGGTTTTTGATGAAAACATTCCATGATTTTTCTCCATATAATGGACTTCAATGGGGTCCAAACGGTTCAAGGTCCAAAAGACACTTTCAGTGCAAACTGAAAACTGTTCAAAGGGCTTTAAACGATTCCAGACGATGAATAAGGGTCTTATCAAGCGAAACGATCACTAATTTAAGAAATAAAAAACAAAGTTGAAGTTTTATAAGCACAAATGCTCGCATTGCTCTGTTCTGTGTGACTCTGCTGTTCAAACTCATTCATCAAAACGAACGAATCTTTTTCCAAGTCAATTCGTTAATTTTGTGCGTTGAATGAACCAAATGACTCAAAAAAGATTTGTTCATTTCGATGAACGAGTTCGAACAGGAGAGTCACGAACGTGAATCACAGAACAGAGCAAGGCGAGCATTTGAGCTTATAAAACTTAAACTTTGTTTTTTATTTATTAAATGAGTGATCGTTTCGCTTGATAAGACCCTTATTCATCGTCTGGAATCGTTTAAAGCCCTTTGAACAGTTTGCAGTTTGCACTAAAAGTGTGTTTTGGACCTTGAACTGTTTGGTCCCCATTGAAATCCATTATATGGAGAAAAATCCTGGAATGTTTTCATCAAAAACCTTCATTTCTTTTCGACTGAGGAAAGAAAGACATGGACATCTTGGATGACATGGGGGTGAGTAAATTATCAGCAAAAGTTTTTTTAAAAGTGAACTACTCCTTTAACAATTTTCAGTGTAAAAAACGCCCAAAAGACGACCAACATTTTTAATGAATTCAGGTCTGCTCTCTAGTCAATCAGCCTTTCTTTAGCCACATTTTTTGCCAAATGATTTCCCCGCTCGTTGAGGTTGTTACCTGGTCGCCTAATCCAAACCCTCCCCACACATCAAAGCTCTGTACAGCACAAATGTGTGTTGCGGTTGTTTTATGAAGTTTTATGCATGACTCAAATGGACCGCTGTCAGTCCACCCAGATATAAAAGCTGCTGTCGGTTAATGAGGATTTGATGGATCTTGTGGCTCTCTTATCATCTCAGAAGTCATAAAACCTTTCAGTTTTATGGACATTATCATCTTGGATATTACGTTAATCACTTTTGCTATTATTACCGGTAAGAAAATACGGGTTTGACTCTCGTTGCTCTTTCATACCGACAGTGATTCGAGATGTAACTGTAAGTTTCTGTTTGAACGGGACATTTCGAGACTCACACCTGGTTGTCAATCCCAAAAACTGACAGGGTGAACATAGCCTTTGACTGAATGAAGTCCTCTATATTATCAGTTTAACAATAAAGGCCACATTAAGAGATTTTACCCTCATTCCCTCAAAGCGCGAGAGAGCTCGGAGAGGTCGGAAGGCTCTCAGTGTTCGGAGAGTTTTGATGGGGCCCAGATTTGAATAATTCATGGCGTTGGCCACCAGGCTGATCAGAGACACCTACACACATAAACAGAGGTAATTAGGAGAAAAGCAGGCATGAATCCATGTCTTCCTGCTCAGGGGTCTCATTTATAACGCGCACAAATCGTACGCCAGTTTCCACGCAAAGGTTGTGATCTATAAAAAACAAACGTGGCAGGAGAATGTGCGCACCTTTAAGCAAACTTTGAGCACATTCTGGAGACAAAGGGAATTGGCGACACCGATGGTGAGCTGGAGTTAAAGGTCTTTTTGGTCACTTTTAGACCGAAAATCTAAAGAAAATTATAGCCTATAGGCTGCAGAAAGATAACAGCCTATCACTTGAAGCCATGTCCGCGCCAGCAAGCGCGTTTAGTGAAACTGACGCACATATAGCCTATAAACTAACGGCAGATGAAGTAAAACCGTAAATCTTCATGAGTCCTAATAAATACAGTGCATGTTCTCAATAACAGTTAAATAAATGAAAGAATGATATAAACATTTAGATTAAATATGCCATTCCCATTAATAGAGTTAAACACTTAAACTACATGAAATCATTACTGAGAAGTTACAAAAAAAAAAAAAATTATATTCAATAAATAGAAATATTTATTTGTTGTGGATGCAATGCTTTTGATCACTTTCCCACTGGCATGCCGTGTTTTAATGTTTTAACGAATTGCTAATCATGATAATAGCAGATTGTCTGAGAAAATAGTTCCATGCAAATAATGCACAACCATGTCTATCTGTTTCCATTAAAAATATAAATTAATTAAAAATACTATTTGGATAATTCTAACCCCATACCAAAACAACATTTCTAATTTTCATTTAGTTTAATGATGTACTAAATTAACTAAAACTGAAATGAAAAAATAAGATAAAAACTATTCTAAATTCTAAATTTAAATAAATATATATATTAAAATATACAAATACAAAAAAAAAATATTAATACAATCTATAAAAGTATCTGACTAAAATGACGCATTCTGGTCCATGGGAGAAAGTCAGTCATACAGATTTGAAATGACATGAGGGTGAAAGAATGATTGTCATTATTTGAGTTTGATATCATATTAATTCAAAAGCTGAACTTACATCAACAATAACAAAATCCAGCCAGCACCAAAGATTGGTGAAGTATTTGGCAAATCCATATGCGACCCATTTCAGCAGCATCTCAAGAATGAAGATGTAGGTGAAAACTTTATCAGCAACCTCCAGTATGATCTTTACGGTTTTTCTTTTTTCAAGGTTAATGTCCTCAAAAGCCTGAAAAACATGTGTTAAAATTTGATTTAACTAGTCAATTAAACTAGTATACATGCCAACAACTGAGTGAAAAAAAATAGTGGACAAAATGTTGATTATAAATGAGCATAAAATGCATTTGATACCAAAAAATAGAAGTAAACCTGCTAATAAAAGATTGTTGTCATTAGGTTAGTAACATGTTCATGTCAAACTATTGAAAACGAGTCTCACAAACAAGCAAATGTATTTCCCCTCACCAGAGCGCCGCTGCTGAGCAGAATCATGAAGACGATGAAGGTCTCGAACCAGCTGTGCTCCACAATATTATAGCACGTCTGTCTCAGCAGCCACCATTTCTTCCACATGCCCTTTTCAGCATCCACCTGGCAACACCGGAACCTTTGGACACACCCTGGAAACCAAATCCAATTACTTTTTCAATTTTCTAAATCTTTTCTTTCTTTCTTTCTTTCTTTTTTACTTACTTTTGCTGCTAATTTACTCACCCCCATGTCACCCAAGATGTCCATGTCTTTCTTTCTTCAGTCGAAAAGAAATTAAGGTTTTTGATGAAAACATTCCAGGATTTTTCTCCATATAATGGACTTCAATGGGGACCAAACGGTTCAAGGTCCAAAAGAGCGTTTCAGTGCAAACTGTTCAAAGGGCTTTAAACGATTCCAGACGATGAATAAGGGTCTCATCAAGCGAAACGATCACTAATTTAATAAATAAATAACAAAGTTTAAGTTTTATAAGCTCAAATGCTCGCCTTGCTCTGTTCTTTGTGACTCTCCTGTTCGAACTCGTTCATCAAAATGAACGGATCTTTTTCTGAGTCAATTCTTTAATTTCGTTCGTTGAAGGAACCAAATGACACGAAAAAAGATTAATTCATTTTGATGAGCACGTTCGAACAGGAGAGTCACAAACGTGCATCACAGAACAGAGCAAGGCGAGCATTTGAGCTTATAAAACTTAAACTTTGTTTTTGTTTTTTTTAAATGAGCGATCGTTTCGCTTGATAAGAATCGTCTAGAATCGTTTAAAGCCCTTTGAGCCCTTTTTTGGACCTTGAACTGTTTGGTTCCCATTGAAGTCCATTATATAGAGAAAAATCCTGGAATGTTTTCATCAAAAACATTAATTTCTTTTCGACTGAAGAAAGAAAGACATGGACATCTTGGATGACATGATGGGGGTGATTAAATTATCAGCAAGTTTTTTTTTTTTTTAAAGTGAACAACTCCTTCAATATAGTGAACAAACTATTAGCTGAATCACCTGTTGTGAAACAAGCTTCTGGTTCGTTAGATTCCTCAAGCTCAAAGTCCAAAACATCTTCTCCCTCTTTAACCACATGTCTGAGGTCCACTGTGCTGCCCTCTGAAGAGCTGGGAGCCACGTCTGACAGCCTCTGCAACAGCACACACACACACACACACACACACACACACATTACTATAGCAACCGCAGAGGAGACGATACATGTGCATGGTTTCTGAAGTCAATCATATTAGCTGAGTCACTGAGCCAAGCCTGAGAAGTAAGATCTGCTTAGTGTTACCTTGGATAAAACCCTTTATCTAGTACATAGACTAGTTCATAGGCATTTCCAAAACGTATAAGCCATGAGCCAAGCTCTGAGATAAATCATAGTACACACAATACTATACATTTAATGTTTAATGCAAAATATACAAACAAACTTGAAGTTGAAATCAGAAAGACTACAGACACATACATACAATCACTTAATCTCTGAGCTCTGTCCTGAATGGTTTATATAGTACATTTTGTCTTTAGTTTTTGTCTTCTCGCTATCACTCACTTGCTAAGCATTTAAACCACGAATAGCTGATGACAATTAAAAAAAAAGTTTGTAGAAATCATGTTACCTTTCTGAAGGCCTAATTATATCCCAAATTACACATATGCATTTAGCTTGAGATGACCCAGTGCAAATGATGTATATATACACACTCTTAGAAGAAAAGGTTCTACTATATAGAACCTTAAAAGGTTCTATCAGAACCAGAAATGGTTCCATCCCCCACTTCATATTTGGAACCCCTAAAGGTTCTATACACTCTTTAAAAAAGGGTTCCTCTGGGTTCTATATAGAACCCTGGGGTTCCATACTTGGCCAATAGAACCTTTTACCAAAAAAAATGGTTCTATATAGAACCATTTTGGAGTTCCATATATGAAGTGGGGGATGGAACCATTTCTGGTTCTAAATAGAACCATTTCTTCTAAGAGTGTGTGTATTATATATTGTCTGATCATTTATGGAAAATGTGCATTTTCCATAGACTGAATGCATTATTGCGCTTGTCCAATTAACCATGACATATTCAGAAAAAATGACCATAAATGGCCAAGAAAAAACACTCCGTCTTGTCTGGAGGAAAAAAGATCGGTCAAACTCACTCAGGACACAGTAGATGAAGATAAATCAATAGAAGCAATAATAGAGAATCATCTGTTGATGTCTTGAAGACTATCATGGCTCTGGTCCAAAATGTAGTGAGCTGCTTTTCTGTGTGCTTTATCTTGATAACAATCAAGTGATGATCTACTGTAAAACACTTTCCTTCATGTTCGACATGCAAACGGCACAAAAGAACAGATTTTTCTAAGCTAAAGGTACAATACACAGAAAATATATAGCTCACACAATTGCTCACACAACTTTTTAGCAAATTAATAATTTCTAAATATAAAACAAAAATATTTTTGTATTTTATTATATTCAGTTTACATTATTTGGTGAATTGTAATAATAATAAAGCTTTGTCCACCAGCTCACTGAGCCTGTTGCATTATGGGAACACGTTCTACGCAAAGGATACATGCACTCCTGTCCTTTATTCAACCATCTGTGCCTATGATTCCTTACAATTAATTTTTTCTTTTTTTGAGTTTCATTTGAAAGCATATCACCCTTCACAAAACTAAAGCGGTAGACCTTTTCGGACAATTTCAGAGCTTGCCGTACAAATGAGCGGTATAAAACCGTTTTATGCCAAAACCACAGACCACCACATCCTCGATTCCCAGCAGGAAGCAAATGAGCATGTTATCATGAGGCTAACATTCACACTCAGCACTTAAATGACAGATAATGCGATCTGAAGACTGATATTCCCTGACCTCTCTTCCATAATGGGTCGGGCTACATGTTGACGTAATCCACAATGCACTATTTGCAATTAACCCGAGCGGAGGGGAACTTGACCACGATTACACCAGTGAGAATTCAAGTGAAACAATCAGAAAGCTTTCATTTTTTGGGGGCCATGTACGTGACAATATCTGCAGCAAAGGATTGTTGACATCATTTGCACTGTTATTGAAGTATTCCTCCATTTGTACTGTTCGATTTACATTTACCTTTATACAAAGGGATTTAAAGTACATTGACCCTCCATTTACCCTCAATAAGGGTCTTAGCTAGCGAAACGAACGCTCATTTAAAAAAATAAATAAAAAACTTTTACGTTTTATAAGCTGAAATGCTCGCCTTATTCTGTTCTGTAATGAGAGTTCGTGACTCTCCTGTTCGATCAAAATGAACAAATCTTTTTTTCCGAGTCATGACTCGAAGGGTCCTAGATTAGACCCTTATTCATCGTCTGGTGTCATTTAAAGCCCTTTGAAGCTGCACTGAAAGTGTCTTTTGGACCTTGAACCGTTTGGTTCCCATTGAAGTCCATTATATGGAGAAAATCCTGGAATATTTTCATCAAAAAACTTAATTTCTTTTCAACTGAAGAACGAAAGACATGGACATCTTGGATGACATGGGGGTGAGTAAATTATCAGCAAAAGTGAACTACTCCTTTAAAGACATTCATAATGTTACAAATTATTTCTCTTTTAATATTTAACTTTCTTTTCATCAACGAATCCTGAAAACAAAATGCATCATGGTTTCCACAAAAATATTAAGCAGCAACTATTTTAAATAATGATAACGTCGGTAT
Organism: Pimephales promelas; assembly: GCF_016745375.1. The sequence goes on along the minus strand of NW_024121277.1, from coordinate 2,502,737 downwards.
CTGAAGGATCATGTGACACTGGTGTAAGGATGCTCAAAGTTTTGAACAGCACACTCTTAGAAGAAAAGGTTCTATATAGAACCTTAAAAGGTTCTATCAGGGCTACGTATTTCGAACCCCACTCTTAAAAAAAGGGTTCCTCTGGGTTCTATATAGAACCCTGGGGTTCCATACTTGGCCAATAGAACCTTTTACAAAAAAAAAAAATGGTTCTACATAGAACCATTTTGGAGTTCCATATATGAAGCGGGGGATGGAACCATTTCTGGTTCTAAATAGAACCATTTCTTCTAAGAGTGTAAGTACCATTTTGGATTTTGCTCAAGTGACTGCTTGAATCTCTATTCGATCATATCAGAGATACATATGAATGAAGGATATGCAAAAGCAGAGCCAGCAAATGGCATGTGTAAAGGGGGCTTTTCATCTCCACAAGGCTCAATTCGTTTTCGGAGGTCTTCAACCGTACCTCTTTATCTTCCTCCGTGTCTGAAGAAAGACTGCTGAAATCCTCAGTATTGAGGCACTCAAAATCCGACTCCTCGGCAGCCATCGGCACACTGACGCTCAAGCTCGGGTCGCTGATGAAATTCTCCGTGTCACTGTCCGCATCGGTTCCTCCAGTGCCTTTAACCAGCTCCAGTGTGGTGTGGTTGGAGTTATCATTTATTCCCTTGCAGTTTATCGGGACCATGTTCCCATCTAGAGTTTTCTTCTTCTGCTTCCTCCTCTTCACGCAGCTGCTCCGGAAGAAACTCTGCAGGCAGGGCTTAACTACGGCGAAGCCTCGCTTGATTCGTCTAACCGCTATCTGCAGGTTGTTCTTTTCGACCTCATCGTCATTGGCCGTGAGATTGTCCGCACTGAAGGAACTGAGCAGCAGAGCGAGGAACAGGTTCAGGACCTAAAGGAAACCAACGACAGGTTCAGAATCACTTCACGCACCTCATTTATTAAACACATTCTGAATACTATGGGTTGATCAATTGAATTTACGGTATATTAGTTTCTTTACATTAGCTACTTGGTGGTGGGATAAGGGTATAAGGTTAGGGACAGGTTTGGTGGTATAGTTGGTTTTACGCGTGAGTGGAGTAATGTGAAAGGAAAGGGTCAGCAGTCTAATTATAGAAATGAATTAAAGCTGCAGCAACATGCAGGTTTATACTGTATATATCCACCTCACAGCGTTTTAAATTATGGGCGGCACTTCCGGTTTGGGGAACTTCCATTCAAAAAGGCTGAAACGAATCATTTCAAATCATAAGGTTGCCTTATAAATAAAGCTGATCCGTCAGTTTGACTGGATGAGTCGTCAATTTTCCTTCATGATATATTTTCAGACATCATGAGAATAACGTTATACTTGGTATTTTATCGTGACCTTATAACAAGAAAATCTATGGCAGTCAGTCGCTGCTTTCTTTTCCTCATGATGATTTTTATTTTTTCCTTTGCAATCCGCTGTAAAAGTATGAAAAAGGACAACATATACGGCACATTTATGATCTGATCTGAATTTAATTACATTTTTGAATTAATTCATTAATAATTCACTGGAATGCACGAAGAATCTCTCGATCGTTATTCTCCTCAAATCCTCACGTCTCTTTCCAGGTTTGTTTTCACAGGTAAATGCAATTTATAATCTATCAAAATCACTTTGATATAGTGTCACGTAATGCTGTTAAATGATATAGAGATATAGTGTTTGATATAGTGTCGCGTAAAGTTAATTTTTAAACATTTTTAAACATTTTTAACATTAAGAGCGAGCCTTTCACTGACTCTTTACAGCCAAATGGAAGTTACACCCATAATTCGTACAAAGCATCATGGGGTGTAGGAATAAGGTGGATATATAAATATATATATATACATATATATATTAGGGCTGTGCAAAAATTAATTGCGATTAATCGCATCCAAAATAAAAGTCTGTGTTTACATAATATATTTGTGTGTGCTGTATATAATTATTTTGTATATATAAATACCTATGCATGCATGTATATATTTAAGAATTATTTGCGCTTAAATTCTCTCTCTCTCTCTCTCTATATATATATATATATAAATACATTATCTATATTATATAAATATAAATATTTTATATATAAATAACACATTTTCTTAAATATATATATGCATGTTTGTGTATTCATATATACAAAATAATTATATACAGCACACAAAAAAAAAATATTTTGTAAAAACAGACTTTTATTTTGGATGCGATTAATCGCAATTAATTTTTGCACAGCCCTAATATATATAAGTATATAAGTATATATATAAATATTTATAAGTACAATGTAAAGACATGTACACACTAAGTCCATTGTATCAAATGAATAATTTAAATGCTTAGTACTTAAAGGAGCCGTTTGTAAGATTGTGGCCAAACTGGTACTGCAATCACTTTCAAATTACTGTAGAGCGGTGCATCGGCCACCATATTGTTATCGGCCGATATATAGTCATTTTTAATGTTGTCTTTATCAGCCTGATAAAAAAATTTGGCCCATAAAGTCGATAAACAATGGATTTTTCCTTTAGCTGAGACAGAGATGTAGTACACTGTTCACCATGGTGGTTTTGAATTGCTTGAAATATGATTGGCATCATTTTAAAAAAGGAAAATACAGTTAAGTTCAACATGTGCAGCGCAAACTACATACAATTATAATGAGAGCATTATTATTGTGTGCTTGGGAAATGACTTTTAATGGTGAGACTTTTGTTTTTGTAATCAGGCTCTCAAAAAATTTTATTAAAAGTGGATTTAGATTATCGGGCAATATATAAAGAATTATCAGTTATCGGTATCGGTGCATCCCTACTTTATATATTGTTAGTATAGTATACAATATAATATATCACGATCACATTAAAAATGTATCGATTTATAGGCCCTAGGTTTTTTAATGCCAATTAATTGAGGTGAACCATACATACCACCAGATTTCCGATCACCATGACCATCATGAACACAATTAAGCACAAATGCTGTCCTGCCACTTCCATGCAGTCCCACATGGTCTCGATCCACTCCCCGCACAACACCCTGAAGACGATCAGGAACGAGTGGAAGAAATCGGTCATGTGCCAGCGAGGAAGCGTGCAATCCTCGGAAATCTTACACACACAGTCACGGTAGTTCTTCCCGAACAGTTGCATTCCCACCACAGCGAAGATGAAGACGATGATGGCAAGCACAAGCGTCAGGTTGCTCAAGGCGCCCAGTGAGTTGCCGATGATCTTGATTAGCATGTTCAGAGTCGGCCAGGACTTTGCTAGTTTGAAGACCCTCAGCTGTGACAATAAGATAGAAAATTAGCATGGTCCATAGATTTATTCTTCTCAAAATGTACCATTATTGATTAATATGATAAATTCTTCTATTTTTTTACATTTTGATTACCTTTGCCGTCATCTAATGCTGACTTACGAGTTACTTAATAACGGTCAAATCTCAATTATATTGACATAATTATTTATCTTTTTTCAAAGTGCACATTACAATTCTGCGATGAACTTAAAATCCATTTAAAATGTTAGTTTTTAGCGTATTATTTTAGATTTAAATTATATTTAGTGTTTTATGCCATTCAAAAGTTTGGGGTCTGTATTTATTTGTTATAATATTTAACAAAATTGCTGTTTTTATTGTATTTTTGACCAATTTAAAACAAAATATTTTGAACAAGAGATCAACCTTGAAAATCAACCTTAGGATTAAGGGGGTCATTTTTATTATTGAATATGTTCCTTTACGTTCACTATATTGTTACTATGCAGAAAAAAATTTAAATGATCAGTTTTTAAGCAGTTATCTAAATAAAACTGGTGACTGAATGCCAGTGGGCGGGTCTATGGTGTGAGGATGTATAACCATTTGTCCATGTCTTTCTCTGGAGGCGGGGACATGTAAATGTATTAGCAGTGTGACATCGCAGATCCCGCAGTATCAAAACGAGCCGTTTTGGATCTTGATTAACCCCCTGGGGACCAAAAACGCGTCCCCGCCTTTTGATCATTTTTTTCACATAGTTGCAACATAGACTTAAAATACTCCGTCATTAATGCTCATTTAAATAAAATCAATACATGAATTTAAACTACAGAGGGTACACTCTTATTAACATCAAAACCTTGTGTTTTTGAAAAAGAAATAAAATAAACAGGGTGCGCTTTCAGCTCACTTTGTCTCTGCAAAAATCTTTCTGAAATGAACTGTTATATATATATATATATATAAAGTCTTGTGCATGCATATTCCGTATGTGTTTTGTGGCCTTATTTTAGAAACTTAGATTTTTTTTCAATAACCATGTATAAACAATGTTCTCTCAAAAATACAAATACATACATGTTGCTCACATATTATGGTAGCCCTGTTTGTGCTAAATATAGTGTAATTTCACCTGTCACCTGTTAATATGTTGATAAGCAACTGAAAAAAGCACAAATGTCAGGGCATGTCAGAACATCTCAATAGACCTTATTCAGAGCAGCGCCATGACGGGTATGAAAGTGAGGCTGTGAGGGATAGACTTACCATGTTTCCAATGGCATCCGCTGTAAAAAGCTGAATAAACCGGCTAGATTACTTACAATTTTCCACAGCTTACATTGTTGGGAGTTTTTTGTCAACCGACAATTCTTGGAAAGATATTTTTCCAGTGTTTCATGAGCAGAACAATCCGAAAACACATTAAATAACAGTACAGCCCATTGAAGAGATGCAAGTCTATCCCTCACAGCCTCGCTTTCATTCTCATTAAAAATCAAAGATGGCGCTGCCGTGAATAAGGCGTATGACCCAAATACACTTTGGTCCCCAGGGGGTTAAATAAATGCTTTGTTTACAACGAGGAGGAAGTGCAATGAAACTTGCAGGATGTTTAAATGCTACAAAGACCTCTTATATGTCATATTCTCATGTCATGACCCCTTTAGGAGCGCACCTATGCTGGATTTATTTGCCGTCTAGGTCATTGGGTATGATGCATGACAGCAGGATACTCTTACCAGTCGGAATGGCCTAAGAAGACCCATTCCAGAAATCACGTTTTGCAAACAAAGTTCCATAAGACTCAGTGTGACTATGATGCTGTCGAAGATATTCCAGCCTTCCTGAAAGTAAGAGTATGGGTCCAAGGCAATTATCTTCAATGTCATTTCTGCAGTAAAGATGCCTATGAAAACCTGTAAGCAAGGAGATAAAACTTTTGGTAACACTTCACAATAATGTCTCATGGGATTTCATTTTAAATGCTGATATAAATGTTCTCACCACGTTGCCAGTTGTAAGCATACTAGAAAACGAGTCATCCATAGGGTGACACTCCATGGCCATGAAAATTGTGTTTATCACGATGCAAATGGTGATAAGCAGATCTGCAAAGGGGTCCATCACAACCATGTGGACGATGCTCTTTATCCTCAGCCATGTGGGATTGCAATCCCAGATCAGATAATTCTCTGCAAAGTCGTACCAGCGCTCCACACACTTCTGTTTCCAGACCTCCCACGCTGCCATGTTAAATAAAAAAATCCAGACGACAATTTGAAAGCTGTGGGTAAAACTAGTAGGTATTTCAGCATCATTTGGGCAAACTAAACAAATACGAATGAGCAAATAAGCACTTAAAGGAGTAGTTCACTTTAAAAAAAAAAAAAAAAAAACCTTTCCTGATAATTTACTCACCCCCGTGTCATCCAAGATGTCCATGTCTTTCTTTCTTCAGTCGAAAAGAAATTAAAGTTTTTGATGAAAACATTCCAGGATTTTTCTCCATACAATGGACTTCAATGGGGTCCAAACGGTTCAAGGTCCAAAAGACAGTTTCAGTTCAAACTACAAACTGTTCAAGGGGCTTTAAACGATTCCAGGCGATGAATAAGGGTCTTATCAAGTGAAACGATCACTCATTTAAAAAATAATAAAAAAGTTGAAGTCTTACAAGAGTGAATGTTGAATGTTTTCATCAAAAACCTTAATTTCTTTTCGACTGAAAAAAGAGAGACGTGGACATCTTGGATGACATGGGGGTGAGTAAATTATCAGCAAAAGTTTTTTTTTTAAAAAGTGAACTACTCCTTTAATCAAAAGAATAGTTCACCTTTCTTCTGTGAAAAACAAAAAGGAAACATATCCAAACCACTATTTTCATTATAATGAAAGTCAATGAAAACTGAGGCTGTCATTCAAAACGACAATATAAACACAAATCATTTTCAGTCTGTTCCTCAATAGTTAATACGACATATATGATCATTTTTAGCTTGAGAACCTCAGTCACTTTTTATTATATTGATAAAATTGGTCAAGATCCTCTTAAAATTCAAAGCAGAATTAAAGTCCTACAGTTTTGGAACAGCATTGGGTAGAGAAAAGGATGACAATTGTGAACCATTTCTTTAAAATGGCAGGTAGAGAAAAAAAAATCAAAATGTTATGCGTCACATTCAGTTTCTTGTAAGTGTGTTCAGCATTTAGGGTTCCTTACGGTCAGGGTTGTTGACACTTGCTACACTCAAAGCTCTCTGTCTCGCTGATTGGTCAAAAGCCCCAGAAAAGCGTGAGTCACATCGACGTCGGGGTCCATCTGAGTCCAACTGTAAACAGATCCAATTATCAGCAAATACATAAACAAATGTGACAGTGTTTGATAGACAGCATAGCTCTGCGTCAATCATTCATTGGTTAATTTTGAAGACAAAGTAGCATGTCAAATGTATTCAGGCAACCTATAAAACATTTCAGATTCATATTAGTTGAGTTGCTTTTACAAAAATCAACAACAACAACCCAAATTTGATTATATGTTGTTGTTGATGATAAACTGTTTAAACTTTTTGGGGGGTGGGCGTCCACTTAAAAGCCAAAGGCACATTTACATTTTTACATTTAGTTACATTTTAACCACCTTAAGAATGCCTTCATATGTCACTATTATTTAACTTAGTAAATATTATTAAGACATTATCATGGTAGCTTGTTTCCACCACAGAGTAAATAATACAATTAAATAAATAAAAATGGGACAATTCTGATGTATTTTCCTCACAATTGCGAGATATAATGTCAGAATTGAGATTTAAAAACTCCCAATTCTGACTTTTTTTTCAGAGTCAGAATTGTGAGATAAAACGTTTTTTATTCAGTGGTGGAAACAAGCGTTCATTCATTATGTACAATACAATAATAATAATAAAATTGACATGTGGAACAACATAATATAAATGCATGCGGAACAACTATTTAAATGCATGCTTTAACATGCTTCGAAAAAAAGATTTTCAATATAATTCATTAAATGAACAAATAATTGGCAAATTAATTGATTTGGTTTCACAACTTGATTTTGCAGGCTCACACACAATTAAAAGTACACTCTTAGAAAAAAAGGTTCTTTGGGGTTCTCAACTCCAAAGAACCTTTTATGCTAAAAAGGTTCTATAATGACAAGAAAGAACCCTTTTGGCATAAAGGTTCTTTACATGCTATTATTCATTCATTGTATATTACATTATTCTGCAACATTTTGTAGTTTTTTATTAAACTGTTGTAGTAACTTAATATCACATTTTAATCATGCTGATTTTTGGAGGAGAAAAACTGAAATGGCACTCTTCGTGTGATATTGATTAACTCCATAAAATGATATAAATGTACACATTTTTTAACCCCCATATCTTGAATTTTGTGATCATTCACATGCATTCATAAATACATTTTAGGGTCTTGATGTTTGTCAATAACATGAAAATTTTAATCCGGAAAGGATTATGAATAAACCCAAAAGGTTCCATACAGGGTTCCCTAAAGGGTTCTTATTATTGAACGTTTAAAAAGTGAACCTTTTAGGGGTTCCAAATACGTAGCGCTGATAGAAGAAAAGGTTCTATATAGGTTCTAAGAGTGTATCTCTTCAGATCTCCACAGAATAAGAATGCAGATCATTGAAAAAGTTATGAACATCCATGCCAGTTCATATTTGTTTACAAATATATTGCATAATTTAAAACTTTTTTACCATATTTAAAAATATCTGCAGATTTTCACCCAAAACATGCCCAAAAAGAAAGAAAGAAAAAGAAGAAAAAAAGTGCAAAAGAATACACAGATAGGATTATGCCAATAATAAAAATGTGCAATTTAAAACAAGGCATTATCCACAGCCACAGCACACACAGGCCATGCAAGGTTCATGCGCTGTTAGTTCTTTCCCTTACAAAAGTCTCGTCAAACATGGCTCTTTTTTTAGACACTTCGGGCGTCAGGATTACTGTGGGGGAGGTGGGTGAAGAGGCTCCGCCCGACACCGTCACCATGCCATTGCTTTCGACCACATACCGCGCTTTGCCGTTAGACGGCAACAGTATACGTGGCGACAGACTGCTTTTGCTAAGAGTACTGTAAAGACGTTCGGGTGGAAACAGAGAGTCTTTCGGGCTGCCTGTCTCCTCAAACATGCTTTGCTCATCGTCGGCGTAGTTGTTGTCGGAAAGCAGACGCCCGCGGAAGCTGAAGACGATGCTACCTTTGCTGCCCCGACGTGGGGTGTGGATTGAACCCTGAAAGCTCACAGGAGACTGAGGAGACAAACAAGCTTTACAAACACACTGACCAACAAATCAAGGCACTTGAAGAATATTCGCTAAACCCCACTATATTATTTTGCTCGCCCATTCAACTTTAGCTTTAAATGTCCAGCATTTATTTATAGACAAGCTCATTTCTAATGCAAGTTCAGTGTGTTTTCCAGTGTTCACTCCGTAGATCTGAACTTAAAACTACACTCTAAAAAAATGCTGGGTTGTTTAACCCAATTTTGGGTCAAATATGGACAAACCCAAATGTTGGGTTAAAAATGTAATGTAAAAATTTAACCCAACGGCTGGGTTTGTTCATGTTTGACCCAAAGTTGGGTTAAAACAACCCAGCATTTTTTTTAGAGTGTATTAGAAATAGAAGTAATGCAACAATCTAAAAAGGTAGGGTCTTTTTAGCCCAAATTTGGGTCAAATATGGACAAACTCAGCCATTGGGTTATATTTTTAAATTAAATTTTTTTACCCAAGGTTGTTTTTTTTTGTCTATATTTGACCCAAATTTGGGTTAAAACAACCCAGCAATTTTTAGAGTGAATAAAGCTTTAGAATACAGACATAAGGTTGGTCTCTTTCTAAAGAAGACACTGAAGCTGAAGTCAAGGCATATCAAAAATGAAAGTAAAAAAAAACAAAAATACAGACGTTTACTGTAAAATAAATGAAGAGTTCAGATGCAAAAGCCTCTAAATGCCATTTTAAAATTTTCTTCTTTAATGATGATTTTTATCAAAGTGTATATTTAAGTTCAGTAATTTGACTTAAATAACAATTAATAGGTAATTATCTTTGCCATTTAAGTGAAATTACTGAACTTAAATATACAAGCTTGATAAAAATGATCATTCTAGAAGAAAATTTCAAATGGCACTTAGAGGCTTTTGCATCTGAACTCTTCAAATGTACTTAATGTACTGACCTAAAAAAAACAATATTTTATACAAGCCGCTATTATATTTTATACAATATAAAATAGATTATATAATTTGGACGCTAAAATTGCTAAAAAAATTAAAGCCATGTCTAACCAAGTTATGTTTCAAATTTGAACTTGGTATCACAAAAACTGAGCCCGATAAAGGTTAAAATACTGTTCCATGGTAAAGCGGGATGAATTTTAAAGTCTAAGTTTGTAACTGGTACATCATTTATGATGATGATTACTAAAGAAAAAAATGCAATTAAAATTGTGTGCCAAGTGCCGCTACCGGGACACTGACGGTTAAAAGGCTCATTTTTAATTTTATTTGCTCATTTTACAGTAATGATGTTGATGATCATGCTGAATTTATCCATCCATCTAGACATTAGTGTTGACATTAAGTAAGTAAGAAAAGTAAGTTGATGACATTTCCTTATTCCTATAGCAAACATGAAATGATTTCTAACCTGATGTGGAGAAGAGCAAGTCCTTTCACGTGAGAGCCGAATTTTTCCATTGTTTGTCAAACGGAAGCTGGCCTTTCTATCGTTTCCCTCCATCTTCAACTCATCCTCTTTCTCTCCCTCCCCCTGACGCTGTCTCTTTTTCCTGTGGTTACGTCGTTCTTTGGCACTTTTGGAGCTGAGTTTGGAGGCGTCCGAGGAACTGTCCGTTCTATCTCCACTGAGCCCATCACACTTGGACGCTTCAGCCGCAGCCTGTCAACCAATCACAAGACAGAACGTCATTAAGTTTACATTTATGAATTTTCTTCTTTATCAGTATTATCATGTTTTCCCTGGGAATTGCATTCACCAAGCTCTACTTTTTGAGCTACACTGTACAGGAAAATGCAAAAAGCTTTATATGTAAACGTAACCCCCCACACCCAGGTCCAACTCGACCCGCTCCGAGCAGGCCCCGAACCCGGGTCTCCAGCGTGAGAGTCGGGCGCTCTAGCAAGGAGGCTAAAGACTGCAGCCTCAGCGTCTGTCGCTAGATCGCCTATTGAGATCGGGGAGTGAGGTTTACTCGCACAGCAACTACTAGCTGGCCTCCGTTACACTCACCCCCCTAAACCTCACTCTCATCCGGGTCACGGCACCAATGTAACCCCTCACACCCGGGGTCCTACTCGCCCCGCTCAGAGCGGGCCTCGAACCCGGGTCTCCGGCGTGAGAGTCGGGCGCTCTAACAAGGAGGCTAAAGACTGCAGCCCCTAGCGTCTGTCGCTAGAGCGCCTATTGAGATCGGGGAGTGAGGTTTACTCGCACAGCAACTACTAGCTGGCCTCCGTTACACTCACCCCCCTAAACCTCACTCTCATCCGGGTCACGGCACCAATGTAACCCTCACACCCGGGGTCCTACTCGCCCCGCTCAGAGCGGGCCTCGAACCCGGGTCTCCGGCGTGAGAGTCGGGCGCTCTAACAAGGAGGCTAAAGACTGCAGCCCCTAGCGTCTGTCGCTAGATCGCCTATTGAGATCGGGGAGTGAGGTTTACTCGCACAGCAACTACTAGCTGGCCTCCGTTACACTCACCCCCCTAAACCTCACTCTCATCCGGGTCACGGCACCAATGTAACCCCTCACACCCGGGGTCCTACTCGCCCCGCTCAGAGCGGGCCTCGAACCCGGGTCTCCGGCGTGAGAGTCGGGCGCTCTAACAAGGAGGCTAAAGACTGCAGCCCCTAGCATCTGTCGCTAGAGCGCCTATTGAGATCGGGGAGTGAGGTTTACTCGCACAGCAACTACTAGCTGGCCTCCGTTACATAAACACCCAACAGACCTGAGCTTCCTCTTCCTGTATCATGAGCTGCTCAAGCATGGCATTGAACTCCTCCTCTTTCTTCAAACCCTCATCAATGGTGGCTTGGTTCTGTTCGTCATATGCCATGGCCACCACAGCCAGGATCAGGTTCACCAGGTAGAAGGATCCCAAGAAAATGACCAGCACGAAAAAAATCATGTAGGTTTTTCCCGAGGCTCGAAGAGTCTGTAATTCAATTCCACGATTAGTATAGGAGAAACACAGGAAGCGATTAATGTTGTTCAAACCAATGTAATTATTTTCTTTTCCATACAGTGAGAGTGGATGAGGACTTAAGATTTTTCATGAAAACATTCCAGGATTTTTCTCCATATAATGGACTTCAATGGGAACCAAAGGTTCAAGGTCCAAAAGACAGTTTCAGTGCAAACTTCAAACTGTTCAAAGGGCTTTAAACGATTCCAGACGATGAATAAGGGTCTTATCAAGCGAAACGATCGCTCATTTAAAAAAATAATGACAAAGTTTAAGTTTTATAAGCTCAAATGCTCGCCTTGCTCTGTTCTGTGTGACTCTCCTGTTCGAATTCGTTCATCAAAATGAACGAATCTTTTCCCGAGTCAATTCATTCATTTTGTTCGTTAAATGAACCAAATGACACGAAAAAAGATTAGTTCATTTTGATGAACGAGTTCGAACAGGAGAGTCACGAACGCGGATCACAGAACTGAGCAAGGAGAGCATTTGAGCTTATAAAACTTAAACTTTGTCATTAATTTTTTTAAATGAGCGATCGTTTATCTTGATAAGACCCTTATTCATCATCTGGAATCGTTTAAAGCCCTTTGAACAGTTTGCAGTTTGTACTGAAACTGTCTTTGGACCTTGAACCGTTTGGTTCCCATTGAAGTCCATTACATGGAGAAAAATTCTGGAATGTTTTCATCAAAAACCTTAATTTCTTTATGACTGAAGAAAGAAAGACATGGACATCTTGGATGACATGGGGGTGAGTAAATTATCAGCAAAAGTTTTTTTTTTTTAAGTGAACTACTACTTTAAGCTACCAATCTCCATAAATTACATTTAAAAAAAAATACCATAAAATAGTCTAAATTTAAATTTCAGGGGAAGAGAAGGAGAGGAAACTGCATAAATGTTATAGGTTTGTGCATTTCTCATGAAACACTAGTTTTGAACATCATGAAGAACAAGATTTTCAGCCTGTTGCTTATGCCAGCAATGTGTATTGCATTAGAAGGCTTGGAATAAAGTGTAAAAATCATATGCACTACTTTCATGATGGGATTTTTTGTCCTTTTTGGAGTATGACAACCTATTAAATAAAAGAAAATCAGCTCGGACATTGTGCAAAACACCACCTAGTGTTCCATGAAATAAAAATAATCATAATCATAATCATATCAGTGTCCTTTACCTGCTGGTAAAGATTCTCCCAGTAGTCTTGAGTCATCAGTCTGAATAATGAAAGGAAGGCCCAGCCAAAGCTATCAAAACTTGTGTAACCATAATCTGGATTACGACCTGCTTTCATACAGATATATCCTTCTGGACACTGCCTGAAATGCACATGTGAGACACTTGATTGTCAAAAACACACCATACAACTCAACAACATGAAATGAGCAATCTTGGTAAACGTCTTTTAATGATGAAATTGTTGGATATTCAGATTTGTTTGCTTACCCAGCATCACTGTTTTTCCCACAGATTAGAGGATCTTTCTTTCCTGGAAGGAAATACTGGTTACCTACAGGAAAAAGAAGAGAGAATTCATTAACATCTCATACAAAGCTAAAGTGCATTTGCTTTGTGCTATATTCCTTTTTTTGTTGTTTATTCTGTCCACAATAGGTTTTTTCATACCATATTTCTTATACTTTAACATTCTTCATTGGTCATTTTTTTTGTGGAAAATAAAAAAAATGATATGCCCATTTACCACAATGTAAAAAAATATTGTTGGTTTAACTTAAAAAAAAATGAAGTAACCTGATTCCCTTAAAATTTTAAGTTCATTGAAATGGAAAGGAGATCAGAAACTCAAAATATTATGTTATCCGAACCTCATAAATTATTTAAGTTGATTTGACAAAAGAAAAAAATGTTGTGATAACAAATCATGAACATATTTTTTTTTTTACAGTACACTCTTCCTGACCATTTGAATTAACCGGGATGTTCACAACAGGGCCAAACCCCAAGCAAATGAGGGAAATGTCAAAATACCAGTAAGATGTGTGTATATCAGAATAAAATGGAGAGTGTAATGTAGAAGGCATCCTCCTCAGCAAACACGCACAAGATTACCTCACTCCTGCATTATAGCTTTCCCCATCCAGCTAAAGTACTTGCCAATGGATATCATATTCCCCTCCACGAGAATTCCTCTTTCTCTCTAACAGGTTTTTCATGGCTGGTGGTGTTGCAAACATCCATGATGCTGAATGATGATAGCTGGCTGTCTTACACACACAATATTTCCTTTTCAGACTGGTCACTAGTATATTGGACGTGTCACTCTTAAATTAGCTTTTTATTGGCCATGATCAACATGTTACTCATATACACTCTGGTCTAGTTAAACCTCTCATCAGCAAAAAAATGTGTGGATTAGGATGCAAATTATCACTTGCCACATCCATTGAAGAGTGAATTCAAAATGAAACCTAAACCTGGAAATAAACTGAATGTTTTATTATGCCATTCTCTTAAATTTGTTTTTTCTGGTCTCCTACAACAGTTTACATGCATCAAAGGTAAAAATAACTGCAAAAAAATACACATCACATCATTTTCCAGTGATACTCATACAATTCATGGATGGATGGATGGATGATTGATGGATGGATGGATGGATGATTGATGGATGGATGATGGATGGATGCATGGGTGATGGATGATGGATGGATGCATGGGTGATGGATAGATGATGGATGGATGGATGAATGGATAAGGGATGGATGGAATGATGGATGGATGGATAATGGATGGATGATGGAATGATGGATGGATGGATGGATGATGGATGGATGGAATGATGGATAGATGAATGGATGGATGGATAAGGGATGGATGGATGGATAATGGATGGATGATGGAATGATGGATGGATGGATGGATGATGGATGGATGGAATGATGGATGGATGGATGGATGATGGATGGATGGATGGAATGATGGATGGATGGATGATGGATAGATGAATGGATGAATGGATAAGGGATGGATGGAATGATGGATGGATGGATGGATAATGGATGGATGATGGAATGATGGATGGATGGATGGATGGATGATGGATGGATGGAATGATGGATGGATGGATGATGGATAGATGAATGGATGGATGGATAAGGGATGGATGAAATGATGGATGGATGGATAATGGATGGACGATGGAATGATGGATGGATGGATGGATGATGGATGGATGGATGAATGGATAAATGTATTTCAAAAATGAAAATGAACTTACTTTGATTGTTAATGTAGTTAAAGCAGTCGGTTGAGACGGTACAATTCTCTGTCTTGAGAGTAATAAGAGTAGAATTGTACACACATTTATGTCTAAGAGCTCCCATGAACAGCTGCAATCCAACCAAAGCAAAGACGCTTAGGCAAAACAGGGTCAAGATCATCACATCTGACAGCTTCTTCACCGACTGGATCAGAGCTCCAACGATTGTTTTCAGGCCTGTGGAAAGCAAAGGAAACCATGTCACTTTCCAAGTTCACAATGAGGTCTCAGCATAGTCCAAAATTCACTTTGAATCTAAATATTTCATTCTCTATATTTTTATGTATATTTAACATGTTTAATAATTTTTGGCATCATCATTATCTACGAGAGTTTTCATGTGGGAAGTTTCATTGTTTTCCCAAATATAGCCATTTGAAAATGTGCATGTCACAACAGACACTTTTTTTTTTAGTTTATAGGATGACTTTGATTTGCTAATAACACCTACAGTGCTTGGCACAAGTGAACACACCCAAAGGTTGACTAGAAAGAGGAATAAAAAAATCATCTTCTGGAAATTGATCTTAATGCCTTATTTAAAAAAAATAAAATAAATAAAAATAAAAAAATAATTAAAAAATTTAAAATTAAAAAAATATTTAATTAAAAAATTTAAAATAATTAATTAAAAAAAATAATTACAACATTTTCTTTGTGATTGAAAAATGTACCTAGAGATTGGCGTGGGTTTATTTCAGTTAGCCTAATAGCAGGTTTGATTTGCATTGAGAGATTTTCTTATGGAAAGTACCCCATGCCAATCTCTAGGCATGGTGAAGGGTGTGTGATAATGCGGGGATATTTTAATAAGGCCAAGGCAACTTTATCAGGATGCATAGCATTCTGGATCTATGAAGTAACTGGCCTTTAAAAATAAAAATGGGAATGTATGTATTATATGGGAATCTAACATAGGGGGTGTCCTGACTTATGCACCCTGTATTTTAAAGAAGAACATTAATTTATTTACGATGCATTATTTATTATTTAACATATTAATACACACACACATACATTAATATACACATTCATACACTAATATATATATATGTGTGTGTGTGTGTGTGTGTGTTTATATTAATGTTTTTACTAATTAAATGGTCTTAATGTTTCAAAAAGGAAATCTCTGAATATTTCAGGTTACAAACTGAAGTTTACAGATTTTTCGATTTATTTTATGTATCACATGCACATAAATGCTCTTAATAACTAAACAGCGACTACATGAAGGCATGCAAGACGACTACAGTACGAAGGTAAAAAGGAGAGGAGAGACAAAAACAGCAACACTAGCTCTTAAAGATTAACGATGATTGTTTTAGTAATATAAACTAAATAAGTTCACTGATTCGGTCTCAAGACTCCATTACAGTTCTCATCACGACAAATTTCAAGGAGTCGCTGCATAGAATCCAAATGATAAGTTAAAGACGTGAGATTTTTGACCATGTTATTAATTCAATGTTAATCAGACATCACTGCTTGTTTGTTTGCGTGCAACCATCAAATCACGAATCAAAGGAAAATACCTTAAAAGAAAACTGTAAAATGTTTGGGAAATGAGATGTTTGAAGTAAACAGTGTCAGCATCTGTGACCTTGACCTTTTCCCCAACTCTCACCTGGGATGACCGATATAGTTTTCAGGGCTCGAAGAACTCTGAACGCTCGCAAGGCAGACACACTACCCAGATCCACAAACTCAGTTACATATCTGAAACAGGGAGGGTGGGAAATCAAACACTGACGGTCATACGGCACACAGGAAGGTCTCGACACAGGGTTGCAGTCAGGTTAAAAGGTCACACAGAGGTTGTACACCTAAACGTGCGCTCCGCTTACCTGGAATTACTGAAATAGTTTTCAAAGCTCTGAGTACCCTGAATGTGCGGAGAGCTGATACATTGCCTATCTTTATAAACTCTGTAACAAACCTGTGGGACCAAATGCACAGATACAAATGAAGCTGAAGGGCACTGGAGATGCCAATAGGCATTTTTTGGACTAATTATCATAAGTTAAAGGAGTAGTTCACTTTTGAAAAAACTTTTGCTGATAATTTATTCACCCCCATGTCATCCAAGATATCCATGTCTTTCTTTCTTCAGTCGAAAAGAAATTTAGGTTTTTGATGAAAACATTCCAGGATTTTTCTCCATATAATGGACTTCAATGGGAACCGGATGGTTCAAGGTCCAAAAGACAGTTAATAACAGTTTCAGATGCAGCTTCAAATGTCTTTAAACGATATCAGACGATGAATAAGGGTCTTATCATGCGAAACGATCAGTTATTTCAAAACTTATTCCAAAAATGTAACTTTTCTAAGGACAAATGCTAGCCTTGCTCTATTCTGTGAGGCGCGTTTGCAACGTCACGTATTACGTAATTACGTTCAAAAGGTCACGGGCAACGTAGCCGAAAGTACAGAGTCAGTGTTTACAAGTTGAACGCATAGGTTGAACGTGCAAACTAACTCAAACACCGTTTACAAAAAAAGGAATTAAAAAGAAAAACAACGATGTCGGACGATTTTGATTCTGTACTACCGGCTACGTCGCCCGTGACCTTTTGAACGTAATTACGTATTACGTGACGTTACAAACGCGCCTCACAGAATAGAGCAAGGCTAGCATTTGTCCTTAGAAAAGTTACATTTTTGGAATAAGTTTTGAAATAACCGATCGTTTCGCATGATAAGACCCTTATTCATCGTCTGGTGTCGTTTAAAGACATTTGAAGCTGCATCTGAAACAGTTATTAACCGTCTTTTGATAATTGAACCATCCGGTTCCCATTGAAGTCCATTATATGGAGAAAAATCCTGGAATGTTTTCATCAAAAACCTTAATTTCTTTTCGACTAAAGAAAGAAAGACATGGACATCTTGGATGACATGGGGGTGAGTAAATTATCAGCAAAAGTTTTTTCAAAAGTGAACTAATCCTTTAAGTCAGTGGTTCCCAAACGAATTTATAAAAAGGGGGCGAAAAAGGTGAGACTTTAATATATGAAGAACTAATTGGATGGAGCAAAGTGGTGTTCCATATCAAAATGTATTCAGATACAGTAGTTAATATTATTTAATGGACCTGAGCTAACATTAACTAACAATGAACAGTAGTATTTTTATTAACTAACGTGTAATAAATTCTTTAATGTTAATGCATTAACTAATGATAAGTGTTACCACTGTTTTAACAGACGAATCCTCCACAATAAGACAGAAATGTGAATTTCTATAAACAAAAAGCACACTTTTAACATTAAAAAAATACACTCTTCACCTTTAAGCAGTGAAAATAACTCAATTCTAATGATTTATGGCAACTTTGCTGGGGTAAATAAACATACTTACGCCATGACTATAACAATAAAATCCAACCAGTTCCATGGGTCTCTGAGGAACGTAAACTGTCCCACACAGAATCCCCTGGCGGTGATCTTTATCAGCGCTTCAAAAGTGTATATCCCAGTGAAGACATACCTGTTAAAACAAGAGCATCAGTTACTGCCCTGAGCAAACATAGACAGCATTTCTACAGTATATTTGGAAAGCAAAAAAGAGATCAACTCACTCTACATTCTTGGCCCAGTCTGGAGTTTGTGTGTAGACCATGAAAGCGCAGTTGGCCAGAATAGTGAACATTATAATCATACTGAACAATGTGAAAACTGCAGTTAAGGAAATGTAGTGACAGATCTACATTAGAGTTCAAAAGTTTGGGGTTTGGGCTTCAAAGTGACAATAAAGACTTGTATGTTTGTGGCCTAGTAGTGGGAACAGATCCTGTGGTTCGTTTCGTTATTTATGTTTATTTTACTATTAAAAGTTAGGTTTAACGTTTGCCGGTTTAAAAACATGAAAAAAAAAAAAATCGTTCCAGCCCCAAACCTTTAAACGGTAGTGTATATGTCTGGAATACACACACATATATATATATATATATATATATATATATATTAGGGCTGTGCAAAAATTTATTGCGATTAATCGCATCCAAAATAAAAGTCTGTGTTTACATATATATTTGTGTGTGCTGTATATAATTATTTTGTATATATAAATACACACACATGTATGTATTTATTTAAGAAAATGTGTTATTCGTATATAAAATATTTATATTTATATAATATAGATTATGTATTTATATACATATACAGAATTTAAGCATAAATAATTCTTAAATATATACATGCATGCATAGGTATTTATATATACAAAATAATTATATACAGCACACACAAATATATTATGTAAACTCAGACTTTTATTTTGGATGCGATTAATTGCAATTAATTTTTGCACAGCCCTAATATATATATATATATATATATATTTTTTTTTTTTTTTTTTTTTTTTTTTGCAGTGTGATATCAAAAAAGGTTTAAAGGCACATTATCTAGTAAAATCATCATTTCTTAGATAATCAAAGATCATCTTGATATAATCTTTGGTTCAGGATCAGATTTTATATTGCACATCAAGTCATTAAACCAAAGGCTTTCAGTAGTTCACAGCCCACAAATGATTTGCAGGGCTGTTTTAATTGTTGATAAATGCAAATGATTAAGTAAAAATAACCATGCAATCATGCATAGAAAAATCAACACTAGAAAGCACTTCAAACTACAGCATTCTGGCACAAAAATAGTCAAATTAGACAGTGACAACCTCATCTTTAAAAATCATGAGCAAAATTAACAAGGTCAAATAAAATACGACCTGAATGATATCAAGGATGGGTTCACTCACATGCTTTGTGTGATAAATTATTAGCGACTGATAGCCTATATGGCTTAAAGTGTATAAACATAAGACCCATGCAGCACAGCAAGACAGTCCCCATCAGCATGTTTTAGCACTTGAGAAGGATATGTATGTACCAAAATCTTAATTGATAGTCTCCTCAGAGGGTTGAAGGGGCTGAAGATGTACAAGGCAGGAGCGGCGTTGAAACGGCTGATTGTCTTTTTTTTGTTCACTACTATGAAAGTCTAAATAAGTGGGAGATGAATGCATAGAGAGTGGACAAAACAGTCAGTCAATTATGCATATGCATATGTATATATATACACACACTCACCTAAAGGATTATTAGGAACACCAACCTAATACTGTGTTTGACCCCCTTTCGCCTTAATTCTACGTGGCATTGATTCAACAAGGTGCTGAAAGCATTCTTTAGAAATGTTGGCCCATATTGATAGGATAGCATCTTGCAGTTGATGGAGATTTGTGGGATCGAAGATCCCGTTCCACCACATCCCAAAGATGCTCTATTGGGTTGAGATCTGGTGACTGTGGGGGCCGTTTTAGTACAGTCAACTCATTTTCATGTTCAAGAAATCAATTTGAAACAGAGGATGAGTACATGGTAGCCCTAAAGGGAAGGACATGGTCAGAAACAATGCTCAGGTAGGCCGTGGGATTTAAACGATGCCCAATTGGCACTAAGAGGCCTAAAGTGTGCCAAGAAAACATCCCACACACCATTACACCACCACCACCAGCCTGCACAGTGGTAACAAGGCATGATGGATCCATGTTCTCATTCTGTTTACGCCAAATTCTGACTCTACCATCTGAATGTCTCCACAGAAATCGAGACTCATCAGACCAGGCGACATTTTTCCAGTCTTCAACTGTCCAATTTTGGTGAGCTCTTGCAAATTGTAGCCTTTTTTTCCTATTTGTAGTGGAGATGAGTGGTACCCAGTGGGGTCTTCTGCTGCTGTAGCCCATCCGCCTCAAGGTTGTGTGTGTTGTGTCTTCACAAATGCTTTACTGCATACCTCGGTTGTAACGAGTGGTTATTTCAGTCAAAGTTGCTCTTCTATCAGCTTGAATCAGTCGGCCCGTTCTCCTCTGACCTCTCGCATCAAGAAGGCATTTCCGCCCACAGGACTGCCGCATACTGGATGTTTTTCCCTTTTCACACCATTCTTTGTAAATGCTTGTGTAAATCCCAGTAACTGAGCAGATTGTGAAATACTCAGACACCAACAACCATGCCACGCTCAAAATTGCTTAAATCACCTTTCTTTCCCATTCTGACATTCAGTTTGGAGTTCAGGAGATTGTCTTGACCAGGACCACACCCCGAAATGCATTGAAGCAACTGCCATGTGATTGGTTGATTAGATAATTGCATTAATGAGAAATTGAACAGGGGTTCCTAATAATCCTTTAGGTGATATATATATATATATATATATATGAAGAGTTCAGATGCAAAAGCCTCTAAATGCCATTTGAAATTTTCTTCTTTAATGATGATTTTTATCAAACATGTATATTTAAGTTCAGTGATTTCACTTAAATGGCAATGATAATTACCTATTAATTGTTATTTAAGTGAAATTACCGAACTTAAATATACATGTTTGATAAAAATCATCATTAAAGAAGAAAATTTCAAATGGCATTTAGAGGCTTTTGCATCTGAACTCTTCATATATATATATATATATATATATATACACATTTCTTAAAATTCTTATTTAATTTTACTTATCTGCATTTTCAATTTTTCCAATCATAAAACTTTCCAAGTCTTTCTTTCTAAATCTGAAAGTTAAACTAGGTTCTGAATCAAAGGACCTCAGTGGAAGGGGTTAATGGACCCTCCAGTTAAATAATAAAACTCAAAACTCACTGCCTGATTGATGTAGAACTGGTCCAGGTCCTCCAGTGGTGTGGACACCAGTCCCCTGGGAATGTCTCCATAAATGAAGGGCAGACTCTTCCCAGCCTCCAGGCCACTGTTGGGTTTCGTCTCGCATTCATCGTTTCTAATTCTCTCCCGTTTGTCCTTGGACTTCTTTTTCTCCTCAGCGATCCGACGCTCGATGGCCTTAAGAGATTCACGGGTGAACTTATGGAAACTTTTAGGTCCTGGTGGGGTAAGCGTATGTGCCATTTTCTCATCCTGAACCTTCAGAGTGATTCGCTACACGTCTGCATGAGAAACAACTGGCAGAGAAAGAGAGAAAGGGCGAGTCAGAGAGACAGCAATTCACGCAATGTGATCGTTAACTGTATGGTTAGCCCACAGAGAGAAAAGAGCATCCTATAAGTGATGGATACGCCTTCAGTACTAAAAACCATCAAGTTATCAGGAACAGAGCTTTCAAGGAATCAGGGTTATGTATGCCACACAATTAAATAATATGCTTTCAAGAGCAGCTTAAACCTAAAGCTTGTGCTTGAGTTTAAATTGTATTAATTTGCCATTGACTTTTACTGGTCAACCAGTATCCAGAACACAACATTTGCTCATTGTAGAATATTTATGAGATTCAGGTCATACTTTTGGTTACTTGACATTGCAAATTATTAAAGTAATGAGAGAACAAAATTAATTTTCCTGCTGAAAGACTTAAGGCCCATCCCCACCAAGGATGATAACTATAAAGATACCAATAAAGATATAGTTCTAAAAATCGTTCTCAATATTAAAGAATAGAAATGGTTCACACCACAACTATAACGATAACGGCACAGAGAAATGAGCTGGTAAAGGATAAAAACATTGACAGCCAATCAGAATCCATCCCACTGTACTCGAGCATTTAAAGTGATAATAAACAGAACAACATCGTCCACTGGTGTGGACCTAATATATTTATCGTAATTGGTGTGAATGGGCCTTAAATGTAAATTTCCATGTTGGTCCAGGTGTTCCCATGTAAGGTCCTGTTGGTTAAGCTTTTCATGTGGAGCAGCATTTGGAGGACAGGTCCTGCTCACGTGACAAAAGGCGAATCCATTCATATTTAGTGCATGGGTCACCCCAACTGAAGTTCGAATTGGAAACCCTCAGAGAACCAGGCCAAATCCATAATCACTACACAACTGCCCACTTATTTTATTCCATTTCCATTCTAGTCCAAGTTACTGTACAAGTTGTTCATTGACACAACAAAAACACTTTAAGGTGAAGTGTTTTTTTGGCATTGGCAACCTTTTAAAGTTGGATTGTTCTGAAGGTTCAAATAAAAATCATAACAATTCTGAACATCCACTTTCCGTTTTTTTTTTTTTTTTAATGCAACAGATCAATGTCAGAGCAGCTAAGTACTGTGCTGATTTTGGTGGACATCGCTTGAAAGCTTTAGGAGAAGTACTAGAAAGCTCCTTTAAAGGAGTAGTTCACTTTTAAAAAAAACTTTTGCTGATAATTTACTCACCCCCATGTCATCCAAGATATTCATGTCATTCTTTCTTCAGTCGAAAAGAAATAAATAAAGGTTTTTGATAAACATTCCAGGATTTTTCTCCATATAATGGACTTCAATGGGAACCAAATGGTTCAAGGTCCAAATGAGAGTTTCAGTGCAAACTGCAAACTGTTCAAAGGGCTTTAAACGTTTTCAGACGATGAATAAGGGTCTTATCAAGCGAAACAATCGCTCATTTAAAAAAAAAATAATTATAAAGTTTAAGTTTTATAAGCTCAAATGGTCGCCTTGCTCTGGTACGGCATGTTCGTGACTCTCCTATTCGAACTCGTTCATCAAAATGAACGAATCTTTTCCCGAGTCAATTCATTCATTTCGTTCGTATAATGAACCAAATAACATGAAAAAAGATTTGTTCATTTTGATGTACAAGTTCGAACAGGAGAGTCACGAACGCGCATCACAGAACAGATCTAGGCGAGCATTTGAGCTTATAAAACTTAAACTTTGTTATTTATTTTTTTAAATGAGCCATCGTTTTGTTTGATAAGACCCTTATTCATCGTCTGAAATTGTTTAAAGCCCTTTAAACAGTTTGCAGTTTGCACTGAAACTGTGTTTTGGACCTTGAACCGTTTGGTTCCCATTGAAGTCCATTATATGGAGAAAAATCCTGAAATGTTTTCATCAAAAAAATTTCTTAATTTCTTTTCGACTGAAGAAAGAAAGACATGGACATCTTGGATGACATGGGGGTGAGTAAATTATCAGCAAAAGTTTTTTTTAAAAGTGAACTACTCCTTTAAGGCAAGTCAGTCGACCTTTAGTGCTTTCCAGCTCCTACTTGATCTACTTGAATGAGAGAGAAAATCTCATAAGTACATTTCAAATCAGGAAAAAAATCTGACAACAAAGGAAAAAGTTAAGTGCAACTCTTGCATATATGGTGCGTTCATGTGCTACGGTAATTATGGTAAATACCAAAAGCCGACGTGGAAAATTCACATGAACACTCCCTCATGTGGTATTTTCCACTGGGCAACTCGTAGAATATTTTGATGGACGAGTTGCCGAGATGAGATAAACTTTGACCTTTTCAAAATGGCGGAGAGCACCGTGAGAGTCGTGAATGGTAAAAATATATATGATCTAGAAAATATACAGCATATTATTTACCTTTTGAGTTTTGATAAATCATTTTCTTGCTGTTGCAGATGACTTAAGCAATCTAAAATAGTTTTAGCTAAATAACAGGTCTGGATCTCCATCTTTTTACCACATTACGACAACAAAAGCACTTGAACGCAACACACTGGTAAATACCAGTTCACAAGTGGAAAAAATCCTATTTTCCATAGCACGTGAACGCAGCATTAGTGTTGAGTTTATGATACTAGTTGTAATGTTAAGTTTCAAATTGCTTGAATAATGTATTCCTTTCCATTTATTTGCAACACAGCATTTAAAGCCACAGTGTACCGTGTTTGAGCAATCAAACCAACATTTACAACTGGAAAGTGGAAATTACATTATAACTAAATACAACATTAAAAATGAGGCAGTCTTTGACACATCTGCATTACTGAAACAGCTGGAAAAAAGTAATGACATGCAATAATCAATCATTGATGTTACTTCCGAGTAAATGGGTTCCCGTGAGCAATTAGTGAAGGAGGAGATGAATTTTCTTGATAGTTTGATGATAATTTCCTTATATCAGATAAAGCACTATAGGCCTAACCACTGAAAAATCTCTTCTGTGTATTCTGAAAAACCCACAACATTAAAAGTGATAAGCGACTCATCACATCCTGCACTTTGTTGAGGGTGGACCACATTTCACTCCAGGAACCAAACACTGAATAAACCTAGCAAACATCACATGCTAAACTAAATCAGGCAGGGGAACCTAGAACAATAGAGGAGCCACATGTGAGAAACACACTGCCAGACATTGGTCCTACTGTAGGACATTTCCTCTGTAATACTAAGAATCATTATCAGATATAATTTCCTAATTCCATTACCATATCATAATATGTCTTCAGGTCAATAAGAGACGACATCATTTCCTTCAGATATCAGACTTCACAAGTCACGCTGGAAGGATCCAGATCAGAATCCTAATCGGAAAACAACAATTGTACCCAATGAGCAAAAAATAATGTACATCCAAGATGTGCGGGTTCAGTTCTTGGGCTTTCTTTTTATTCTGCTCTCACAATGACAAAAACACACCAGTCACACATTCTGTCTTACAATCTCACCAGCCTAATGAACAATATCCCATGAATTATTCCACTGGCAATCACTCATTTCTCTCCTCGAATCTCTCGCCTAGTCTATTTTTGCGATACCCTTTAAAAATTAATATTCTCCATTTGTCTTCACTTCCAATCCCTATTATTAGTATTCATTCCTGTGCGAAAGATAGTAAAGTAGGGATTAGGAAATACAACATGATATAGCCTATTTATTTGTTAAAATGATAAAATGAAATTTGAATTACCAATCACATTATAAAAAGTCTGATTAAACATAATTTAGTTACTTAAAGGGATAGTTCACCCAAAAATTAAAATTCTGTCATCATTTTCTCACCCTCAAGTTGTTCCGAAGCTGTATGAATTTCTTTCTTCACCTGAACAAAAAAGAAAATATTTTGAAGGATATGGGTAACCAAAAAGTTGATGCATCCATAGTATGAAAAAAATAATACTCTGGAAGTCAATAGGGTCATTCAATTGTTTGGTTACCAAATATATCTTCTTTCCACACCCGTTTGGAACAACTTGAGGGAGAGTAAATGATGACAGAATTTCCATTTTTGTACCTTTAAATATATACTGTGTAAATAAATACAATGAAGGTAACATTGCTAACATTAATAAACCATAATAATGAGCCTTTAAAATATAAATTAAGCACTCAAGCACACGCATAAAGCTTGCTGCAGAGACACTGGCACAAATAATGATTATGAATGTGTCGGGGGAAAACAAAACAGTAAGGAGACTATTTTAATAATTAATTAATAAACTAGAGTTTTCCGAGTCAGTGTCAGTGGCAAAAATTAAGTTGATTCTGACTCGTCGTCTATGCAGTATAGTGGATGCACCAATAGAGAAATTCACATTAAGTTATACGTCACATCGTAAAACATGGTCCTACTAATACAGCTTCACTCCAAGCAAACACTTAGATATGCACCTAATAATAGCGCACATTTATGTAGGTTAACGTTAAAGATAGGCTACCATGTATACGTTGCACGTTGCATCCAAAATCTTTAAAAATGCTGCCTTCAGAGAAAGGCATTAAATAATGCCCGAATCCAATGTCCTGTCTCCTGACATACTGTCTTGTCATCTGACAATTTTTTTTAAGTCGAGGTGAAACTTTCAAATTGCTTGAATAATGTATTCCTTTCCATTTATTTGCAACACAGCATTTAAAGCCACAGTGTACAGTGTTTGAGCAATCAAACCAACATTTACAACTGGAAATTACATTATAACTAAACAACATTAAAAATGAGGCACTCTTTGACACATCTGCATTACTGAAACAGCTGGAAAAAAGTAATGACATGCAATAATCAATCATTGATGTTACTTCCGAGTAAATGGGTTCCCGTGAGCAATTAGTGAAGGAGGAGATGAATTTTCTTGATAGTTTGATGATAATTTCCTTATATCAGATAAAGCACTATAGGCCTAACCACTGAAAAATCTCTTCTGTGTATTCTGAAAAACCCACAACATTAAAAGTGATAAGCGACTCATCACACCCTGCACAAGTCGAGGTGAAACGGAAGTTGAGATTGTCGTTTTTTCCCTGTTGTGACGTATAACCAAGTGAAACGGCTTCTGAAATTAGAAAAAAAAATGTAGGGCAGGGCTTGATTTCGTCCTTCGGGAATTGATTGGATCGTTGGAGGTTGGGCGTTGCAAACTAAATGGCGGCAGATTTGAATGCGATTCTCTGAGAGGTGGTGCACTGATAAAAACAATGAAGTGCACAGATAAATAATTTATAATAAACACTATAATATTACATATAAAAAGAAGATTTGTCAAATTTGATTTCATGCCAACTTTAAGGCAGCATAGATGTATCATTCGCTGCCTTTAATATCCCACATCCCTGTGCGTCCCATTCTGTGGCATTTGAGCAAAAAAAAAAAATCAATAAAATAAAGATGGTGTCTGAAAGTTGCGGTTGGTGGTCTGTGTGTGTGTAAATGTTTTTGACCCATGTTTTCCACATTTGATAGGAAATTACATTTGAAATTACTATCGTAGCAAATTCAGATTTGCTTTGTTATCAGCTCTCTCGATTTTGGTGTAGATTATTAAACATTACACTACATTTTGTAGATTTTGTACAGTAGATTTTGCAAACATTCGTTTGCAAATGCTATATGCAAAGTTACTGCCAGTTAAGTCAGCCGCCCAAGCTTTCGGACACAGCCCATGCTTGAGGTCGATGAATCATAAACATGATGATAATGATAAGCACCAACAGACTTTTTTTTCGGATCTTCGGAGGACTGAGGAAATTGGACCTTTAAATTTAATATCTACATTTCTATAATTAATTTTAAAAAGTGCGGGGCGTGTGCTTGCGATTGATTCCGTGAGAGTGAGGGAGGGGTGCGAAATTTTCCCCCCCAGGATGGTAGGGGAAGGTCCCGCCTTTTTCGCCTCTGATTGGCTAGAAGGGCTCTCCTCCGATTGGTTATTTGATTTGTGTGTGTGTGTGTGTGTGTGTGTGTGTGTTGGCTTGGGTAAGTTTAGAAGCAGGTTAGTGTGTGTGTGTGTCTTTTGGGTTGGTTTAGGAATAGTGTGTGTGTTGGGTAGGTTTAGGTGTGTGTGTGTGTGTGTGTCTGTTGGGTAGGTTTAGGAGTAGTGTGTGCGTTGGTAGGTTTAGGAGTAGTGTGTGCGTTGGGTAGGTTTAGTGTGTGTGTGTGTCTGTTGGGTAGGTTTGGGAGTAGTGTGTGTGTGTTGGGTAGGTTTAGATGTGTGTGTGTGTGTGTGTTGGGTAGGTTTAGGAGTAGGGTCAAAACAGACTAGACGGGCTCTGCTAGCAGACAGCCTGCCATGAACGTGAGATGACGTTTCACGGCCAAATCAAATAACCAATCGGAGGAGAGCCCTTCTAGCCAATCAGAGGCGAAAAAGGCGGGACCTTCCCCTACCATCCTGGGAAAAAAAATATCGCGGGCGGGGCCTTGATTTCATGGCTTTACTGTCACGACTGAGCAGGTCTGGTCCCGAGAACGCTTCTGCGCAGACTCAAGTTACAAGATATCAGCGCCATATCGAGACACTCTCGGCTTACTTCAGACCAATGGAAGAGAGCGAAGGGGCGTCGTCCATCTTTTTTTACAGTCTGTGGTACCAGCAGGCCAAAGATCGCCTACTTTAAGTTCATGGCACTTTGGAGAATAATGCGATTTCAACCAATACTCCCTCAGCATCACTTGGGACAAATGATTAGTTGCATTTCAATGCGCCTTCAGTAACACCAGGGATGCACTGGGACTAAAAACAGACCTCTGTCAGCCTACCGCAAACTATAGCCTGCTGTATAATAAATTTTTATGATATGTTTGGAATAGCTGCACAATTAAACTGAACCTTAAATAATAAATCTCTGTACAGTAATGTAAATGTAATCAGCTGGTGTTTGGGTGATTTAAGGCAGTTCTCCTCAAGTTCACGTGTGCCATCAAGAGTAATCATATAAGGTGAAGTTTATCGCATTGAACAATTTAATATTTACATATAACAAAAGCACGATAATTCTTTGTCTTTAAAAGAAGTGCTTTGTGGTTTTTCTTTAAAAATAAATGCTCGCTAAAATTGTCTGAAATACAACAGACGCATAGCCTACTTTGTAAATTAGGTTTGCATACTATCTAAATTAGGTTTCAACAGGTTTACAAGCCCACCTAGAAGAGTTTGAAATGGACACTATCTTCTGCAGCTCGCTAAGGATGTAATAAATCCAGATTATTATCTGCAGGTCGTACACTATGTCCTCTGAGAGATTAACAGGTTGTTGACCACATCTATACTCCCAGCAGATTCCACATTCATTTTAATTAGAGATTGCGTAGCTGACTGACAGGCCCGGTTATGCAAACAAGAACCAAAAGAAACTTCAAACAGAGAGGCACGAGTCAACATCTAAACGATGGCTGAAGTTACTCCAAATTACACGATATTCATCACACGATTACCATCGACAACAGAAACCTGACTCTCACTCGGAGCCTCTAATCTCTCCTCATGACATATTGACTCTTCTGCGAGACAAATACACCTGACAATGGACACTTGTCACCACCCAAAGCCAGCTTTATCTGCTCTTTATCAGACAGAAATCCATGTTGTACCACTCCAGGGCTCAATAAACATGGTAGCACTACTTGATAGTTTTTCCCATACAATAAAAAAATAAAGCACTAAAAACTAGTCAGACGATTTTACACTTAGGCATCACATTCCATCCTGGTTTCGTTTTAATACGCACAGTAGGTATTAATACGTAACATACATAACGTACTTTTGGATAGATGTCGAAATGTACCATATGGATAGGCCTCTTTTGATGTTATCCATATGGACCATTTTGCGAGATGTAAACAAAACTCGTCCAGAAGCAGTTTCAGTTTTTTAACAGTACATAAACGTTGTAATAAAATATAACCAACAGAACATATGCAACTGAATCAAAAAGTTAAACACACATCTTTAATATGTTTTCTTTACATTTGAAATAAAGAAACCATTTACAAACTGAAACAGGAAGTGTTTCTGGACAAGAGTTTACATCTTGCAAAATGGTCTATAGGCCTATCCATATTGTACGTTTACTTAAACAAACATTTTTATGTATAGATTTACTAACCAACCAATTTTTTCTTTGAACCAAACAACCTGCACTTGAGGCTGGAGCACAGTCCTGTTTTTGTCAGGAGACAACGCATTCTTACCCCAAGGCGTCACCTTTGACCATGCTTCAATATTTGACGTTTTAGGCGCCCTTTAGCGTCACTAACATGACACGATCCTACGGCGTCATCTAACTGACACTAAAGGAAAGCGTCAGTTAGAGGACGTGGTTAGGTTTAGGTCTAGGGTGGGGGTAGGGTACACGCGATCCTAGGGCGTCATCTAACTGACGCTAAAGGGCGCCTAAAGCGTCAGATATTGAAGCATGGTCAAATGCTTCCCAAGGCGTCAGTTAGGTGATGCCTTTGGGGTGAGAATGGGCTGCAGGAGAGCACTAACACCCCCCCGAAAGTTTCCCTAAAACATTGTTAGCCAACTATGTTCGCAAGTTCCGTCATTATCAACGTAGTACAACGAGTCGGTGTTTCCCGAAACAATCGTTCCAACGAACATTCGCAAACAGCATCGCAAAGACAGCTCTCGACCTGTGGTTAGAGGCATCGTTTCTATATTTCATGCTATTTGGACGTAATAAATCCTTATCTTGAGCAAAATAAGCAAGCTGACATTCAGTACAACCAGTGCCTTTTATTTAGAATACATACAAATGTCATTTACGTCTTTTAGTTTTTCAAAATATTTAAAGTACCGTGTTTGAAGAGTGCGCATGTGCGAACGTGCTCTAGCTACTATGTAAGAACGAGCCAAATATTGAGTCTGGTAATGAAGCAAAATAACTGAGAACAATTAGAAATAGTCCTCAGATGACATCTGTAATTTAAATTACAAAATCTAGCGTTAATTGGATCTCAAACAGTTTCATTAAAAGTAGTTATTACTCCACCACGTGCGAAACCAACGTGTTTGAATGATACTTTGCGACAATGGGTTTTGGGAAACAGTCGCGACTAGCTAGTTGATTTCTCCAACGATGCATCGTACTATGGTAGTGAAGCAGAGAGTTACATCATCGTACAACAACGTAGTTTGCTGATTCACTACCATAGTACGATGCATCGTTGGAAAAATCAACTAGCTCATCACGACTGTTTCCCGAAACCCATTGTCGCAAAGTATCATTCTACCACGTTGGTTTCGCACGTGGTGGAGTAATAATACTTTTAATGAAACTGTTTGAGATCCAATTAACGTTAGATTTGTTAATATAAATTACAGACATGTCATCTGAGGACTATTTCTAATTGTTCTCAGTTGTTCTGCTTTATTACCAGACTCAATATTTGGCTCGTTCTTACATAGCTAGTAGAGCACGTTCACACATGCGCACTCTTCAAACACGGTACTTCCAATCTTTTGACAAACTATAAGACGTAAATGACATTTGTATGTATTCTAAATAAAAGGCACTGGTTGTACTGAATGTCAGCTTGCTTATTTTGCTCAAGATAAGGATTTCCCAGATAGCAAACTGACATTGAATCAACGTGGAAATATGACATCGAAACAACGTTGATCTGACATTGTTTTGCTCATCGAATTAACGTTGAACCAACGTCAGACGCGTCATTCTTTCAAAACTAACGGAAAATCAACTTGAAATCAACGCGTTGTTTCAACGTTATGAAAGCAAACCAATTTTCGATTTTTATTTAGCTTTGAAGAATGCCGCGTCTGACGTTGGTTCAACGTTAATTCGATGAGCAAAATCAACGTTGTTTCAATGTCATGAGAGACGTCGTCTCCACGTTGATTCAATGTCAGTTTGCGAATGTTCGTTGAAACGATGGTTTCGGGAAACACCGACTCGTCGAACTATGCTGATAACGACGTAACTTGCGAACATAGTTGGCAAACGATGCTTTCGGGAAACGCACCCCTGATTTGGTTGTAGGTCAGTCCATTGAGTGAGTTTTTTTTCCCCTGGTTCGATTAAGACAAGTCTCATAATCAAAGCCCTATGGAGCAGACTCACATTCTGACTAGAAGTATGACGAAGTCAGGCTAAGCTGTTTCAGTTTTCGACACCCTTGTCTGAACAAATTGATTTTACATTATGCAAATAGCTCCACTCCTCTCTTTGTCATCACCACACTTTC
This sequence comes from Pimephales promelas, assembly GCF_016745375.1. The sequence goes on along the minus strand of NW_024121277.1, from coordinate 2,470,674 downwards.
CAAAAGAGGCAGAACCACCCCCCATAACCACAAACAGTTCCAATCAGGAGCCATCATGTCAGGCCCAGGCACTTCAAGTGGTTCCCATTGCCTTGAGAGAAAAAAAAACATTAAGTTTCCCAAGTGATGATGTGAAACTAAAAACCTCCAAGAGCACTTAGCAAAAATGCCTCTGAATCACAAACTGTTCTCAGTAATGGATCTAACAGCCTGTATTCATTGACACCTCCTCTCAGATTATAATGCATTTCTTTTTAATACTGATTCTACACGATTAGAACAGAACAGAGACTGAACATTAGAGAAAAACAACTGACTATTTCACACGGTTAAAAGCCATTGTTGAAACATCTACTATGATATGATTATATTTCCTATACAGCCCCATTTTCAGAAACGTTGGGACATTTTGTAAAATGCAATTAAATCAAGAATCTGTGATTCATTATTTTCTTTGTACCACAAAAGTACAAAGAAAATATTTCCAATATTTTCACTGACTAACTATATATTCATTTTGATTTTGATGGCTGCAACACACTCCAAAAATAGTTGGGACAGTTAAGTTTACCACAGTCACATCACCTTTCCTTTTAATTACACATTTTAATCGTTTGAGGAGAACTCATTCAACAGATGTATAGCTTTCTCCTTGTGCAACAGTGATTCAAGTTGCATTTCATTGTGCATCTGAGGGCTCTAAGGTTACACACATTCAACAGAGGTCTCCTGCCTTGTCCGGCGCAGACTGAGATTTCTCTAGATTGCCTGATTTTTTTTTTACAATAGATAAATAGATAGGTAGATAGCAGAAAGTTTGTAATCTTGATTTTTGAATTGTTTTACAATTCTCTCGTGAAAGTGAGAAAGTGATCTTTTCTTTGCAAAGACTGAGTATTTGGTGGATGGTTCTATTATACCCAATCACAACGATACCCTCACCTATTACCAGTTCACCTGCTTATTGGATGGTTTCAAAACATTTTAATTTGGATATTCTATAACCTTTTGACTTTTATTTTGCCTCTGTCGCAACTTTTTTTGGAGTGTGTTGCAGCCATCAAAATCTAAATATGTTTTACAGAAAACAATCAAGTTGAAAGCATTGGAAATATTTTCTTTGTAGTTTTAAATAAAGGTTAAAGAGGATTAACAAAGCACATTCTTGATTTTATTGCATTTTTACAACTTTTCTGGAAATGCGGTTGCAATATGCTACACACTACAATATAAATTGCCACTACGGGTGCTAAAATTACACTTGACTACATTTTACGACTAAGTAAAATCAAAATGGACCCATTTTGCTCTCATAATTCACTGGTCTTTAAGCATGACTCAACCTGTAGTTATTATTTAAAACAGTGCATTAAGACTGTTATTAGGCATTAAACTGATCAAGAATGCAGGTAAAAATGTCAAAATTTATACATTTTAATAGAAGAATCATCTTCTCTTCAACCACCTGACTAAATGTCCGGTCAACTCAAGATCCAATCAATTCCAATCAAATGATTACGTCCCCTTCAGTTCTTACAGGAATATTCACTGAATAAATGCCTCAAATTATTAAAGAATTAAAGGGTCGAACAGTTTTTGTGTCGTGTAATTGATTCTAGTCGATTTGCTAACTTCCTACAGCCATCACATGATCATTGTATGGATTAGGGCCCAAAAACAATTATTGACAGGAGAGTCGGGAGCTTTTCAGGACTGCAATTTGGATATTTGTCAGGTAGTAGGGACATTTTTGGCGTATTATTCCATGAAAAACAAAGTGTTTTGTAGTCTACTACTAGCTACATTATAATGCTAGCACAGTTTCTCTCATCTTACGTAGCCTAACTGGGGAAGACAGCCTTTCTGACTGCCTGCCTGCCTTGGAGAAATACCTGATTTAATTTAAATCCGCGTCTCCTGGACTGTTCTGCTTAGCTGAGGTGGGCGTAACAGATTCAATATGCCTTATTCAATAAAATCTATCCTGCACAGAATTTAAAGAGCGATTGTGAGATAATTTTGGTTGCTTTCAACATACACATGGCATCCTTCTCTTAACAAATGACCACTGTTATATTAGCTGCAGTCAAATAAAATCAAACCGATTTGAAAAATGAGTTTGCGAATCTGAGTTAATCGATTCCTGAGTCACAGACTTTGTCCAATCAACAATCATTAAGTCAAGTCAAGCCAAAAAACCGATGCACGATCTGAATAAAAAATTTAGAGTGCAGATTTGATAGATGGGGGAAAGTAAGTTTAAACTTGACGGTATGGTCGCTTTTGTCTCATCGTTACATCACAATAGTATTTTGAATAGATTTTTAAATGTATTTTTAATTTAAATTATTTTTTTAGTTTGAGCTAAATCGGAGCTAAAAACAAACTGGACCTGTACACATTGGGTTACAATAAGATAATAAAACATTATTATTATTTTACATTGCAGGATAAACAGATCACGTTCAAGGCTATGTCACGTGATGAGGTTTATTGAAATGAACTGTTCGAAAGAACCGATTCTTGGAGTCGGACTGTACGTAGTTCATTAAACTACAGGTTTAGCAGTCTAGTAGCCTAAAAAAAAAAAAAAAAAAAAAAAAAAAAATACAAGTTCGTATGAGCTGAGTGAACTATTTTTATCTTGTGGCATCATCTCTTCCACCGCAGGTTCAATCAATCACTGGAAAAGTGGATTTCCAGGGCGTCAACCAGGGTTAGGACAGTTGACATGTCTTTCTCCAAAATAAATCCCACGGTGAATTGAATCTATTTCAAGATTTTTGGCGTTTGAGCATTGCACTAATTAAATGCATTAGGACGGAGCGAGCTATAACAAAATGTTGTACGATGAATTACAGCACAAAAACCGTGTCGCAGAGAAGAGGCCAGTGTGGACATATACAAATGGATGTCGGAAAACGAAACAAATCAATGCACAGATATGTAAATAACTTTTTTTTTCATGCGCATCGGATGCGGTTATGACAAAAATGACATACTGTATGCAGAAACTAAAAATATCACAACCTAAACTATTTACATAAAGGAAAAAAACAACCGGAGTTGAATGTTCTTGTCAAGATTGCATACTCTCAAAGACCAACTGAATGAGAAAATCATCAAAAAACTAAGCATGTTATTGAGTTGTAGGATCACAAACTCAGGCAACATTTTAAAAATCCTTGCTAAACTAAACTCTTTTTATGCGTCAGGCATTGTATTGTTATTTGCATTTAATTATAACCCGAAGCATGTTTTCTTGATCATACATTTGAATAGCTTTCATCAGCATTTCATGATCTACTCACCATCTTTCTGCAAAAAATAAAATAAAAATAAAAATCAGGGAATTTCTTCTAACATGAGGGAAAAAATAATCCTCGGCGTCCAGGAGCAAAACTTAATGCAGTGATCCAAGGTGGAGGAAAACATTCAGTGTGGGCAACTTTACCCAAGTAAGTTAGCCAGAAGAAAACTCCAAGGGATTTTTTTTAGCGAGAAATAAATTCGCAGAAGTCTGTGATGAAAAAGAGCGAAGTGCCTGAGATCCGAAGATGAGCGCTTCCGGTTATTCATTAGACCCAGAGCGAAATCACCGACCCCTACTATGACTGAGGAGGTTGAGCTTATGAATATTAAAGTGCGAAGTGACAACGTTGCTTCGTACATCTTCTGTTGGCTCTGATGTTTTGCCTCGTGAGTATTAATTAGATTGTGTCGACGTTGCTTCTTAAACTTCCAATGGAGAACATTTGCTAATGAATGTTAAAAACTTGGCCTTCGCCATAGTAGGAATACTTAAAGATATTGACGGACACTGACGCCAGTACGACGGCAAAACGTCTCAAAAAAAAACGTCTCGGTTCATTTTTTCTCGGTTTAATTTTTGTCCGTGTATTCTTTGTCACGAAAATGTTTGGTTTTTTGCCCCACCCTTTGTGTGTAGGCAATAACTTTGCTGTATTAGGCTAGCATACAAACATTTCATAGGCTAAACAAAAATTAAAGATTAGCATATTATATGTGTTTTCTCTGTACCATTAGATTCCAGCTGGGATAGTGTATTGTTTAAAGAGTTGAAGTAAAAAAAGACACGTTAAATTAAATGACATGTTTACGTTGTTGCATTTTTGTCGGTTTAACCGCTTTTTTGACATGGACCTTTTTCACAGACTGATGACGTGTTTTCTTGGTTTTAACGGTCATCGGCATCTTAAATCCTGTAACGTTTATATATTTATTATAGGCCTACATATTTATTTTTCTTTACAACACCATACGTTGTATTATATTGTTCACCAAATATTAGAAAGAAGAAACTAGTTAACGCTGCTGTGAGGGTTTGGGAGAGAAGGTAAGTTGACGTCTCTCTTCTGACTCCCGTTATCAATCTCTTCTCTTTTGAAAGTTGCCAACTGTGGAGTTTATTGAAAAATAGTCTCTCATTCACCACCATAAAGGTTTACCCGCGTTTGAACTCTTAAACGTGAAAAAATGATTAATTGTTCTCATATAAGTCGTTATAAGTCGTTATAAGAAGCAACTTGTATTTAAAATCTAACAAGAATTTACTTTAAAATCATCCCACAGACGTCATTTTAATTGATTCATTTGGATTGCTTACTACACAATTTTGAACTTGAGTTCTTTAAGGTTTCATAAAATCTTGTACTAGTTGATTAAAGCAAGTTTGTGAAGGTTTTAATCAGTTTCACAATAACTTGCCACAAAACGTCAGTCACACTGTTCAGAGAGAGGTCAGCGAAGCCGAATGGCGACACCTAGTGGATTAAACTTTAAACCTTAACATTTTATATTTATTAAAACAATATTGTGCATGGCTGCCAGAAATTCACAGTTTTGTCTGGTTGTCTTTCAGTGTTTTACCCACACATACATTAAAAATATACTTGCATCTCTTCAATTGGCTGTATTGTTATTTAATGTGTTTTCGGATTGTTCTGTTCATGAAACACTGGAAAAGTATCTTTCAACGAAATGTCAGTTGACAAACTCCCGACAATGTAAGCTGTGGAAAATTGTTAGTAATCTAGCCGCTTTATTCAGCTTTTTACAGCGGATGCCATTGGAAACACGGTAAGTCTATCCCTCACAGCCTCACTTTCATTCCTGTCATGGCGTTGCTCTGAATAAGGTCTATAGTGGGGTAGGATGTGACAACGAATCTCTTTTATTTGACATCAACTCACATAATCTGTAAATGTGTAGTCCATGTCCAAGGGAGTTTTATTCGTAGTAGACAAATGTGGCTACCGTGTATCTTGCACAAACAAGCACTGAGTTACTGATGATCCAGTAAAAAGTGTTACTTCCACCATTTAGGCCCTATATTATCTTCAAGAATAATTTCGATTTCACTTGAAGCAGAAGCGTATTTTAGCATAGCATAGCATAGTTAAGTATAAATAATGTCACTAAACAATTTATAATATAATATACTCCAGTGTTCACAACTGATCTATCTAAGTTGTGCAGTTTTTGGTCTTGCGCTCAGAGTTTGGACTTGCGTCACGGGACAGTTGCTCAGCAGCACCAGACTGTCTGCAGGACACACACACACCGACACCAAAACACTGTAAACTACAGCACATATGGTGTATGGTTAGAGCTTGCGTGCATCCCTATTTGTTTCAGTATCTATCTATCTATCTATCTATCTATCTATCTATCTATCTATCTATCTATCTATCTATGTCTACAACTTCTATCTATCTATCTATCTATCTATCTCTACAACTTCAATATATCTATCTATCTATCTATCTATCTATCTATCTATCTATCTATCTATCTATCTATGTCTACAACTTCTATCTATCTATCTATCTATGTCTACAACTTCAATATATCTATCTATCTATCTATCTATCTATCTATGTCTACAACTTCTATCTATCTATCTATCTATCTATCTATCTATCTATCTATCTATCTATCTATCTATCTATCTATCTATCTATCTATCTATCTATCTATCTATCTATCTATCTATCTAAGTGCAGTCACTTTCCACTATTTCAGCAGAAAGGGAGACTATTGAGCAAATGTTTGGCCAACAGCTATAATACGGTTTAACAGGCTTTGTGTGTCAAGCACAGATTAAGTTATTCATGCAGAAATAGCTTTTCCGATAGCCTGTAGCTGATGCTTAAACGCAAGAAGGGGCGTATTTTCATTCTGTGGGCGGACTGACTGAATCAGGTGGAGCACTTTTACTCCATAACATGTAGAACATCCATCTGGGACATCACAGAAGGATTGTTTTAATGGAAAACCACAAAAGAGAGAAAGATGGCACAGTTCAACAGGTGAGTTTGCACATTATTTGCTGATTGATGAATAATCCTAAATTTGAACATGCTCCTGATGTGAGTTTTTGTCTTTACAGATGGAGGATGACCGGGATTGTTTGTTGTCCTCAGATAAGGACACAGGGAAAAGTGGAACTAGCTCTATATCATCTGCCTCATTTAATTTCATCAATTCCATTATTGGATCTGGAATTATAGGTAAAATTTTGTTGTTAATGGTAAAATAATTTGTTATTAAATATCAATTTAATAAATGCACTACCAGTCAAATTTTTAGACGCATCTAATCCAATATATTTTCCTCTTGATCTTAATAACTTTTTGACTAATTGGGTCATCTTTGCCTCAATAAACTCCTAATTACTGCGCATTAATAGTTAGTAAGGTTGTTAAGTTTAGGTTTTGGGTAGGAATAAGGGATGTAGAATATGATTATGCAAAATAAGGCATTAATATATACTAATAAACTACCAATATTCTATTAATGCTAATAAGCAACTAACTAATATAGTGAGAATTGGATAAATTGTATTTTTATAGATATAGTTGTTTCAAAGCTAACATTATTAAGTGATGAGTTGGAGCATATAAAAGCCAGCCATACATGTGAACTCCTGAAGTGTTTAAAAAGCATCTCAGGAAGGTGGTTGAGAGCTCGTCTAGCAAATAGTGTAGTATAATATAGAGTAAATCTGATTTGTTTCAAAAAAAAAAAGTCTACATAATTCCCATAGTTTTGACGACTCTTGGTTAACAATAGTTTTGTCTTTTTATGTCTTGTCTAATTACTTTTAAACAAAACAGAATATTCCTAATAGCTATTAATACAATATATTTATAAAATACCTAAGTCAAAAGCATGCTTAATGGTTTGGATGCATTTACGTTCATTATTTTCTCGCATTTGTGCATATTTTAATAGGTCAGTAGAAGAACTGGCTTAGATTCCACGCGGTACAGGATCATATGACTAGTGAACAGCCCCAGTCAGTTCACATGCTTCTGCTGCAGGAAAAAAAAGACAAATATTATTTTTTTTTTCTGGTCCAATGACATGGGGTCCAGAAAAGGTCAGCATTACATTTGAATGCATATATGCATTCTTGGCAGTAGCTATTTCTGTGCTTTATCACCTGCCTTATCAGAGGGGAAAAACAAATGTAGTCAGCTGATCTTTCCCACTACCCTGTAGAGGAGACTGGGGCTATAGTTATCACATTTATGTGAATAGTTTCATGGATTCTTTAATGTATATGAAATATTTGGCTTCCAAAAATTGTGCTATAGTGTTCAACAAGTCCTTCACATCTCTGGTCTCTTGGTTTCATTGATCTAGGTTTACCGTATTCTTTGAGTCAGGCTGGTCTCCCAATGGGTCTTCTACTGCTTTTTCTGGTTGCCTTTATCACAGGTATGCACTGCAAATGTTCATTCCCTATGGCACAGGAATGCATCTCGATGATAATCATCTGGGTTTTAAAATACTTGCATGCACTGGTTACAAAGAAAGCCTAGAATAAAGTTGTGGGGATAGTTTGACTATATATATACAGTATATATATATATACAGTATATATATATCCCATCATGATTTGATACGATTTTTTCTTTCTGCAGATTACTCCATCATTCTGCTGGTCAGAGGAGGAAATCTGTCTGGCACTCAGAGTTATCAGTCTCTAGTTCAAAGCACATTTGGCCAGATAGGATATTTGATCGTGTCAGCTCTGCAGTTTCTTTACCCATTCATCGGTAATCACAGACATCTGTGCTGATGACCTGTTGTTGTATTTATATTGTGAGGTGAAGTGACATTTAGAAGAAAATGATTGCCTTTTATTGTGTCCCACATATAGCAATGATCAGCTACAACATCATCACAGGTGATACACTGACCAAAGTGTTTATGAGGATCCAAGGAGGTGAGCTGGTTATCACATTTACTTTATTACAGGGGTCATCAGATGCAAAAGTCACTTTTATATGGTGTTTGCATAGAAATGTGTCTTTGCAGTGTGTGGACACAACTTATTTTCATTATATGGCTCATTATAATTTAAAGTGACAAACACCGAAACGGGTCGCAGTGAACAGAGCTGTTTTTGAGGAGGTGAAAAGGGTGTTGTTTTACACAACCATTGAGAAATTTTAACCAAAGTATGTTACAAACTTTACATGAAGACCCTACACTCTTTGAAGAAAAGGTTCTATATAGAACCTTAAAAGGTTCTATCAGTAAAAGGTTCTATACACTCTTAAAAAAGGGTTCCTCTGGGTTCTATATAGAACCCTGGGGTTCCATACTTTGCCAATAGAACCTTTTACCAAAAAAAATGGTTCTATATAGAACCATTTTGGAGTTCCATATATGAAGCGGGGGATGGAACCATTTCTGGTTCTAAATAGAACCATTTCTTCTAAGAGTGTAAAGAATCATACCCACTTGTGGAAATGGGCATTCGATGACCCCTTTAAATGGGGCATATCATTCCTCATACATGTTCCTTAAAGGCATGAATAGGCATAATTGATATGCAAATGTGGATTATTTTGTGTTAATATTTCAGGTTTTTATAGCAACTGTTATTCTGCTTGGTTTTAATTAGCACTTTTTTTTACTCTAAAGTTTAGAGTTACAGTATATATTCATAATAATAAAACGTAGTATATTAGAAGTAAAGTACAATGTATAAGTATAATAAAATAATGATAAATTCATCTTGGCTCTAAATGTCTTGTGTCCATGGTTTGAAAGGCCCCCTTTAAAAAATTAGTCGCAGTTATTTCTCTGTGAACGCATTGATAAAAGCAGAATCTTGACTTTTTTTTGTGCTCTTTGTTTTTTCCAGTTGGTCCCGGAAACATTCTTACAGATAGACATTTTGTAATTCTGATGTCCACTCTTCTATTCACGCTGCCCCTGTCTCTCTATAAAGACATAGCAAAGCTGGGAAAGGTTGAGTATTACCAACTATTCACTGTGCTCTTTTCTTTTTTTCTAATATAATCACTTGTGATCTGTAGCTTTAAGGGAATATTTCACCCTAATATCTGTCATTCGACTGTTATGTCTTTTCAAACATGTATTTTGCTGTATTTCTGTGGAACACAAAAGGACAATATTTTCATACAACAGCTTTTCATAGTGACTGTGTCTGATTACCTACATCAGGCTCTAAAACTGACCAAAAAAAACACAATTACATTAAGTTTTATAAGGAGAGTCCATATGACCTGTGTGCTATTTTGAGGTATTTGAAGCCAAGGTGTTGTTGTGCTCCACAGAAAAATAACATCATGGAAAACATGAATATTTTTATTTTGGGTGAACTATTCCTTTAAAGAGCGATTTCACCAAAAAAAAAAAAAAAACAAAATGATGTCATTAATTACCCACTCTCATGTCGTTCCAAACCTGTATGACTTTCTCTTTCCGTTCAATTGTTTTTGATGAAATTGGAGAGCTTTCTGTCCCTCCATTGACAACCTACAGTATATGCAACTACCACTTTAAACCCTCCCTGCTCTTTTCCAGGTATCTTTATTGTCCATGCTCTTGACTTTTGCCATCCTCATCACAGTGGTCGTGAGAGCTGCTACACTAGGACCACAGATGTATAAAATCCCTCTTCCCATCTGTGTGCATTCATTCACACCGTCCACCATATGCTCGTGTTTGCTGACCGCAGCTCAGGATAATGATTTACCCTTTTAAATACTCATTTCTGAGAAATGATCTCAATGTTTTTTTTTTTAATTTGTTATTTGATTTTCCATCACATTTTTGTCTCTGTGTAACAAGGCGTGACACACTCCAGTGAAACAATACACACGTTTTGTGATGCTTCAGTTCATAAGGAAAACACCTAACCCGTGTGAACCCAGAACAAATATGTGATTTTCACCTAGCAGATGATTAAATAGGCAAAAAAATCACTATAATACTGTTTTCTATAGTATTAGAGTATTAGGGACGTGACTTTTGTGGCATGCTAAAAAATAACTAATCATATTGCATGGGCATGCACAAACATTAAACAATATTTATACAATTAATTCCTAGCTTTATGTGTTTACTTACACTTTTTTTGTCCACAGACCTGCATCAGATGATGCATGGGTGTTTGCACGGTGGAATGCAATTCAGGCAGTTGCTGTCATGTCTTTTGGTGAGGTTTTACATACACCTTTCTTCATCAGTGTGGTCAGAGATGAGCATTCTCAACGTTTTCAATTGAAAAACTTCTCTTTTTTTCAGCTTTTATCTGCCACCATAACAGCTTCATGATCTATGGGTCGCTGCAGGAGCCCACGTTGAGCAGCTGGTCTCTTGTCACGCATGTATCTGTGGGCTCAGCTGTGCTGGTCAGTGTTGTCTTTGCAGCTGCAGGTTATGCAACTTTTACTGGTTATACACAAGGTAAATTGTTGTAAATCCTGGGTCACAATATCGGCACCCATTACTTTGATAAATATGTTATGCACTGAAAGAACCAGAACACGATTACGTTTTCCTGTTGTGTTAAGGTGATATATTTGAGAACTACTGCAGGAATGATAACTTGGCTACATTCGGTCGATTCTGCTACGGTGTCAGTATAATCACCACGTTCCCTCTGGAGTGCTTTGTTACCCGTGAGGTGAGATAATTTAAGCTTTTTATATCGGGTGAATCTTCAGCTAGGGGAACTTGCAAAAAACATTTAAAACACATAAAAACAAAAACATTTATCACGTCCTTATATTTTTCCTTCAGAACCTTCAAGTTGATTTTCCATCATAATCAAATATATATTGTTCTCTATATTACTTGTGATGGGAATGACATCAGTATTGGGGACAGTGATTCTTTGACAAATTAAATTAAAACAAGTAAAATTTATAAACATAAATACCAAACTAATTGAATGTGTCAGGGTTATTATAGTTAACTGAAACTAACTTAAACACCTAAAAAAAACCTAAAACCATAAAATACAATAAAAATAAAGTGAAATAATACATGTGTACCAGTTGTTTATTTATTATATTTCAATTTGGTTTAACTTGATGTAGTTGATTGTTAACTTAAAAAAAAAACACGGGTTTGTATGGTTTGCATATTTGTTTATGTGTACTTATGTAGATGCATGAATGCAAGTTATTTAGTATATATTAGTATTAGTATATATACAAATAGTATATATAGTATATATATTAGTATATATACCATATCTTTTTGTAATTATAGATATTCAGATTATTGATTGATTGTATTGTCTATTTTTGTTATGCATTTTGTCTCAATTTCTGTTGCTCCTATAACACCTTAATTTCCTCTCTTGGATTAATAAAGGAAGTCTAAGTCATAATTAAAAACGAATTTTAAAAAATATATAAAAATCATATCTCAATTACACGAAAATAACACTGGTTCCTATGGCAAAAAACGTATAGCATTTTTATAATTCATTAAAAAAGGAAAGTTAAAATCATTTTTTTGCAACACATTGTCAAAATCTTTAGACATTTGCAGAGCTTTCTGTATGACATTTACACTCATCTTGACTCTTTAATGACAATGCAATGTTTAAAATTAATTTTAAAGTCCGACATACTTAACTTGATTGTTTTAGTATTTGTTTAACTTACTTTAAATTTGTTCCTTGATGGTGTCCAGGTGATTTCCAATGTCTTTTTTAAAGGAGAACTCGGTAACATCGTCCATTTCATCATTACCGTGGTGATCATATCAGCAGCGACTGCCATATCCCTCTCATATGACTGCCTGGGTATTGTACTGGAACTAAATGTGAGTTTTTCTGACAAGATATGTGGTTAGCAACAGTAGTTGATGTTGCTGGTCAGTCACATTCAGAGATGTCTGTAAATCTTGTGTCTGTTTCAGGGTGTTTTGAGTGCTATACCTCTCATGTTCATCTTCCCCGCCGCCTGCTTTCTGAAGCTCTCGGATGACCGCTGGTTTCGTGGGGAAAACCTCATTCCCAGCATCATCCTGGCGGCAGGTGTTTGTGTTATGATAATCGGCTTAGTCATGATGGTGCTCTTCCCTCAGGACTGTTCACACGGAGCAGAGATGTTCTACTGTGCCGTCTCCAACACCTCAGTTCCCAGCACCACTTCACCCAGTGTGCTGCAGTTTATGAACACCACACAGAGTGCCAGCACTTTCTGACTTAAATCTATTTTACTGGAATCATATTATATGCTGTTTTCTAGTGATACATTGTTGTTACAATTGTTATATTAAAGAATGTACATCATAAAAAGGCTACAATATATATTTTACTTAAAAAAAATTGTTATTGTGATTAACTGTCAGTGGCATATTTTCAATATAGGTCTATCTGCATACCCGCCACCACTAATTTTAAGTTAAAGTATACAGTATGTGCATGTTCTAAGTCTTTTCAACCCATACAGTAGCTTGCCTTTATTATAAGGAACAGACCCAAATTTAAATTGATTCACTGATCATTTTTCCTCTTTGAACCTTAGCTAAACGAGGTGTGCCAGTTTGAATTACTGCAATGAAAGAAATTAAGCCTTCACTGCCATAATCAATCTGTTTCATAAACAAAGTAAAAGATAACAATGGAAAGCTGCATATTTGCGAGTTATATGGAGGTGTTTATTGATTTCAGCCACTATTTTGTTGTTGGATTGATTTTTATTAAAAATGTTTTTATTTATTTATTATTATTTAAAGGTATAGTTCACCCAAAAAGGAAGATTCTGTCATAATTTTCTCACCCTCATGTTGCTTTACGGTACAACTGTATGAGTTTATTTGTTTTGTTGAACAAAAAAAAAATATATATATATTTTAAAGGACGTTGGCAACCAAGGTTCTGTTCTACATTTACTTCCATACAGTAGGCTAGTATGAAAACAAAATAATTGGGGACCAGAAACTGTTTAGCCAACATTCTTAAAAATATAATCTTTTGTCTAACCGTAAAAAAAAAACGTATAGGCTACAAAACAACATTTTTTCCTATACGATTGGATATGAAACGCTAGGCCTATTAGTCTCAAGATTATTCAGTTTATTCAAAAACATATTTGAGCTGTCTCCTCAGGATGTTATGGAAATGTTATGGTGACTTTTAGAAAAAGAAGATCCCCCTGTGTTTGTCTGTAGTGTTAGGTTTAATTGGTCAAATAACCTTAGTGTGTGTGGGAAGTGTGGTGTGCTTTGGCTAACCGGAGATACGTTGTGAAACTTGACTCGCAAACAAAATGACTTGAAATTCATAAGCAATTAAATTGAGACTTCATGTCGACCGCAATTTCGCTACTTTGTGAATAATAGGCTATGTAAACATAATAGTTTACCATATAATAGCACGACACTCCAAACGGAGTCTGTCATGTATTTTGACGACCTCTTTGCTTATAAACTCCTGTATTGTCCATAAATGCTTGCTTGACAACAGCTGACTCTGAGCAGTTAATCTGAAAAATATATTGACCCTTTTCAAATTTCCGGTTCTCAGAAGCGGAAGTCGTTTCGTGTTCCCATTTGCTGAAATAGCAAAAGCAAAACTCCACAAAAGTATTTTCACAACTTTCAAAAGGAAGAAAAATATAGAGGGAGAATGATAACGGGTCAGAAGACAGAAAGACGTCAATTTGACTGTCACTCCCACAGACGCCGTGTAAAAACACTCTCACAGCAGCGTTCACTAAGCCTAGGTTGTCATTTGATGCAAGGTAATGTATATTACAAAGTATAATGTTATAAATGAACATACATTAAAAAAGATAAAATATAAATAACTGCAGGATTTACTAAAACGCGTCATCACAGTCGGGGAAAAAGGTCCACGCTAAAAGCACGAGGCCAAAACAAAAGCACGAGACTTTTTTGAGTCTTCTTGACAAACGTGACAACGTCGATTATTTTATTAAATATTTCTCATGGGATATTCTTCAGAAACTCTCCTTTGATGTATGAGCATCTTTTAAACGACATGAGGGTGAGTATAGTGACAAGAAATGTAATCTTGGTGAAGGCGTCTGAATAATAGAGAAATAAATAACGTACTACAGCATTTCTATCACTAGATGTCGCTATTTTGCCATTTTTGGTTCGCCACGTCAAGTGTAGGCTAAATCTAAAATCCTCCATGACCAAATGTAGCCTACTTAATGATCATCCTTTAGTTTACACCATTGGCATGTCAATTAACATTTTAGTAATATATCATAATAATACTTATGAATGAATTATGCTGTGTTTGAGAAGACTGTGGAAGGCTCTCGCATGGCATTACTGTACGTAGGATTATTAGAGCACATTCACTGCTTTGTTGGGACTTTTCTTGTCGGGGGGGACACATACATTTGTAAATCCGGAGTGTGAACAGTCGTGAAGATGGGAGTAACTGTAACTCATCGTGTCATGACTTGAATATGCGAAGTGCCGTCTTCCCTCGGTTAAATAGGAACAGAGGAGCGTCTGTTGACAGGGGGAGGACTTTGGAAAATATGGTGGGAGTTGCAGAATTGTAATGGGGTAACGGGACAGAAGTGGTGCTGGGACCAAGAAGGAGTGCTTTAAGTCTGCTGAAACGCTCCAAAACGTGCTGAAGTTGTTGTTGATGATGGTGTTTTGACGAGACTGATGACAGTTGACAGCCGCGCAAAACTTCAAAGGCGATCAAGGTAACGTTACGTTCGTTGCGTCATTCTCATTCAAACTAGTATGACCGATTTATTCGTGAAGCACAACATGAGTTATGGATACAAAATGCCGAAATTGCTTCCCAGTGATGACTTACTGTAATTTTATTTTTTCTTTTGCTTAAAGTAAGTTGAGTCTGGATATTCGAACTTGGGTGGCACAATCACACCGGCTAATTTGTTAAAAACGAATTCGTTTTTTCAACATTTTTTTTTTTTTTTTTTTTTTTTTTTTTTTTTAGAGAAATAGTATTTCTTTTTATTATATATATATATATATATATATATATATCGTTTTTATAATTGCACGATGATGTTTTTTGACATTTTCTTGACAGTTGACAGCTGCCTGTTTCATATAAAATTAGTTTTCAAAATGTTATTTTCCATAAGACAAAACTGCAGGGGAATCACTGGCCGATTAGTTAATTTGCAAGTTTTTGGTTAAATAATAATATTATGTTGAGGTGTATATTATTCACGTTTGAACCACATCACTAGACTAAATTGGATTTTTTAAATTTTATTTTTTATTTAACAGTCAGACATACATACAAACAAACCAACATAGTGCAGTAGTGAGCAATCTTGTAAATCCATAATTCCAGCAGTGACAAGAGTGTTTGATCTAAGTGTGTATGTGAGCGGGTGTGAGTGTGGGTATGTGTGTGTGTGTGTATGCGTAAACATAGTAACCATTTATTATTTATTACCATTGTCATTACAATAACCATCCCACTCCCCAAAAAATTGGATTTCTAAAATGGACTAAAAATGGATTTCTTTGTGACAGCCAGTAAATATCCTCCTCGGGAACACACAAAAAAATCAAAAATAAATCAAACTTCCTAAGCTGGTTTGCTGGTCTGGAGTGGTTTAAGCTGGTCTTCCAGCTAAAACCAGCCCATAGACCCAAGTTGGGAGAGCAGCAAACCAGCTAGTCTGGTTTAAGTTGAAGATGTTTGTTTTTTCAACAAGGGAACCTGCCCATTATTGACAATTCGGCATGAAGAACCACCTTCTCCAAAACTGACTCGTCGAGTTTAACCTCTTAATCTGTCAGCACTCCCTTTGAGCCACGAGTGAGTAGTGTTTGCTTTCTGTTCCTCAGTGCCAGGGTCAGAGCCATGCAGGCCGCGGCAGGGATGGATGGCAACGCGCACAGCCGACCGCCTGACCGAAGGTACACCGTAAGCAGATTTACTCCTTAACTCTGGGTTTGAGTATTTGTGTTGTTTATCTTTGAATATGCTTGTTTGTCTCGATATCTTCGATTTTTTTTTTTCATTACAATGGCGTGCAATTGTAAGACTGGAAAAACTGGTTAAAGAGAAAATATCTGACCAGTGGCCTCTAAAGACAAAAGGCATTGCTTGCAAATTAACATTTGACACCCTACCCCCTATTCTCTGAACATCTTATCTGCATCTTCTCTCTTTCACTCTCTCAGTCAATGATACTGAAAACTCACACAAGAATATGGTTTTAATCTGAATCAGATAATCTTTAAGGATTGTTTAGAATCATTTTGATGGTCTCAGGGTGACTGGTAATAATGTCTCATTCCCAAAGTAATAAAAGAAAAGGTAATAAGGTTTTTAAGAAGTTTAGGAATCACAGGTATAGGTCTGGCTATGTAAAGGGTGCAGCGGGAGAGTTCGAGGCTGCTTTCTGTATTCAGATCAGCCGTGATGTTGTGTCTTCAAGGCTCAGCTCATGTAATATGTTGGGTAAAGTTCTTTGTTCTTTGAAACATTTAATGGTTTGCTCTGATTATCTTGTGGAATTCTAATGATACATTTACCTGACATAATAAATTGTTATATTTGGCTATTCTAACAGACTTTGACTTTATTTTCATTAGAGTTAAAAGGAATAGTCAAGTATTAACGTATTTAATGATGCACAGATATCATTGATAAACCCTTTTCATTTTATGGAGTCAGATGAAACGAGTTAATAGATTAAATGTATTGCATTTAATTAAAAAACACTTTGCTTGGAAAAGACGGAACGCGCTTGAAACCTTCACCACGAATCGAATTCCGCAATTTGGGTCGATTTCGTGGCCCTTTTTACACAATCAATGTAGGTTAAGAGTTTCCTCTAAAGTTTTGACATCAAACAGATTTTTAATGTTATTAAATATGTTTGTGCTGTTCAACATGATGTCACTTCCTTGAGGATGATGTCATCAACTAGCTTTTGTTAGTAAAAGGTATTCTGCTGAACTAGGCTATGAATTGATTATCGATAAAAACATTTTGCATTACAAGCACAGTTGTGTACAGTAAGTGTGGATATTTGAGTCTGTAGGAAAGTGTAATGAAAGATTGTAATACTAATGCATGTGTGTTTGTTTTTCCGTATTGTGGATTTAAAGATTATGGGGGGAAAGTTAGTACAATTTTTCCTGCAAGATTTTCCAGTTTTCAAGCATTCATTGCACATGCATAATGTGACATCTGGCATAAGCGATTTTATGTACAGTAGAAATAAATGTATGAATGCAATACATTGGACAGGATTGACATTTGTGTGATCTGTCACTGTAGACTGGGCTGTTTATGAGTGAAGATTTAGACATTGTGTGCTTGTTTATAAGACAGTCTCTGTTGTCGCAGGCATTGCCTCGACCTTTGACTTCGTGCATTTCCGGCCTGCAGAGCAGAGCTGAGAAACGCTCTTGGACACATGTGGAGGTCATGGGAAATGAACTTTAGGGGAGGGGGAGTGAGTCTCTTGCAAAATTCTCCTGGTTAATTTCTTTGCTGGGGAAATGAGGATGTAATTGCATTTGTTACTTTACTGGACAAGAGTCGTCTAGCGAAGAACAGGGTCTACCGTTTTCATTTCCTTCTTAGATAAGACTGGAGATTACTGGAAAAATGGTTGCTGCAGTTTGTTAATTTGACCTCGGAACGAAATTGTAGTTATCTGGTGTAATAATCCATCACCCTAGCAACCACCAGAACACCCTAGCAACACCATAGCAACCACCCAGATCACCCTAGCAACTTCCTAGCAACACCATAGCAACCACCTAGAACACCTTAGCAACTGCCTAGCAACACCATAGCAAACACCCAGAACACCTTAGCAACTGCCTAGCAACACCCTAGCAACAACCCAGAACACCCTAGCAACAGCCTAGAAATCCCCTAGTAACCACCCAGAACACCCTAGCAACCGCCTAGCAACACCCTAGCAACCACCCAGAACACCCTAGCAACTGCCTAGCAACACCCTAGTAACCACCCAGAACACCCTAGCAACCGCCTAGCAACACCATAGCAAGCACCCAGATCACCCTAGCAACTGCCTAGCACCACCATAGCAACCACCCAGAACACCCTAGCAACCGCCTAGCAACCACCCAGAACACCATAGCAACCGCCTAGCAACACCATAGCAACCACCCAGATCACCCTAGCAACCACCATAGTATCTATCTATCTATCTATCTATCTATCTATCTATCTATCTATCTATCTATCCAAAATACCTTAGCAACCCACTAGAAACACCCATAGCAACTTTAAATTACTTTAAACTACTTTAAACTAATTTAAACAAGAAACTACTTTAAACTAAGTTAAACTTTAAATTAATTTAAACTTTAGACTAATTTAAACTTCAAACTACTTTAAACTTCTTCAAACTACTTTAAACTTCTTCAAACTACTTTAAACTTCTTCAAACTTTCTGTACCAAACTTTCACAAGCCAACTTAAAGTTTGTCTCGACGAACTTTTTAATCTAGTTGCATTTGTTACTTTACTGGACAAGAGTCGTCTAGCGAAGAACAGGGTCTACCGTTTTCATTTCCCTCTTAGATAAGACTGGAGATTACTGGAAAAATGGTTGCTGCAGTTTGTTAATTTGACCTCGGAGCGAAATTGTAGTTATCTGGTGTAATAATCCATGTCTGTGGGGGCAATACTACAGTCTCAGAATCAGAAGACTAGGACGTTTAAAATACACAAACCAGACACAGAACTGGTCCCTGAAAACCACATGAGGCCGATTAGCTGTCTGTATCATGAGTGAGGAGATCTCCATGTGCATTAGCGTCAAATATGATCTTTATTAACACACTTTAAGTAAGACTTTGGAAATTTGTGCTCCACGGGTTCAGATTTAGCTAGCAAAGGATGATGTCAGCTGAGAGCTTTCCAATGGCTGGAAGCATTTTCTATGAAATCGGAGAGATATTTTCCAGCACGTTCTCATGACTCTCTTTTTCTGCATTAATATATCTCTCTCACACACACACACGTTACCTCTCCCACGATGCTATGAGCACATCCCTGCGCTATTGTGATTTGAATCAGAGGTGTGTGTGATATTTTGAAGGGTTTTTTTTATATTTGAGCTTTGATTTTGCACCCAGCATCATTTGATTCGTGTTGTCGGTGGGGGTTTACAGTGGGAACGTTTTGTTGGGTTTAACAGCGTGACTCTTAACCACACAGAAGTTGTTGTGTAATTCGGGAGCTGGATTCTGGTTTCTCTGGCACTGCAGGGCATCAGGCCATCAACCGTCGTACAGTATGTCTGTGGTGCAACTCTGTTTAGAAATCCAAAATTTCCAGCCTTTTGCCAAGTTACACAATTGATTTGCACTGTTTTTACATGAGGTGTCCAAAAAACATGAGTTTGATTTCACTCTATTCCCCTGCAGGTCTCTTTGCACGTTGTATTTTTGGGGTCTGCATCGGTCTGGCTAAAAATATAGTTTTTCAGTCAATCGCAATCTCCATTTGAAACCATGAAACACAACCAGTGTTGTCTGATTCACGAATGCATTATTTAATTTTCATATAAAATAGTTAAAAAAAAACAATTTTTATTGTTTATACTTTAACCCTTATGCTGCATTAGGGACATTTTTGGTCTTTTGCAGTTTAATTTCTTTGACCATTTTGGCTGTTTTAATGCAAATGGTATGAAATTTGGCAAAATTGTGACTTTTTGGATACATGTAAAAAATGTGATCCCATTTTGCAAAATATGTATAACACACACTGTGTAGATCAAATAGTAACACTCAGCACCATAAAGACCAAAAATGGCCCATTGAAACCCATTAAAACGTTGTTTAAATCTGAGGCTGTCAGTAATACATGAAACATGATTTTTGCACAAACATCCTTTCATTTTGAAGCAAAAGCATTATATTTGCATTATATAGTGTATTCCACCAGATGACGTCACTGCATATTTATTCCCTATGGGTGGAAATGCACCTTATTTTAGGCAATAGGCAATGTTTAATAGGTGGCCATTTTTGGTCTCTAACGCGCTAAGTGGGATTTTTTGCAAAGTGGGACTGTGATAATCCAAATCTAAAGTTTTCTCTTTGCAATTGAATTTTTGTGTTTTTTCCTCTTATACAAATCGATGGTTTCGCAAACAAAACTGGTAATTTTTGGTAGTTATGATGAGGACTGATGCTGGTTAAAAGATTTAACTTGGTAAAAGTGGAAAATAATAATAATATATAATATTTTAGGCAATGTTTAATATGTGGCCATTTTTGGTCCTTAATGCACTCAACGGTGTTAAAAATCTAATGCAGCACAAGGGTTAAATATGGCATAGTGTACTGTGAATATTGTTGGTTCCTACGACAAAAAAGATGAGTTAAAAGACGTCTGATAAATGAATAAATTATGTAATTAAAAATTTTATACTCCATGGTTGTACTAAAGAAACGTTAGTCACAAAAACAGATAACAGACACCCCTCGTTGTGTTTATGCTTCTTTTTAAAATTATAGTAAATAAACATAACTATATATAAAATTACATCTAAACGTATGTACGTTTCGTTTCAAAGACGGGAGGACAGTAAATTATGAAGACTCTGCCATAATCCCGTTTTCCTCCGCTTTAAACTCCCCAACCGGAAATGGACGAGCATCCTTGCGTCAAATGTGGAATTTATGCGTGCATATAGCCCATTAAACACTGCCTAAGCAGTGAGATTGTATTTGTATAAGAATAAAGAAGCAAAATGGACTTTACAACTGACAAATACTCAAATAAATCAGAATTGAGTCCCGGTGCAAGACACTTAACCCCTAGTTGCTCCAGAGGCGTGCAACCTCTGACATATATAGCAGTTGTAAGTCGCTTTAGATAAAAGCGTCAGCTAAATAAATAAATCTAAATAGAATCAAGAGCTTTTATATCTCACACTGTCGGTCAAATCTGATTGTGTATCCAGTTGGAATTGGCTTTATGCACAGCTGCACTACTTCCTGAACTTCAGCCAGCTCCTTGTTTCCTGTCTGCCATTATTGGACAAATTGATTAATTCAGGTGTGCCTGACCTCAGTAGTCATGGCAACAATAATCAGACACACCTGAATTAAAGGAGAACTCCGGCGAACAATGAACTTTGGTCTAATAAAACATCGGTACCAAGTCAATCGTTCTCTGAGATTTGTTTTCATGATAATCGAATGTAAAGAGTTTTATCTCTAAAAACTGTTTAGCGTATAATGCTAGTAATGGGGGCATTGACTAAGTAAAAAGAAATCGCTAGTTTATACCACTAACAAGGCTCAAAATAGCCCCACACTAACACAGAAACATAATGAGGCTCCATACATGCAAAACAAAGCATTGAGAACTTTGTAAGAGTACAGACCGTTTAATAAGAAGATACTTTATGAAGACAGTTCACTTCATGTATACAGGCAGGAGCCATCTTGAAAAATAGTCTCGATAAGTCGATCCCCGAACGCAGTTCATACAGTTCAGAAGTTCGCTGAACTTCATACAGTTCAGATCACTCAGCACGTCGTTCGGGGATCGACTTATCGAGACTATTTCCTAAGATGGCTACTGAGATATTTGAGATATTTTGAGCCTTGTTAGTGGTATAAACTAGCGATTTCTTTTTACTTAGTCAATGTCCCCAGTACTAGCATTATACGCTAAACAGTTTTTAGAGATAAAACTCTTTACATTCGATTATCATGAAAACAAATCTCAGAGAACGATTGACTATGTACCGATGTTTTATTAGACCAAAGTTCATTGTTCGCCGGAGTTCTCCTTTAATCAAGCTTGGCCAATAATGGCAGACAAGAAAAACAAGGAGCTGGCTTAAGTTCAGGAAGTAGTGCAGCTGTGCATAAAGGCAATTGGAATCTGATTTAAAATTATTGACTGTCCATATTGTGTATCGCAACTGTTCAGATTCGATTTGTGTGTCCCGTGCCGCTCTTTAGTTTTCAAGAATATCTGGATTGGGTTCCATGCCAAAACCAATAACAACAAGTTCAACCACAGCATGGAGGGATTTGCAAAACAGATGTTGTCTCATTTGCAACATAGCAATGTGTGCGCTGGACTACTGCGTCGTCTGAGCGGCAGAAACGTAGGAGGCTGGTACTATATGAGCGGCTTTATTCCATGCTCTCATCTCTGCCGGCTTCAAAACATTGCCATTTTCTGCTTGCAACAACACAACCTTGTTTCTGCAGTGACTTTCAGCATCTTTCCAAAAACAACAACATCTGATGTTTACGTTTTACACACCAAACCATGTGAAATCTAATCAGAGCAATCAGACTGAAACGGATTTCCAGAAATGTGATTCGAATAGGATTTCAAACCACAAAAACTGACATGTAAAAATTGCATTTCATGTGATTTTTGGGGTTTTTGCTGTTCACACTTGCTAAATCTGATCGGATTTCACAGTCTGAACGTAGACCGTTCAACCTAATTGAATCGGGTAATCTGAATTGATTACCAGTCCTATTGAATCGCTGTAAGTGTAAATGCATGTCATTAACAAAGTCATTTTCATTGTTTGTTAATGAAATATTGTATCTAATTTGACAATGCGGTGTTAAACTCTCACATCCATGCAACGCAATATTCAAATCTGTTTTGCCGATTTCCTCCCCCAAAAAAGTGCAGATAATATGAGCCTGCTAATAACGTCCATCGACTGCAGGCATGCACATATTCAGCAATGGTCTCATATTCTGAAAGCTCGGAATGGTAAAAGAAGAGACTGACAAATGAGGGGAATTTAAGTTTGATCTCTGCAAATATGAAAGCAAGATGTGGAACTTCGCAGGTGTTGGCAGGACTGCTGCAGTTTGGCTTCTTTTACTCTTGACATCTGTTCTTGGAATTCAAAGCTGGACGAACAGCTTCGGCGTTGAGAATAACTGCCGGAAAGTTTACTCGCTTATGATGTCATCTTGTGTGATCTGTAGTAATTTCCAAATGATCAACACAGACACTTCTACCTCAGGGCAGTTAGGACCAACAAAGTGTCGCCTTAGGGACAGGGTATGGAAGCACTTGAACATTGTTGCAGATGTTTCCATACTTTCTCACACTCCAACTTTCCCTCATATACTGCACTAACACACACACAGCTGTTCTATCCAATCCGCTGTTGAAAGCTAGAGTATAAGAACAGTGATGTTATGTTGGCTTGATAAAGACCTCCAGGATAGTCTACAATCCACCTTAGCAACACCTTAGATACCATCAGAGCATCCCATCCAGAATAAACCTGGCTAGGAAACCTCTGGAAACCAGTCAGAACACCATAGCAACTGCCTTACAACATTCTCTTGTATCCACCCAGATGCATTGATCAAACGTCTAACGATACAATATCGATGCCACATGTAAAGTATATGAGGTACCCTTTTGACGCTCTAAAACCAGGCTATTCAATTGACGGCCCCCAAGGGATTTTGAACCGGCCCTTTTGGCGTAATTTGCGGTTGGAAATAGTCCACATCACTTTTGAAACATCTCGCTATGGAAGCTTGTTTCCGCCACAGAATGAAAAATAAAAATGGTAATTGCGACTTTTTATCTCACAATTCTGACTTTTTTTCTCACAATTGCGAGTTTACATCTCGCAATTCTGAATTTATTTCTCAGAATTGTGAGATATAAAGTCAGAATTATGAGATATAAAGTCGGAATTGTGAGATATAAAGTCAGAATTGTGAGATATAAAGTCAGAATTGCGTGATATAAAGTCAGAATTGTGAGATATTAAGTCAGAATTGTGAGATATAAAGTCAGAATTGCGAGATATAAAGTCAGAATTGCGAGATATAAAGTCAGAATTATGAGATATAAAGTCAGAATTGCGAGATATAAAGTCAGAATTGCGAGATATAAAGTCAGAATTTTGTGATATAAAGTCAGAATTGCGAGATATAAAGTCAGAATTGCGAGATATAAAGTCAGAATTATGAGATATAAAGTCAGAATTGCGATATAAAGTCAGAATTGTGAGATATAAAGTCAGAATTGTGTGATATAAACTATTCTGAGGGGAAAAAAGTTAGTAATTTTTTCCCTTAATTGGCCTGATAACTCGCAATTGTGAGTTTATATCTCACAATTCTGAGAAAAGATTATGTGTTATAAAGTCAGAATTGCGAGATGTAAACTCTCAATTGTGAGAAAAAAAATCACAATTCTGACTTTATATTTCACAATTTCGTTGCATTGGTGAGTTAATACAAATGTAACTGGTTGTGTAAACTTGGCACATAATATCTAATATCTAAATCAATCGATATAGCCCTAAATCGAAACGTAATCTTATCACAGAATTTTTGGAGAAATCGGCATATACCGTATCTCTAACTGAGAAAATCAATCATTCGTAGTAAGGCTGTCTACGTTAAATATTTGTCTCAGACTTAAAAAAATTCCTGTAAATTTACATGGAAATTTAACAGCAAAATGCTGCTTTCATGTAATAACTGTAAGTTACTGTTTTTTGCAATGCATTATGGGAGAACTTTGTCGCTTCAAATTTCGTCTTGACCAGCAACAGTATGACAGTTGTATAATACCACATTTTCCCATGTAACGTACTGTACATGTGAGAAGACATTTTAGTTTGACTGCATGAGGATTTGCAGCTCTGACTGCAAATTAACAGCTAAATACCATTTGTCAGCTACAGCTAAATGCTGTTAATTTACAGTGCTACAGTATACTGTAATTTAGCAGCATAATACTGTAGCTGACAAAACGGTATTTAGCTGTTTATTTTAAAAACGGTAACCCACCATATTTTTAAGGTATGATGCTGGCAACCACATTTTTTACAGTAGTTGTCTGGATTAGTGTGGGAGATCATTTGAACTTTGAATTTGTTTTTGTCTTATGAACACTTTGCAGGAAATGAAAGGTTTCAGGTTGGGTGTTTTCTCAATAGAATCAACAGTATGATTAATAGTCCAGCATTTAACATGTACAGTTTACCGTGTAAGGTTTAGGGTGGTTTTAAGAGGCAACTCCCTAAAACACTTTTACAACAATAGTTAGTCTGGAAAATGTAGACATCTCAGACATCCACAGCCTGAGGCAATCTGAAGCTCTTTACATTTAATATCACATGCTAAGGGATAGTTCTCTTCCTCATATTGGATCCCAGCAAATGAAAGTTTGGTCATTTACTCCCCTTCGTGTTGCTCAAAATGTGCATGTGTTTGTGTGTATATGGAAACATGCATTTGGATTGGAGAGTTAGTGCTGAGCACAGGTGTGTGTATACGGGCTATTTTATTTTATTTTGCTGATAATGTTATCAAGGATATGTTGACATATTTGAATTCTTGAGTAAACTATCCATTTAAAAATAGTATACGTGAGTTGTAGCATCATTAAATACTTGCCTAACTTGCTTACTTGAAGATGTTATCTTGTGGTGACAAGCTTAGGTGAATGAACACAATGTTTCTGTTCAAACACCTAGTGAGCTGTCTTACTGCCTAAGAAGCACCCTATCTGAAATACAACCTCATGGTTGCTGATTTGGAACGCCTTGCAATGCATGGGCAACCTAAACGTGTTGCATAAAAATGCATTGCCATTCAAAAGTTTGGGCTCAGTAAGATTTTAGTTATTTTTTTGTGACATGAATACTTCCTCCCCACCAAGGATACATTAAATTATTCACTTTTAAATTGAAACTGACAGTAAAGACATTAATAAATAATGTTGTAAAAGATGTATATTTCAAATGAATAGGGCTGGGCAATGATTAATTGCATCCAAAATAAAAGTTTGTGTTTACATAATATATGTGTGTGTAGTGTATATAATTATTTTATATATATAAATACACACACACATGCATGTATACATTTAAGAAAAATGTGTTATTAATATATCAAATATTTATATATAATATTAATTATGTATAAATATTTATAAAGTATATACATGCAAATATTTCTAAATATATAAATGCATGTGTGCAAAATAATTATACGCACTACATACACATATATATTATGTAAACACAAACTTTTATTTTGGATGCGATTAATCATTGCCCAGCCCTACGAATGAATGCTTTTCTTTCTATTCATAAAATAATTCTGAAAAAAAAAAATCAATTTCCACAACAACAGTTTTCAACAATAATATAATAAATTATTTTTCAGCAGAAAATCAGCATATTAGAATGATTTCTAAAGGATCATGTGACTCTGAAGACTGGAGTAAGGATAATTTTGGAGTAATAATATTTGACAATTTCTGATTAAAAAAATGAACATAAGAAACTTCTTTCAAAAATATGAAGAAAAAAAAAAGTTGTCCATGCAAATATTGGGTTTGGTAAACTCGTCGGTCTTTAGTTGGATTGAGGTTTTCATAGCCATTTTTCGATATTAAATTATTATTATTATTACTATTATTATGAAAAGTCTAGCTTCATCTGTAATATTTTTTAAAATGTCACAACGTATTCTGGCATTATCTTCTCTGAGAAGGATTTATGCAGTGCTGCCATAGAATTCGTTAATGTATGCTTGAAGTCAGCATATTAATGTTCCCTATGTGCATGATGTCTTAACGTAGACAGCTCACTAGGATTTGGAACAGAGCCAGTGTCCGTGAATGCCATAGATCTTCTGTGCATACCATACGTCTTGACTCCTCCACATTCCACACATACACATGCTCTCTCTCTCTCTCTCTCTCTCTCTCTCTCAACAGCTGTATTTAACACTCAAGCCTCCTCAACACTTCCATGAGGGCTTAATGCAGTATTTCTCTCTGTGGAACATGAGAACTCCTGATTTCGCACTGCCTGGAATACAAAGCCCTTATTTCTCCATGTTGTGTTTCTCCGAGCACTGAAAGAGCATGTGGCAGGACTCCAGAGAACACAGGAGAATGGGGGCTCTTTGTTTTGCTGTCAGGCCGGCAGGCAGTGACCGTAAACTGCTTTGAATGCAGGAAAAAGGAATATGCTCTAAATTGATTAGTTTTCGGGGAGTACACTACCTCCGTCTGACATGCTGTCCTTTTAAATGTTGCATTCCAGAGGATGATGCACATTGAGTTCCTCAAGTTTGACACATTTGTTGGCGCAACTGCGCTGTCAGTGTTGCGTGTTCGAGTTTGCTAGTATGCACATGTGCTTGCATTTACAAAGATGACACGGACAATTGGGGTTTTCATGATATTTGGTGTTATTAAAAGTTGACAGTGTTTCCTGCAGTGATTTTTAGCCGAGTCATTGTGTTGTTTTAGCCGGTGTAGTCTGATTCATAAACACATTAGTCTTATGAACCGACTCTTTTTAATGACTAGGCACAACAACAACAAAACCTCACAGCAGAACTCTGTCTACGCTTTGAGATCGTAAAACATACTGGACCTCATGTGGGAACTGAAAGAGCTCACAGTTTTCTTGAAGAAATGCTCTATTGAAGACTTTTCCACTTCATTTTTTTCTTTATTCTGAAATTAAATCCATCTCTCTGCATCAGAGTCAGCCTCGCTTATAAATGCATTTTGTGGTTCTGCTGACATTAGAAGTGATAAATTACTTTTTTTTACATTATTTATTTTTGGAATCTGATATGACCCATGATGTGGCAGTCTGTTATTATTAATATTACTATTAATTAATTTTGTATTATTATTTAAAAAAATATTTTATATTTATTTAATGCTATAAATATATTTTATAATATTTTTTTAATAATTAAAAAAAAGTATTGTTTGTAATATTAAATATTTAATATTTTAATTCTTATTTTTAATATTATTTATCTCATTCCTCTTTAATAATAATAATAATAATAATTAACCCTAAAACCGTATTCTGGACAAATGTGGGCAAAATAGTTTTGATTTATTAAAAAAAAAAAAAAAATACTTCCCTTGATCTGAGTGGTACAAGACTTGGCCACTTTTCCTAAGTTTTCCTCCTGAACACACACAATGTTTTATGACTCAATTCTACAATGTTAAGTGGGTGAAAAAAAAAAAAAAAAAAGAAAGTCCTTAATCTTGTATTTGGGTGAAAAATGGGCACCCATAGAAATGAATGGGAAATGAATGAAGACACCAGGTGACAGCAAAGTCACATCATCTTTAGGTTTTAGCTCTAAGAACTTATTGGAATGATATTTTAATATAGTTAAAAAAAATAAAACATAAAAATAAGCATAATTTACATAGAAAATATGGTACTTTTTGAAGTAAATAAATTCAAAAATATCCCCAAAATAAAAAATAAAAAACACCATAAATGGATAGACAAAACTTTATCGAAGACAGTGATATAACATTTATAGTAAATAAAAATTAGGATCACACCCGAGTCCTCTGTGCCCACATTTGTCCACAATTATTAAGGGCTAAAAAGTGAATACAGTTTGAGGGCTATAAAAAAATAGTAGTCTGACAATCTGATGTGTCCCAATGTGGCAGTTTATCATCACCATTGTCATTTATTATTATTATTATTATTATGAACATATATTAGAGTTATGGATTGTTTTTAATGGAAATTATAAAAAAAAAAAAAAACGAAACTTTGGTAGCTGGCTTTAAGCAATTTCACTTTTAAAAACATTTGTTGTTCATTGTGTATATATAAAATATATACTACATTATTTGGTCAAACTTCAAAGACTTATTATTATTACAATTCACCACTGTTTATGTCACAGTCATGAATGACACCTCAAAATGTGCCCTTTGTTGAAGAGAGGAGTATGATACAACCCTAGCAACCCCTTAGCAACACCCTTGCATCATGGCAGTGAATCTGCATGGGAAAACACCACTTGCATTTTCCACAAAAAATGTAATAATCGAGTTTAAACCTGCTCCCATTGCACACAATATTTTAATATAATAAGACATTGTTTTCCAGATCATAAAACTATGAAAAAGACGACAATTTCCCCTCCTAGTCATTTTTTTATGTAACACGAGAGGTATAAATGTCCATCTGCAGCATAACTTAGACATCATAGTCATTCAGGGACTGGATTTCAGGCACGCCAGCTCTAATGACTTCTGTCAAGTGTGTCCATCTTGTTATAAAAATCTCTTGAGTTTTATTCTCAGTGTCAGGTACTCGTATCAGATTTCATTAGAAGATTGCTGTCTACACAGATTTTTATTGTACAATCTTCTTGTGATTTACTCATTTAATTCTGATGTCGGTGTCCAACAGCGATCAAATCAAATTTAAGGCATTTTTGATCATGCATATTGTTTCCATGCAGCTTTATAATGCCATAGAGACCATTGTGGCTTTTAGTCCTTGACTATTAGTTTTGATTTTTGTTTTTTATTTAATTAATATTTACTTGCTGTGCATCATGATTATTTCTTTAGTTGCCTTATTTGTATTTTGATTATTTCAGTTTTTTATTTTATATTATTATTATATTTTAATATTTTTAATTTATTGACTATTTTTTGCCAAAATTCTTGAGTTTCGTGATTTGTGTGATACAAAACTTATGCAAAAAACCACACCAAATCATGACTCCAAGACAGAACCATGAAAGCATTACCATCAATGCAAACCCGAGCGGTGATGAAGATCAGTGTTGTGAGGTCTAGAATCTGGCCACCCGGTGACTTTTGGACGCTACTGTGTGTGTGATTGGCTAAGAGGGAAAACACTGGCTGGTGTATCTCTGGCAAGTGTGTGTCTGCAGACAATGTCCCTTTGTCTCAGAAGAATGGATTCAGTGTAATAGTTTTTAATTATAACTCCAGGGGAAATACTTCCCTTTTTGCTTTTATGTAAATGTTGGCTCTTCTGCTGATAAGGAGCTCTTGCAACCTTTTTATACTCCTGTATATATCTCAGCATACAACAAGGTTAGTGGATTTGAGTTTCACAGGTCTTTAAGTAAGCTAAGCATTTAATTCCGGTCTACTTATCTTGTAAGAGGTACAAAATATCCCTGCGAGGCTGCGAGCATGTCATGTGATCGGAACCATTTCCCTTCTGCTTTGCTTATCTAAATACTTGGCAGATGTTTTGACCAGTCTCTGTGGAGAAGGAGATGTTTTGGCCTTGACATTTCTGTATCTAGACTCTGCGGTGGGAATGTCGAGGTCGGGACATATGTGAACCCGGAGAGGCGTGTGGGTGAAATGGAAGAGTGAGAGTTCATCAGGCAGTACATTGACCCTCTGCATGACCTGTAAAGCATGGGGTCATTTGTGGGTCGCATATGGATCACCCCATGAGTTCTGAATCCCAAATTGAGTATTATGTCTGCATTGCACCCCGTCTCCCCTTTGCGCTCGTCATGGGAGAGCTGCTTCAATGCATGGTGAACATAAAGGCTTACGTCTCATTGGCTTCTGGTGGGATGCAGTTGTTTCCATTTGTTTTTCAGATACCGTTGTTGAGCGGCATGTGTGAGGTGGTATAGTGTATCACAAAAGTGGTTTATAATGTTCCTTAGATCAGTTAGATCGCAACTTGTTTTACTTTAGACATCAAATGGCGACCCAACACAGTACTTTAAAGGGTCACGAAACCCCCTGTTTCAGCGCCACAGTTAGCAATAGATTCTATTTACAATAAGTGAAAATAGCGATAGATATATGGAGGCTTGTTTCCACCAGAGTGAAAAATAAAAAAGGTATTTGCGACTTTTTATATCTGAATTCTCAGAATTGCGAGATATGAAGTCAGAATTACGTGTTATAAAGTTGCAATTGCGTGTTAAGTCAGAATTGCGAGATATAAAGTCAGAATTGCGAGATATAAAGTCAGAATTGCGTGTTATAAAGTCAGAATTATGTGTTATAAAGTCAGAATTTTGTGTTATAAAGTCAGAATTGCATGATATAAAGTCAGAAATTGTGGGATTTAAACTATTCTGAGGGGAAAAAATTTTAGTCTTTTTTTCCCCTTAGAATTGGTCTGATAACTCGCATTTGCGAGTTTATATCACAATTCTGAGAAAAGATGTCAGAATTTCGAGATATAAACTCGCAATTATGTGTTATAAAGTCACAATAACTCGCAATTGTGAGGAAAAAAAGTCTGAATTGTGAGATAAAAAGTCGCAATTCTGTCTTTTTTTCCTCACAATTGCGACTTTAGTTCTCACAATTCTGACTTCATATCTCGCAATTGTGTTATAACATTATATAATTATACATTTATATATATATTTATATGTATATTTATTTATTTATTTATTTACTTACCATGTATGATTATTTCCTTTGTTGCATTACGTTCTTTATTATTTGCATTAAGTTTTTTTTTATTATTGTTATTATTACTATGCATTATTATTTGCTTGGTTAACTAATATATGCATTTAGTTGACCTGTTTTAGTTTGCAAGGGACAAACATCATTAGCTGATTTTGTTGCAGTGCTAAGCAGTTATTCTAATAGATAGTGAATAAAATAAATAGCAAAGCAATGTATATAAAATACAGTGATATATTATTTATAGATAAGAGCCATATCTCACGGCCTCAACGGTTCTCACATTTCTAACCAAATTTTATTCAAATTGACATTTGAATCAGGTTCAACTGGTACATCACCCACCCCTATTTCCAGTGTAGTCTGACTGACTAATTATAAGGTGAGCGGTGTTGTTTAAAGGGTTTCGATGTGATGACAGTTTGAGTACAAGGGAAAACTTTTTGTTTTCCTTGAAATAATAGGGCTTGCATAGGATGTGATTCACACAGTCTCGGTGTTATTTTCTTCCCTCTCCTTCCCCCAATCTCATCTCTCGTCCTCTATCTTCCCATCCCATAATGCTTTGGGAGTAATGGCCTTTCCAGACCTTCTCTAAACAGCTTGTGTTTACGGTGAGCGACCTTCTCTTACCATATTACCAGCTGTGGCCCTGGATCTGTGTTTTGTCTGTCCGTAGGGAATATCCTCCTCTGCCCATCACACACCCCTTTTCAATCGAAGCCGCTTCTTTTTGCATCACATCCCGGCCTCGTCTCTACTTGATGTCCAATGTAAGATCTGTGTCCTGAAACAAATTTTGCTCTCCATTTAATCTCATTGCTATTTAGAATAAATAATTGCATTATTAAAGAGACCTCGCTGGTGTTTCGTCTTTACAAGGGTTGTTTATGCAGCATGGAGCCTTCATTTCCAACACAAAATGGTTCTAAACAGCACAAATTAGCATTTTTCGGATTGCTAAATAAAACCCTTTCTATAATGTTTAATAAAGATCCATGCTTTGAAAATGCTATATAGAATCGTATTATAGTCTATAAAGCTGAAATCACTTTAGTTCAGCTGCAATGCGAGTGAGTATGGAAGCTTGTTTCCGCCACTGAATAAAAAAATAATTGCGAGATATGAAGTCAGAATTGCGAGATATAAAGTCGCAATTCTGAGAAATAAAGTCGCAATTCTGAGAAATAAAGTCACAATTCTGACTTTATAACGCGCAATTGCGAATTTATATCTCGCAATTCTGGCTTTATATCTCGCAATTCGGACTTTATATCTCGCAATTCTGGCTTTATAACTCGCAATTCTGAGTTTATATCCCGCAATTCTGACTTTATATCCCGCAATTCTGACTTTATATCTCGCAATTCTGACTTTATATCACACTTTATGACACGCAATTGCGAATTTATATCTCGCAATTCGGACTTTATATCACGCAATTGCGACTTTATATCTCGCAATTCGGACTTTATAACACGCAATTGCGACTTTAAATCTCACATTTCTGACTTTATATCTCGCAATTCTGACTTTATAACATGCAATTGCGACTTTAAATCTCACATTTCTGACTTTATATCTCGCAATTCTGACTTTATAACACGCAATTGCGACTTTATATCACGTAATTCTGACTTTATATCTCGCAATTCTTACTTTATAACACGCAATTGCGACTTTATATCTCGCAATTCTGACTTTATATCGCTTAATTCTGACTTTATATCTCGCAATTCTGACTTTATAACACGCAATTGCGACTTTATATCACGCAATTCTGACTTCATAACACGCAATTGTGACTTTATATCGCTTAATTCTGACTTTATATCTCGCAATTCTGACTTTATAACACGCAATTGCGACTTTATATCACACAATTCTGACTTTATATCTCGCAATTCTTACTTTATAACACGCAATTGCGACTTTATATCACACAATTCTGACTTTAGATCTCGCAATTCTGACTTTATAACACGCAATTGCGACTTTATATCACACAATTCTGACTTTATATCTCGCAATTCTGAGAAATAAAGTCCGAATTGTGAGATAAAAAGTCGCAATTACCTCTTTTTATTTTTCATTCTTGTGGCGGAAACAAGCTTCCATAAGTGAGTGAAATCTCCTGTTATAATAAAAAAAATCTGTCCATACTGTGAATTGAATCTCTCATTTACATTGTGTTCATACCTTATTGGTTGTAATTAAATAATTTGTGAGTGTGCAAACTCTGGTGTATTGAGCTGAATCTGACTAACTCATTATACACCTTTTTTTTTGATTGGCCATTGCGTTCATGCGCTCAGACATGTTAGTGATTGGCTACACTGCTCAATGCTGCAAAAACAGGTTGTATATAGAAACGTTTAACGCTCTTTACAAAGTGCTCGGACAAATAGGTACTAGAGTGACTACCAGTTACAATTTATAGACATTAAGGATATGAAGTACATTATGTCGATTTTTAGTAATTTTTTTTGTCATTTAGCAGACGCTTTTATTCAAAGTGAGAGTACCTGTTAAGAGTGTTGACAGTGTGTGCAGTTGGATGGTTGAGCTCCAAAAAAATCAATAATAAGGTTCTTTGAGGCTTTGGGAGGATTTTTTTGTCAGTTACAGATTAAAAATAAAACTAGGTGAGAATAAAGAGCTCTAACACAAAGAAGCATTTTACCGTAAAACAGCTCTTCAGGACGATATGGTTCTTAATAGAACTGTTATTATGTGTGCAAAACCTTAACGTGCAGCTCACATAATGCTTTCATTCATGGTCATCACACCTTTTCAGCAGATCTGCAGGGAGTAGCTGTCAGCGGTAAGCATTTTCAGCATTCCCTCTGTTTTTATAAGGGCAAAGGAAAACTGGCACGATTGACATCTCACTCCAACAAGGTCTGGGGGTGCTGGAAAGCCATGAAAAAAAAAAAAGAAAGAAAGAAAGAAAACTTCTCTCGTGGTCGGGCTCCACTGATCTGCCTCGTTGTGAGTGTGAGGAAACTGCAGAATCACGGTAAACTGTGATCTGAAGGTCAATCGCTCTTCCTGCCTTTCTAATGCACCGCTTCAATGGAGCATGCTGAATAAAACTTTCCACTGGCCAAACAATGATTTTTGACAACTGAGGCAGGATAGAGTTGTTTTCAGCAGACTCAGGATTATGGATCAGGTTTGAGCATGCATATACTGCGTGACTGAGGCAGTAATCTCTTAAAGCATATGATTGGAATTTTTGGGGCCTCACCCTTTGTCCACTTTCCATAACTGATTATTTCAGACAGTAGGCCACTTTTAACCCTTCTGCCTTCCTGAAGTAAATGAAGTTCCTTTTCAAATGAAGAACAATGCAATATTTAAAGTTCTTCTTTGTCCTTTGAGTGGTCACTGTGGCACAGATATATGCCGCGGTAGTTTCAATTTTGATATTTTTAGGTCAAACCGTTCTTGTCTATCAGTCATATAATGGAGGTCTATGGTCACCACCTCAAAGAGCATGCACAGAGAAGTCCAAATTAAACATGATTTAATGAATTGTAAATGTAAGTACACGTTGATGGCCTTAGACAGGAAACGAACAGTTTGTATGAGAAAACGAACAGTATTCGTTTGCGTTTTACCTCTTGTAATCTGAAGGCCCGGGACGCTTCGGTCTGCGCAAGCGCCATAAAGTGCCGGAAGTGATCTCTCGCGCGGTTGCAAAAAAATTGACGTTGTCTGTTTATATATTGAAATCGTCTTCTATTGCGATTTCCTGTATATCTAAATATGTTTAGATCTTCACGGTGAAGGGTAGTACTTCTGAAATGTCTGTAAACAATGAGTGACGGAAGCGAGAGATCACTTCCAGGGCTTTCTGGCGCTTGCACAGATCACTTGGATGTGGCTGTGACTACAAGAGGTAAAAACGATATAAATACTGTTCGTTTTCTCACACAAACTGCTCGTTTCGTGTCTTAGGCCATCAATGTGTACTTACATTTAAGAGTCATTAAATCATGTTTAATTTGGACTTCTCTGTGCATGCTCTTTGAGGTGGTGACCATAGACCTCCATTATATGACTGACAGACAAAAACGGTTTGGCCTAAAAATATAAAAATTGAAACTACTGCGGAAACAAAGACACCTACATCTTGGATGCCCTTGAGGTAAGCAAAAACACACCAAAAATTAATTTCAAAGTGAACTATCCCTTTAATGTTCTCAATAATTGAATTAAAAACATTTAACAAGATCATATTATCAATTGCAATGAATGAGTACTCATTTTGCATAAGGTTCATTATAATATTGTGATGCTTAGATTCACTTGCTCAATTGGTACCATACAATTTGTGCACTACATTTCAAGTACAAGTCGATACAATAGCTTTGTATTATTCTGTTCATTGATGATAGTGGTGCAGAAATGACCCTTTTCACTAGATTAGGGACTCCCCTTTAGATTTTAATTGGTTGCAACAGCTTTTCTCCATCACATAACCACAATTGTGCTCGTGAAAGCCCGTTTGGAGCCGAGACCTGACAGCCGGGCCAACGCAAAATAGTTTGTAATATTGTGCCAGTTTATCTCTTTAAGTGAAATCTGGAGATTTAGCCAAACAATCTGCTTCTTCCTACGCAACAGTCTGGTTTGGCGTCACTTCAGGCTTCTGTTTGTGAACGGGTCTCATGATAAAGAGCTGAATCTGGATGACAGGCGACCACATGAATCACAGCTGTGTGTTGGGGGAAGATGATTCAGATCTCATTATTACGCCATATTTGTGAGTCTGTCAGGATTGACTCTCTTCATCTGGACACTTCATGAACTCCCTGCACCTGATGAAATGCACATTCGTTGGCAGAGTTTTCCATCCGAAGTTCCCACACTTGCTTTACTCTCATTCGGCCATGAACACGTTACAAGAATCTTGCAAAAGCATGTTTGTGATATCATGACAGGAATTGAAATGATTCAGAAGGTCTAATAAAATGTTTTTTTTTTATTAGATTCTCATTGCATGAGAATTCCCAGAAAAGGTCACATGTTTTCTCCGTAGTTGCTTAATCAATCATTTGGGCCACCGATTGAATCAGCTGTTATCGGCTGGCCGCCCAGAGCGTGTTGAAGCTGATGTGGTGTCTTGAGGGATCACATAATTAGGTCCATCTCTCAAGGAAAAGCCTAGATAATAGCAAGATCACAGGCGATGCAAAAGAGCAGTTGTTTTTCTTCTTGCAGGTTTAATTGAACCTTTGGGCCCTGACATGCCTGAGCAAGAATGTGAGCAAATACTTCTGTATTTTGCTTCTGCTCTTTTGTACTTGCACAAGTGATCTGTACAGTAAGTCTGGGTTAAACAGATGGAAAGTGTGTTGTACTAGACTTTACATATGCAGTGATTATGGGCAGCAGTTTATGAAGTCATTCTCTATGACAATTAATATATCTGTTGAGTGGTTGGCTGATACATTTTGTTTAATAGCTGATGCTGTTACTGATTTCGGATATCCGGAGAGCACATATGGTCAATAGTCGTTTATGTCTCATTGCTTCTGTTTTTAATAAAAGAAATTAGAGCCCAACCGATATATCGGTGGGCCAATATTATCGGCCGATATTAGGCATTTTCCTAACTATCGGTATCGGCTTTTATAATGGCCGATAAATTAATACTTATTTTTTTAAAATGCGGGTGGCGATGCCAATAAAGCACACAAAAGCTGTCACAAAGAACTCGCAAAAGTAATGATTGTGAATACATCAAATATAACAGGAGACATTTTAAATATTTATTAATAAATGTGTTTTCAGTCAGTGTCGCTGCAAAGTTGAGTGAACGATCTTTAGTGAACACGCCAAAGAGAAATGCACATTTCTGTCTTTCGTTTTGAATTGTTCTGTTTAAAAGTAGACATTTCAATATAGATATATTTCTCAGGTCGATACGCTGAGTTTCGGTTCATTTATGAGACGAGTTGCAGTTCACGCGCCTACCCATCAAAAGTTTATACATACCGATAGGAATGTGTGTCCAAACTTTTGACTGCTGTTGCACTATAATACACATACATAATATTGCTACTGTATTATAATTAGAGCCAGGCCGATATATCGGCAGAACGATATTATCGGCCGATATTAGGCATTTTCCAAACTATCGGTATCGGCAGTTATAATGGCCGATAAATGAATATTTTAAAAATAAAAAAAAAAACGGACGGAACACGCCTGAACCATGTCATGAGTGTTGGAGTTGTATAGTTTGTCCACCAGAGGGCACTCTACACGTACCTGTTGGCAACACTCATTGAGTTGGTCACGATACATACATTGCTTGAATAACAATTAAAAGAACATCCCCATCAGTTCTCTTAACTCAAATAAGCATGACTAAATTTGTGACTATCATATCTAGTTTTGCTGCTGTTAAATAAGCCGAGAGTGAAGTGGAATTAGCTAGTAATAGTTACCTTACGTTGTTACAGTGTAGTTGACTGACTGTCCTTTTAACTTTTGACAATGTGACTGAAGTATTTCTTTAATAGTGTGTGACAGTTTTAGCAATGAGACGTCTCATCTCTCCTTGGCCTGTTATATTGAAAATGTATGTTTTACAATTTGCAGTATGACGTTATCCATTGCTAAACTATGGCTCATTATAGACTAGCTAACCACAAAGCTAGCTAATGCCACTATTATCAGTCTGTTCTGTTGTGACAATAAAAGAAACAAGTTTCTTTTTAAAATGCATTATCATATTATTTTAGTTGAAACTCATAAATAACTACAAATAACTAATGTTAGGGAAATCTGTTAGGCCGTGTGTCCACCAAAGTGTTTTTAGCCAGCTAGCCGTGCTTTGGGCGCTTGAGAGCGTTTTGGCAGCGCAGCGTTTTTTCCGTTGAGACGTTTCGTTGCTATGATATCCGCAGCAGTTGAATGTTGTGACAGTTTGTCGGTGTGGTATTAGTCCCGCCCCTCCTCCACTATGATTGGACGGCTGGGTAAAAAGTGACAGTGATGAGCGCTGCGTTTTTTCCAAAGTTGAACATTTTTCAACTCCCAGCGACCAGTAAAAACGCCGGGCGCTTCAGCGTGAAAAAAACGCTCAGCGCTTCGGTACGCTCATGGCGTTTAAAAAACGCGGCGCTCCCATTGAAAACAATTGAAAACATACGCCAGGCGCGTGGAAAAACGCTTTGGTGGACACACGGCCTTAATGTTTCGCGCGTTTCTGAAATAAAAAAAAATTAAAAAATATCGGCCGATATATCGGAATATCAGATTTTAAAACCAAAAAAAAAAAATTTGTATCGGTATTGGCCTTCAAAATCCTTTATCGGTCAGGCTCTAATTATAATATACACATACATAATATCGGCCGATATATCGGTATCGTCATCGGCCCCCAAAAATCCACATCGGTTCGGCTCCAAAAGAAATAACTATAAATGACAATAATGAATTTGAAATGTAAAGTAAAATATATATTCAGCTTTATCACTCATTCTTTGTGCTAAAAGATGTTTGCATTATATTTTAGCTATAAATTTGCTAGTCAAAGTTGAAATTTGGTGAAACGGACTCCTGCCTGCATTCTTGTAAGTTTGCATTCATAGAGAAATCTTTAGCAGTTCGTTAGATGGATAGGAATGAGTAAGGTCAGTTTTTGAGGGTGTGGAAAGAGCTGGATCATGCTGAAATTATATAAAAATGTAGGAAACCGGGACCCGCCTTTCAATGAACGCTTACATCTGCAGCAAACGATCATTTCTTAACCTTTTTTCTCACGACTCTCTCTCTGTCCTTGCAGAGTGCCGTTTCCATTGACTTCAGTGTACTCTAGTGTGCATGCTTGCATCATGGTTTGATAACAGCAAAGCAAACATAGCTGAACGCGATAAGACTTGATTGCATTAACGCAATGGCATTTCATCAATCGCTGAATGGCCAATGCCATTCTGTTACTGAGTTTAGACACAAAGCTGATTACACATCTTTGGCCATGATCAGCTGCTCGGCTTCACTTCAACACACACACTTTCATAGCAGAGGTTTGTCTGACAGGCCTATGGGGAGTCTGATGTCATAAAGGGGCGTGGCCTCAAGGTGGGCCTGCCACTTTTGGCCAGAATCTGTCTCTAGTCGTGTCTTACTCGTTCACTGACTGACTGTGTGGATCAATGGGACATGTGAGGTGACTAAAAAGAGGAATTTCACACTGCAGCACAGGAGGTAAGAAACAATGGTTGTCTAGGTTTAATCTTTTACCTGTAGGGCAGGTAACTGTAATGCAGGTCTTGTTCATGCATGTTCATGTCACTCAGCGCAAAATGTGTCAGTTTATTCAGTTTGTTTGTGAAACCAGTCACATGGCCATACCTTATGTGCGTATTTTGGATTTACCTGGAAAATAAGCGACTGGACTTTTATATAATTGAGTTTGTCTGAAGTTTCTGAAGTAAAACGCTAAAGTTAAACTGCATTGTTCCTAAAATATCCCGGATGGACTCTGCTGTGTAGCAGGAAGGTGTTTTTTTGGATATTGTTCAGCTCTTTACAACACAAACCCACCTTTTCCCCAAAGAGCCAATAATGGAAGGAGCTGGTCACAATGCCTTAGTAGGACGCAAGGAAACCCCCACTCATTTGTCCCAGATTCACTCGGCAAGCATGCACGCTTTTGAAACATTCTCCCAACAATCTCAGACAACAGTTAGCCTGATCCTTCGGATAATGAAATTCCTCAAAGCATTGCATCTGTCGCTCCTCGCATGGCAGCTGCAGTAATGCAGAATGCGAGGAATTCGAGCGCTATGCGTGTCGGCTCCCCCTGAACTTCTGTTTCCCAGTATAGTACATGTATTAGTGATTTCAGGTGACCCCAGATAGCCGCACTCTCCCTGAGCGCTTTAATAACGCAAGTGGTCTTTGCTGAGTTAGTATTGTAAACATTAATTAGGCTACTGTAGCTCGCAGCCGCCCACAGGACCACACAGCATTTAATAAAGTTGATGGAAATGGGCGGCAGACACTTAATGCCTGCTTAGCTGATAATATTATCAAAAGACTCTTTGCCTCTGTGTTTTAGTTTTGGACGGTATATTAGGAAGTCATAAACCTATGAAAGTAAAATA
Source organism: Pimephales promelas (assembly GCF_016745375.1). Next base: position 2,430,003 of record NW_024121277.1, on the reverse strand, counting down.
GCTTTTTTATAGCTCTCTCTCTCTCTTTGTGTAGTTGTGTAATACTCTCTCTCTCACAGACACACACATACACTCCTTGATGAGTTTAGAGTGATTAAAGGAATAAAGGTGATGTAATTAATGTTTATTTCAGGTTTGAATGGGTGTTAATTATTGATTAATTAGGCTATATTTATTTAATCAAAATTACAGTAATGTGATGCGATATTATTATAAACAACTTGTTTTCTATGTGAATACATGTTAAAATGTATTCCTACATTTTCAGCAGCCATTGCTCTAGTCGTCACATGATCCTTCAGAAATCACAGAAATCATATTATTTATGTTACAATTTTCTGCCTTTTAATGGTGTTCAGTCAGTGAGGTTAATTTAGTTAGATTTAAACCGATGACACTGTTAATCTCATACTCACAACTTTCTTGTGAAACCTGATGGATTTCTTGCCCATTAAGTTCTTAAGGGCACTCATTATGCAAATTCACTTTTACATGTTTGAACATAAATGTTCCATGAATCATAAACAGTGTCATTATGGCAATGTAACAAGCCACGCCCCCGACTGGTGTCGAAATCTGCCTATTAGCAAAGTCTTTACGCAATCTGTCATGTTTATCTCTTCTCTATAGCTAGTGGTAAAACATGAATGTCTCAGCTATGTGATAAACAATCAGAATATTTTGTTGTTGGCTGTGTCAATGAACACAGAACGTGTTTTCAGTTCACTGTAAAAAAAAAAAAAAATGTGTTCAATTTACGGTAAAATACCGGCAGCTGTGGTTGCCAGAAATTTACCGTATAAAATACGGTAGCAAGAATTTACGGTAATAAGGTTTTACAGGCTTAACTTTAAATTTACGGAAATAAACCGTATTTAATTACCTGATATACTGTTAAATTATCAGCCATTTGAAGTGTTAATATCTGTTTTTTTTTACCATTGTAATATACTAACATCCAACAATCACAGCAGTAATGATAGTCACATGATATCTCACATGTAGCTCTTTCACAAGAAACTTAATATTAACATACAGTATAGAAGCGGCACAGTGTCATTCACTCAAACATTAAACACCATCATGGTAACACACATGAAATTTTAAAAAGGCAATAAACATTAATTTAACAACATTAAATGTCACATAAAACCCTAATGTACCTAACTGATTAGAAAAAGTGTGGAGTGTCACGTAGGGAATTGTGGGAATGTCAATTTACGTTGTTTTTTTCACTGTAAATTATATGATGATGAGTTGTTCATTTTCACTTTTAAAACTGAAAATTTAACAGTATTTTACAGTAAAATTACATGAAATTTACCATAAGATCTATCACAGTTATTTACCGTATATAGTAAGGAAAGGTTCTGTTAACCAATTAACAGTATTCACTGTAGCATTTTTACAGTCTTTTACTGTTAAAATCACGATCATTTTTTACAGTAACACGCTAGACGGACGTGTTTGACCGTTGCGCCAGTGTCTCGCATCTTTTACAGCGTCTCGGTTTAAAAACGCAGTGCTCAAGTTTAATTTTGGTAACCCTTTATTTTACAGCGTCATTGTTACATACTGTATGTTACATGTAGTTGCTATAGTAATAACTATCAATTATCCATAATTACACAACTAACCCTAAATTTTGACATCTTGTGTTTTCCACTGTCCACTCCTCGCGTTTTTCGATTGTGTAGAATAGATGAAATTACTGTGACATTACTCAACTGTAAACCGGCACTTGGCTCTAACGACCTGTTTAAAACTGTATTATGAAAGAGAAATATGCATATAAATGTAAATCACATTTTGAATTGATTAGATTTCAAAGTAATGCTAATATGTTAATAATAAACCTTTTTAATTGCAGAGTTGGTGTTGCTGAGACTGGGATGTATTTGGTCTTATATTTATCAATGCATTTGCACTATAAAGGCTAAAATCAGCTATTTGCAACAAAAAATCTAGCTCAAAGTTTATCCATTGATCGTCACATCACAGTACTTTTTGGACATTTTTAGCTTAATTTGAATGAAGTACTAATAAAAAAACAGCGAGTGCCAGAAGAGCTTAGACATGTAGTTGCTAAATGTTTGCAATATTTTGAATGTCATCCATAGCTTTTAAAGGGACACTTCACCCATTTGTATTGCATTAAGCTTTGTTTCTTTAGAAACCCAGTCATATTTTTGAACGATCATGGTTTATTCACATATTTTCCCCTGAGATGGGGAAAAATAAGGATTTAAATGTTTTACTTCCTGGTTATTGTGATGTAAAAATCGTCATTTTGAGATAATCGTCAATTATTTTACATTTCGACTACATATATGATCCACTTTCAATAAAGATTAATGTTGAAATGGGTGAAATGCTCCTTTAAAGCATCCCAGGATGATAGTTAGTAGATGTTCAAAGTACCAAGTAAGCAGAACTGCAATCTAGACGAGAAAAAGCTCAAATATAAGAGCGTTTTCATAATTTACATACTTCAATTTGGGGGGATTCTGTGCTGGTATTTCAGATATTCCAGTAATGATCCGTACGACCTTAGTTTACTGATGTCTGATGATCTGAGATAGTCTAAAAATGTTGTCGTGTGTGTTGAGTCGTTACTGATAATGCAGATTATCCAGCGTTAGGATCTGTGATGTGAACGCATGGCTGCCTGTGCCTGCTTTAAACTTTCGCCTCGCCCTTGTTTTGAGGATTCGCACATGTTGCTCAGATATTTCCCCCCACAACACAGAACAGGTGTTTTGAATATATCCGAGTTGAGGTGCGTTCTGAAGTGCCCTAATGTGACCATATGTCTCTTGAGTTTATGCATTGAGACATTGGTTTGGCTTATTAATGAATTAAATTGTGTGCAAGCATTCACTGAGACATTAGTCATGTTTCTTCATGTCGTTTTTTAATGACATCATCCTGTTAACCCGACTTAATTGAATACAGTTGCTTTCTCCATCGGTTTATAAGACTTGTCATGGTTTCCACAAAAATATTAAACAGCTTCAACAGCGATAATAATAAATGTTTCTTCTGCCAATCAGCATATTAGAATGATTTCTGAAGGATCATGTGACGCTGAAGACATTGAATCACAGGAATGAAGTAGATTAAAGAAAATATGCAAATTAGGGCTGTGCAAAAGTTAATTGCGATTAATCGCATCCAAAATAAAAGTCTGTGTTTACATAGTATATTTGTGTGTGCTGTATATAATTATTTTGTATATATAAATACACACACATGCATGTATATGTTTAAGAAAATGTGTTATTCCTATATAAAATATTTATATTTGTATAATATAGATTATGTATTTATATATATATACAGAATTTAAGCGCAAATAATTCTTAAATATATACATGCATGCATAGGTATTTATATATACAAAATAATTATATACAGCACACTCAAATATATTATGTAAAACAGACTTTTATTTTGGATGCGATTAATCGCAATTAACTTTTGCACAGCCCTAATGCAAATATAAAACTGTTATTTTAAATGATATTAATATTTGACACTTTTTACTGTATAAGAGACTTTAAGAAATCTTACCGACCCCAAACTTTTGTAGTCTATGTTGTATTCCTACATGACAAAAAATGACTTTAAATCCAATTTGTCTTTTGAAAATCAGCTTGTAACTGGATTTAAAAGCATACAGTATGCAAATGTGTTTTTTTTATCAAGTTTGTGAAAACATTTCTTACAATTTTGACAAATCAAAAGATTTCATGTGATGCTTTTTAGTTCAAGTTACAAAAAGATTTTTTTAAGTTCGTAACTCCTAAAGATCTTTTTTTTTTTTGCTGCCATTGTGAGCAAAGCATGCGTTTGTGTGAGAGCTCGAGTTTATTCATGATATGTGGTTTTGTTTAATGATAGCTATCTGTGCTGATGATGAATGAGTTTAGATCTCAAGCGATGCGTCACAGGAAAAGGCCTTCCTTCAGTCAAGCTCCGACACGCCGGTGTGTCATTCACTGTTCTGAGATAGTGGTCAAAAACACTCACTGATCAGCCTCTCATAGTCATATACAGGCCCAGACGTCCATCGTTTGCTTGTACTTTCAGATTCACAGCTCTGCTTTAGTCCGTCCCACAAACACCTAAAAAAAAACAACAAAAAAAAATCCAACATGTCAGCTTTTGTCTTTGCAGCCCGGTTTACATGCAAGCCTCTCATGTCAACAAAACAAGTCAAACAATGCATGCATGCTGTCAGATGTTTCCATTAAGCTCTTTGTCATTTTAATTCAGCTGACAGCAAAAACGCTGCCACGTGTGTCCCTTTTTTTTTGTTGAAAATTTTATTTAGCTTTTTTCAAATACAAAAACAGACCTCAGACACACGAGGCAACATTGACAAAAAAAGGGAGATACAATGTAAGACAGTTGCTGTGTCCGAATATATATATATATATATATATATATATATATATATATATAATAAATAACAATAATATATATATATATATATATTTATATATATATATTGTGTGTGTATATCATTTTATGTGAGTATACACTATGCATGCAGATAAAGTTTGATATACTTAAGTTGCAGCCAACTTTTTATATATATATAAAGCTGTACAATAATTGTAACGGTCACCAGGTGGAGTGCCCTTGAGAGTCACCAGAGGGCACTCCACACCAGATGTTCATGTTTCACACAAACTACATTTCCCAGAACTCACTGCCCGGACTCATCATCACTGATCACATTCACCTGTACCTCATTCACTATTGCATTCACCTGTCTCATCTTGTTAGTCTGGCTATATATACCATGTTCATTCAGTCACTCACCGCGAAGTCTTGTTTAAGTGTTACACTGCATTTCTGAGCGTTTTCCGTGTTTGTTTTCTGGTTTTTGACGTTGGATTGTTCTTGGATTTTGATTACTGCTGCCTGCCCTGACCTCTGCCTGTTTCCCGGATTCCCACTGTGTATTCTCCATTGTCCTGTCTGCTAATTCTCGACCCTGCCTGTACGACTATTCTTATATTAAAGCTGCATTTGGATCTCAACCCTCTTCTCAGAGCAGTTTCGTGACAATAATATAGTTTATATTTTGAAATGATATCAATCATGCAGTCGAGATTTGCTGTATACTATTGGTTTACGTATATTGTATGTACAGACAAAGTTGGATGTACCATTTTCAACTTGTATGTCACTCACTGGGTGATGTTTAACTATAAATCATTACCTGGGAGACTATGCAGGAGGTTTGATAAAGCTGTTATGGTTAAAGAGGTGGACAGTTGTGAATCCTTGAAATATCAACATTGTGTCTCGGGCGATGTTTGTGCAGGTGTCTTGAAGGCCCATGGCTCTATTTACTGTTTGAAATACTTTGAAAAATGAAATTATCCCATTAGAAGTAATTTTATATTCATAATATTCCTCTCAATCCACTGCATCATAGTCCTTTCAGGTTCCAAACGGATACAAATGGAAAGAAGAGAGAGAAAACCTACCATTTTTGGATTATTTGTTTTTTGTCTTAATGCATTCTGGTATTGCTTTTCAATGAAAGATGCGTACAATGCTGTGTTTTCATAACAGATACAATTCAATTCAATGAATCTTGTAATTCTGATTGGACGAGCCACGGCACCTTTGAAGTAAAAACGCCATTTATGCAAATAAATGTTCAGATGTATGTTGATGAGGGCTTTGGTGGACACTAATGGGGCATTTGCTATTTGAAACGTCTGTTTTCAACGTGTCTGCTTACCGTGTCAGAAACGCTTGTGTTTACTTTGGCCTGCCCTACCAACTCAAACATAACATGCTATGCTAATGCACACATTTCAGGGGCTTTCCCAACTTCCTGCGTAATGTTTACACTCAGTTTCTTAGGCGTGTACTATTCCTGACTCTCCACAGGGAATCTTGTAAATCAAATAAAAGTCAGGTAATTGGTATAAAATATTGTCTGCTGTTGAGAGATATTTGTGAACTGTTAGTATGTCAGACTCAGTAGATGGTGATTAATTGTGTTTCTGATGCCCACCATTATTATTTCTGCAGATCGTATTTGGATTAATTTGACATTCAAACAAAACCCTTTTCTTATGGCGTAATCGTAATACATCCTGAGGTGTTCAATGCCCTATAACCTAAAATTGACCACATTGAGCAACAACTGTTTGTACAGTGTCGGCCTAATAAGATTTAAAAGAGGAATCGAAAGGGTCATGAGGCCCTAATGTCTTCCCAGTCCAAAATTAAAGTCCAATTTAAGCTGTGAAAAAAAAAAATCCTGTTTTTAAATTTGAAACGTTAGTCTGAGACGGTCACACATGACCACTTTGACACGTTATTGACCCTTTCTGGTGTGTCCAGTCATGAGGTAATGCGCTGGAGGAAGGATAGAGACTATTATTCTTAAACAATAGAGGAAATAATCAAGCATAAAATGAGGAAAAGTTTGCCAAACCTTGTACTATTTCAAGCTCTGCGTTATAAATCAGCCTGTGCTTGACAGTGGCATGTCCCAGCGTGCATTATTTTGTTACAGTATATATGATGTAGGCTTTACAAATATGCACTGTCAGAAAAAGTATGGTGCAATAGCTGTATCCTTAAAATGACTACTTTGTACTGTATTTTTACCCCTAAAAGTTTCATAGTAGAACCTACTCCAAAGTACTAATATGTACCCTAAGGTACTACTATGAACCTTTTAGGGGTAATTAAGGTACAAGATTGTCAATTTAAGTGGAATTACCCTTGTGACAAGCTGTTGTACCCCTAATGATAACATTTTTGCTCATCTTTCTGGCAGTGTTCAGTGTTTAGTTCAGGATGGGGTTGTTTGAGTACTTATTTTACATGCTAAGATGGTATTTACGTAGAAGTCTAAAGTCACAGCAGCTAAAAGCAATTGCATGCATGCAAATGGAAACTAGCTGCACAATTTAATGTCATTTCATTGTGTTGCAAAATTGTGTTAGTGTTGTAGTACTTGAGACCGGTCTCTCGATCTCGTCTCGGACTCGACTGCTTTTAGTCTCAGTCTTGGACATTGAGGACTCAGGATTTTTTTCAAGACCAGACAACTGTGAAAATATCACTAATTTACCAGTATATTGACTAATTTTTTGTTAACATCCTTGCTTTTATGTTTGTAATATGTACTGATTCAAATCCAAGCAATAACGTGACTCATTGGTCATTGCTAATTATGTACTTTTGTTACCGCTGCCTGTCACCCATGCATGAATGTTCATGTATTGTTAATAAAAGGTGGAGAAAAGTGAAGACAAGTTTTACATTCTGTACTAAATGATGGAAGTCACCCAGGAGTATTGAATAAAGATGGTTTATTTCAGCTTTGAGTGTTGGAAATGTGGATCTTTCAGATCAATCTGAGAAGATTTCAGATCAATCTCTTTTGATCATGTTTCACATTTTATTGTGTCATGTAGTGTGGGGCGCTGGTCTTGGTCTTGACTCGGTCTTTGGTCTTGTGTCAGTCTCGATACACTCTGGTCTTGGTCTTGTCTTGGTCTCGGCCCCTAAAAGTCTTGGTCTTGTCTCAGTCTCAATACACTCTGGTCTTGGTCTTGACTCGGTCTCGGCCCCTAAAAGTCTTGGTCTTGTCTCAGTCTCGATACACTCTGGTCTTGGTCTTGACTCGGTCTCGGCCCCTAAAAGTCTTGGTCTTGTCTCAGTCTCGATACACTCTGGTCTTGGTCTTGTCTTGGTCTCGGCCCTAAAAGTCTAGGTCTTGTCTCGGTCTCAATACACTCTGGTCTTGGTCTTGACTCGGTCTCGGCCCCTAAAAGTCTTGGTCTTGTCTCAGTCTCAATACACTCTGATCTTGGTCTTGTCATGGTCTCTGCCCCTAAAAGTCTTGGTCTTGTCTCAGTCTCAATACACTCTGATCTTGGTCTTGTCATGGTCTCTGCCCCTAAAAGTCTTGGTCTTGTCTCAGTCTCAATACACTCTGGTCTTGGTCTTGTCTTGGTCTCGGCCCCTAAAAGTCTTGGTCTTGTCTCAGTCTCAATACACTCTGATCTTGGTCTTGTCATGGTCTCGGCCCCTAAAAGTCTAGGTCTTGTCTCAGTCTCAATACACTCTGGTCTTGGTCTCGTCTTGGTCTCGGCCCCTAAAAGTCTTGGTCTTGTCTCAGTCTCGATACACTCTGGTCTTGGTCTTGTCATGGTCTCGGCCCCTAACAGTCTTGGTCTTGTCTCGGTCTCAATACACTCTGGTCTTGGTCTTGTCTTGGTCTCGGCCCTAAAAGTCTAGGTCTTGTCTCGGTCTCAATACACTCTGGTCTTGGTCTTGACTCGGTCTCGGCCCCTAAAAGTCTAGGTCTTGTCTCAGTCTCAATACACTCTGGTCTTGGTCTTGTCATGGTCTCGGCCCCTAAAAGTCTTGGTCTTGTCTCAGTCTCAATACACTCTGGTCTTGGTCTTGTCTCGGTCTCGATACACTCTGGTCTTGGTCTCGTCTTGGTCTCGGCCCCTAAAAGTCTTGGTCTTGTCTCAGTCTCAATACACTCTGGTCTTGGTCTTGTCTCGGTCTCGATACACTCTGGTCTTGGTCTCGTCTTGGTCTCGGCCCCTAAAAGTCTTGGTCTTGTCTCGGTCTCAATAAGATCTGGTCTTGGTCTTGTTTTGGTCTCGGCCCCTAAAAGTCTAGGTCTTGTCTCGGTCTCAATACACTGTGGTCTTGGTCTTGACTCGGTCTCGGCCCCTAAAAGTCTAGGTCTTGTCTCAGTCTCAATACACTCTGGTCTTGGTCTTGTCATGGTCTCGGCCCCTAAAAGTCTTGGTCTTGTCTCAGTCTCGATACACTCTGGTCTTGGTCTTGTCTCGGTCTCAATACACTCTGGTCTTGGTCTTGTCTTGGTCTCGGCCCCTAAAAGTCTTGGTCTTGTCTCGGTCTCAATACACTCTGGTCTTGGTCTTGTCTTGGTCTCGGCCCCTAAAAGTCTTGGTCTTGTCTCGGTCTCGATACACTCTGGTCTTGGTCTTGTCTTGGTCTCGGCCCCTAAAAGTCTTGGTCTTGTCTCGGTCTCGATACACTCTGGTCTTGGTCTTGTCATGGTCTCGGCCCCTAAAAGTCTTGGTCTCGTCTCAGTCTCAATACACTCTGGTCTTGGTCTTGGTCTCGATACACTCTGGTCTTGGTCTTGTCTTGGTCTCGGCCCCTAAAAGTCTTGGTCTTGTCTCAGTCTCAATACACTCTGGTCTTGGTCTTGGTCTCGATACACTCTAGTCTTGGTCTTGTCATGGTCTCGGCCCCTAAAAGTCTTGGTCTTGTCTCAGTCTCAATACACTCTGGTTTTGGTCTTGTCTCGGTCTCGATACACTCTGGTCTTGGTCTCGTCTTGGTCTCGGCCCCTAAAAGTCTTGGTCTTGTCTCAGTCTCAATACACTCTGGTCTTGGTCTTGTCTCGGTCTCGATACACTCTGGTCTTGGTCTCGTCTTGGTCTCGGCCCCTAAAAGTCTTGATCTTGTCTCGGTCTCAATACACTCTGGTCTTGGTCTTGTTTTGGTCTCGGCCCCTAAAAGTCTAGGTCTTGTCTCGGTCTCAATACACTCTGGTCTTGGTCTTGACTCGGTCTCGGCCCCTAAAAGTCTAGGTCTTGTCTCAGTCTCAATACACTCTGGTCTTGGTCTTGTCATGGTCTCGGCCCCTAAAAGTCTTGGTCTTGTCTCAGTCTCGATACACTCTGGTCTTGGTCTTGTCTCGGTCTCGATACACTCTGGTCTTGGTCTTGTCTTGGTCTCGGCCCCTAAAAGTCTTGGTCTTGTCTCGGTCTCAATACACTCTAGTCTTGGTCTTGTCTTGGTCTCGGCCCCTAAAAGTCTTGGTCTCGTCTCGGTCTCGATACACTCTGGTCTTGGTCTCGTCTTGGTCTCGGCCCCTAAAAGTCTAGGTCTTGTCTCGGTCTCGATACACTCTGGTCTTGGTCTTGTCATGGTCTCGGCCCCTAAAAGTCTTGGTCTCGTCTCAGTCTCAATACACTCTGGTCTTGGTCTTGGTCTCGATACACTCTGGTCTTGGTCTTGTCTTGGTCTCGGCCCCTAAAAGTCTTGGTCTTGTCTCGGTCTCGATACACTCTGATCTTGGTCTTGTCATGGTCTCGGCCCCTAAAAGTCTTGGTCTTGTCTCGGTCTCGATACACTCTGATCTTGGTCTTGTCTTGGTCTCGGCCCCTAAAAGTCTTGGTCTTGTCTCGGTCTCAATACACTCTGGTCTTGGTCTTGTCTTGGTCTCGGCCCCTAAAAGTCTTGGTCTTGTCTCAGTCTCAATACACTCTGATCTTGGTCTTGTCATGGTCTCGGCCCCTAAAAGTCTTGGTCTCGTCTCGGTCTCGATACACTCTGGTCTTGGTCTCGTCTTGGTCTCTGCCCCTAAAAGTCTTGGTCTTGTCTCGGTCTCGATACACTCTGGTCTTGGTCTTGTCATGGTCTCGGCCCCTAAAAGTCTTGGTCTTGTCTCAGTCTCAATACACTCTGGTCTTGGTCTTGGTCTCGATACACTCTGGTCTTGGTCTTGTCTTGGTCTCGGGTTAGGTGGTCTTGACTACAAAACTAGTGTTCGTTAGTGTTTACACTATTGATTTTAGCCATTTTTTCTCTAAATAGTGTGTTGAACAGGACAGTGTTTTTACTACATTAATCAAGCATTAGTGTTTGGCGAGTCGACTAGTGTTTTGCTTCGCTTTTTGCATCCACTCTTGCATTGCGTGTTTGTGTATTTGGGTATGGAGCAATGAAGGGAGGGGTGTGTTTGTTTGGGTTGATTCCAAATATCAACAGTTGCACCTGTAACTCATACATTCAACATGTTTTTAATCCGTTTTCTCTTTGTTTAACAGGAGATCATCGAAAAGCAAAGCACCTCCTCCTCCTGTCCAGAAAAGCCTGGATGCTCCATTGCTGAGCCTAAAGCTCCCAGCACACCCTCACCCTGCCATGGACCAGAAGGAAAACATGCTGGAGCAGGATTTAACGCTCGCCGTGGTCCTTCCTGGAGGGGTGGAGAAGACCATCGAGGTCCATGGCAGGTGAGGGGTTCTGTTGGTTGTGTTTTAGGTACAGCGCTGGAGGCTGGTTTGGAGTTCACATGGGAAAGATGTCACATTTGCAGCAGGAGAAGAGACAAGCAACAGTTTTAATCAAATAATCAAGATAATCCAAAAGAAATCGAAATCGAGCAACATAACTCGACACAGGTGAACTCTATTGAAACCAAAAGGACACAGGACATTAACACAGGAAACTTGAACAATGATATGACAGAAAAGCTTCCAGTCTAGCTGACAGAGAAGTGAAAAGTCAAAGTGAATTAACAATATAGTCGGAGTTCCCATGGATTTTTAAAGATATTTCAAAATTAAAGACGTTAAAAGTCTCAAATTTTACAAAAATATCTTGAACCGCTCAATCAGTGTTATTTTAGCATTATTTATATACTATCATAGTATTTATTAATATTTTGTTTTAGCTTTTAGTTTTTTTTTAATTTTAGCTCATTTAATTTTTTTGTATCACAATTTATTTGTGTTGAAGCTTTAGTAATTTTGTTATATGCTTTTATTATTATATATATTTTTTAAATATATTTCTATTTAGCTCTAATTTAGTTTTTGTATCAGTTTTAGTACTTACTTTTTTTCAGTTAGTTGCCAAGGCAAAATTAAAATTTTTCGTTTAATGCTTTTTTTATTCTAATTTTTTTTTTGGGAAAATTTTTAAATTTAAAAATAAAAAAAAAATTAATTAATTAAAAAAAAAATTAATTTAAAATGTTTTAATATTTTTTTAAAAATATTTTTACTTTGTCAACAATGCCCATTTATCTCTCCACTGTGGTTTTAATATGCTTGTTTTGTGCCCCATTTTCAAATAGTGTTTTAAAGCATAAATAACTAATTTAAATAAGTTTAAGCTTAGACAAAATGAAAAACATTTGCTAGTTGGATAAGAAAAAATAACTTTATTCAACATATAATCTTTAAAAACACACTTCAGCTTTAAATAATGTCACAGCATTGTGCTCTGCAAACAACATTGAAAACGATTGTGTTGATTTTGGTTGACACTGGAGTTTCCCTCCATCCAGAAATAATAATGATAAAAATTACATTGTAAACAAATTACAATATACAGATGTGCTTGAGGAGTTTGTTGGCAAACCTTTACACAAGACTGGACATTTGTTGCTTTTGCATTTGTTGCTATGTTAATGTTGTGTACCCCTTAACAAATATGTAGAAGCAGCCCTGACACTGTATCATCTCTCATGATCTTACAAATCTTATTCAAATACCACTGTTCAGAGTGTTATGATGATGTAATGGTGCATGTTTGGCAGGATGGAATAAACATTGCAAAAATGACAGTTTGAGCCTGAGCACATGAAACATTGGTTTACTTGCAGCTGTGTCTGTTTATAGCCCTAACAACCTGAACCGTTATGGATTATTAAAGTAACCTAATACAAAAATTCTCAAAGCGGAGACGATTTTACTTTTAATGAATATGAACCGTTAAATGAGATGATTTTACGGAACTTTACTTTTAAAGGAGTAGTTCTCTTTAAAAAAAAAACTTTTGCTGATAATTTACTCACCCCCATGTCATCCAAGATGTCCACGTCTTTCTTTCTTCAGTCGTAAAGAAATTAAGGTTTTTGATGAAAATATTCCAGGATTTTCTCCATATAATGGACTTCAATGGGAACCAAACGGTTCAGGGTCCAAATGAGAGTTTCAGTGCAGCTTCAAAGGACTTTAAACGACACCAGATGATGAATAAGGGTCTAATCTAGGACCCTTCGAGTCATGACTCGAAAAAAGATTCGTTCATTTTTATGAACAACTTCGAACAAGCAAGTCATGAGAACAGAGCAAGATGAGCATTTGTGCTTATACAACTTAAACTTTGTTATTTATTTTTGAAATGAGCGATCTTTTTGCTTGATAAGACCCTTATTCATCATCTGGAATCGTTTAAAGCCCTTTGAACAGTTTGCACTGAAACTCTCATTTGGATCTTGAACCGTTTGGTCCCCATTGAAGTCCATTATATGGAGAAAATCCTGGAATGTTTTCATCAAAAACCTTAATTTCTTTTCGACTGAAGAAAGAATGACATGGACATCTTGGATGACATGGGGGTGAGTAAATTATCAGCAAAAGTTTTTTTTAAAAAAGTGAACTACTCCTTTAATGAATATGAACCGTTAAATGAGACGATTTTGCGGACCTTTACTTGAAATGAATGTGGTCCACTTCTGCGTGGAAGGTGTTAATCTCTGCGCCGTGCTGGATATATGAGATCATGAAGATTGTCAGATGATTACTGTTATGAAAGTAATCAGATGATTGCTGCAGTGAGTCAGCTGGGTGGGGCCGCATGTTTCTCTGAGCTCCTGCAACTAATCTGGGTTGGTTTGGGTACAAAATGACGTTAGAGAGTAATACTGCGTCTCGTTATTCTGTTTGTGATTATCATTGAACACTGAACATTGATCGATTTCAGCAGTTGGATCATTCCTGTGCTCTGTGTGCCGTGTTCAGTGTCAGGGTGTTTTCTGTCCTCGACACTTCATCCCAACTGTTAAAAGTGTGCCAGTGGGACTTACTTCAACTTGGCTAAATAGAATTACTTGGATATTAATAGCATTACATAGACAGATACACAACTCTATCCATCTATCTATCTATCTATCTATCTATCTATCTATCTATCTATCTATCTATCTATCTATCTATCTATCTATCTATCTATCTATCTATCTATCTATCTATCTATCTATCTATCTATCTATCATCTGTCTGTCTGTCTGTCTGTCTGACTGTTGATCTTTCTATCTGTCTGTCTATCTATCTATCTATCTATCTATCTATCTATCTATCTATCTATCTATCTATCTATCTATCTATCTATCTATCTATCTATCTATCTATCTATCTATCTATCTATCTATCTATCTATCTATCTATCATCTGTCTGTCTGTCTGTCTGACTGTTGATCTTTCTATCTGTCTGTCTATCTATCTATCTATCTATCTATCTATCTATCTATCTATCTATCTATCTATCTATCTATCTATCTATCTATCTATCTATCTATCTATCTATCTATCTATCTATCTATCTATCTATCTATCTATCTATCTATCTGTCTGTCTGTCTGTCTATCTATCTATCTATCTATCTATCTGACTGTCTGTCTGTCTGTTGATCTGTCTATCTATCTGTCTGTCTATCTATCTGTCTGTCTGTCTGTCTGTCTGTGTGTTGATCTATCTATCTATCTATCCATCTGTCTGTCTGTCTATCTATCTATCTATCTATCTATCTATCTATCTATCTATCTATCTATCTATCTATCTGTCTATCTATCTATCTATCTATCTATCTATCTATCTATCTATCTATCTATCTATCTAGTGTGTCTATCTGTCCATCCATCCATAATTTTTTCCACAAATAAGACTGCACTATTTGTGCTTTTGCATTGTGTTGCTAAGGTATTATTTCTTTTTCCCGGCACAAACCTGATCTCAGATTTCAGGCAATCAGTCATCACATTTAATCATGGTTTCAATCTGTTCTTTGATCCCGAATCACCTGCATGAAACCTAATTTTCCTAAGTTCAACGTTGTGCCTGATTAATGCTAAAACTGAAACCAAATTCAACATAAAGGCATTAATAATCAAATTCTTCACCTGCTTTTCTAAATGTGTGCCACCCATACTTGCTGGCCTCCTTCTTAGCAGGATTAAATTATTGGCTCTGTGTTTTCCAAAGAATTCTAAAAGCAGCTGGAAAGCTTTTTTGTGTCATAAGCTGTCTCGAAAGGATTTTCCACACTTTCAGTATGCAATGTGTCAAGCATATAGGTCATAGTTTTCACTGAAGCCTAACAGGAGTCAATGGAAAACCACATTTGAAATGATCCTCACTGTTTGTTAGTGCAGTGTTAAAGGAACAGTTCACGAAAAATGACAATTCTGTCTTCATTTACTCATTATTTACAACAACGGTCCATGTGTTCCATGGAAGACCAAAATATTTTTTGTTCACATGACTATATTGTTATTGTCACAAACACTTGAAAAACCATCAATTGAACTTCCTTGATAGGGGTCACCAAGTCTTCCCTGCATCAAAATAGCATTAATGCAAATACTTGATACTTCACAGCAAAGCTTGTGTCGGAGTCACATGTTTCCTGGGGCTTTGGCTTTAATTCAACAACAAAATGATTTCTTTTTGAAATCGTAAAACACAGATTCTTGTGTCCCTAAGGAAAAGTTCACTAAATAATGAATTTTTTGTCCCCATGTATTCAACTTCATATCATTCATTCCAACCCAATTTTATGTCTTCTGTGAAACATAAAATGAGCAATTGATATTAAAAGTTTGCATGTTTTTCAGCAAACCCATGATGGACCTGCTGGTCATGCTTTGTGCAAAGTACCACCTGAACCCTTCTGGCCACACCATAGAGCTCGTCACCGCCAACAGGAACAATGTGAAGTTCAAACCCAACGCCCTTATCGGAGCCCTCGGGGCTGAGAAGATCCTGCTAAAACCGAAAGGCATGGAAGAGAAAATCAAAAGGACAGGATCACTTATGCCTGAGGTATACACGCCATTGTATCTTAAACATGAATTAAGTCCCCATTAAATCAAAACTGATTATGAATCGAGCTCTGTAAAAGATAATAGTGTCAGTATTCAGCTCAAAACTCTTAGTTCAGTGTCAATCTAATTCAGTTCGATAACAGTGGCAGTGTTGCAAAGTTAAAGGAGTAGTTCACTTTAAAAAAAAACTTTTGCTGATAATTCACTCACCCGCATGTCATCCAAGATGTCCATGTCTTTCTTTCTTCAGTCGAAAAGAAATGAAGGTTTTTGATGAAAACATTCCAGGATTTTTCTCCATATAATGGATTTCAATGGGGACCAAACGGTTCAAGGTCCAAAAGACACTTTCAGTGCAAACTGCAAACTGTTCAAAAGGGCTTTAAACGATTCCATTTGGATTCATTTGGTTCATTCAACGAACGAAATGAACTAATTGACTTTAAAGATTCGTTCATTTTGATGAACAGGAGAGTCACAAACGTGCATCACAGAACAGAGCAAGGCGACCATTTGAGCTTATAAAACTTAAAATTTGTTATTTATTTATTAAATGAGCGTTTCGCTTGATAAGACCCTTCTTCATCGTCTGGAATCGTTTAAAGCCCTTTGAACAGTTTGCACTGAAACGCTCTTTTGGACCTTGAACCGTTTGGACCCCATTGAAGTCCATTATATGGAGAAAAATCCTTGAATGTTTTCATCAAAAACCTTAATTTCTTTTCGACTGAAGAAAGAAAGACATGGACATCTTGGATGACAAGGCGGTGAGTAAATGATCAGCAAAAGTTTTTTTAAAAGTGAACTATCATTTAACACCAAGCCATCACTATATGGCAACCCCGTACTTAAATAAGTAGCACTTATTTTTCTTCTCTCTTCTCTTTCAGGCAACCGTACGATTAGTGATAAACTTCAAGAAAACCCAGAAAACCATTCTCAGGGTGAGTCCTCGGGTTCCTCTACGAGAACTGCTTCCGGCTATCTGTGAGAAATGTGAATTTGACCCGCAGACCACAGTTTTACTACGAAACGTCCACTCGGAAGACACTTTGGACTTGAGAAGCTCCCTCAATGACTTCGGTCTGAGGGAAGTGTATGCAAGAGACACCAGAGGTCAGAGCCCAGTGTGTGTTTATGCTAAGTACATTAAAATGACTCAATCATGCAGGACTGGTTTTCTTAAGGTGACTTTGAGATACTCTGCAAAACATTTTCATTATACTGTGCTCTTGGGTTTGCTTCTTTTCTCGCAGTTATTAGCCCTGCAAGTCCCATAAGTCTGCCTCCATCACCTACTCACTCAGGTAAGTTCATCAACATTACATTTTCCTTTTTAAAAGAATACTTAATTGGAAATGAAAGTAATTCTAAAATGATATAAAGTTGAAATATTGTTTATTTTTGCATGAACTATTCCTCTAACTACTAAATGCATTAAATCACAGAAATATTTCATCATGGGAGAGAGAAAATCAAGAGGGAGAAAGAAAATAAGCGGACTTTCAGCTTATTTCGGAAAGGAAGTAAGAAGCAATCTGAACAGGTGAGTTATGAAATCCTTTGCTTTGAAAAATTTGCTTTGAAAAAAAGGTCAAAGGCATGTGTGTTTTACATGTCTTTGTAAACATTCCCTGAGCACCAGTGGTCATATTTGTTTTATGCAAATTGGTAAAGACTTTACTTACTTGTGATTGGCTCACCTGTGGGACTGAGTGGGAGTGTGCTGACTTGCGATTGGCTGTCTCTCGTTAAAGTCTATGACCGTGAGTGCACCGGCATCTCCAGTGCACAGGAAACAGAGGCCGGTCAGCATGAGTTCCTTCAGCACGCATTCACCGATAACGTACGATTCCAATACCATGCCCTCCGACACGCCAAAGAAAAGACGAGCCCCGTTGCCACCTAGCATGATGTCGCAGAGCATGCCTAGTGACCTCAGTCATAACCACGGGGATGTGCATCCTGATGGTAACCAGGTACGTGGCGCTGTTCTGGGATTCAGTTAATATTTACTAGGAAAACTTGGCTTGAACATGCAGTCCGAAAGTCTGAGATCAGATTGAAACATTTTCATGTAAACACAGTTTTTGAGGAAGAATTCTGCACTATTCTTTGGTGACTAATCAAATGCAAGTAATTGAGTGACATAGGTTTTGTGGCTCTTTGTGCAGATGGTCATATGTTTCTTCCATTGAAGCTCAAAGATGCTCTTGTTTCAACCCAAATGTTGGGTCAAATATGGACAAAGCCAAATGTTGGGTTAAAAATGCAATTACAGTTGAAAGTGAAATTTGAAATGACATTTTTTTGACCCAACATTTGGGTTAAAACAACCCAGCATTGTTTAGATTGTGAGAATCAGGTTTTGTTCATGTAGATCCAGTGCTACTATCATTAATGCAAAAGACGCACAATCCAGATTCTAAGACATTCTCAAATGTGTTTTTCTGATATGACTTGTAATGAGTACTTTGTATTTAAAATTAGAAAAGAACACAAAAAAGCAGTTCACTAGTGGTCTCATGCGAAATGCTGTGACCCCAAAAAAGACAAGTTCACTTTGAAATGAATTTTTGGTATGTTTTAGCTTAACTTGAGGGCATCCAAGATGTAGGTGTCTTTGTTTCCGCAGTATTTTCAATTTAGATATTTTTAGGTCAAACCGTTCTTGTCTGTCAGTCATATAATGGAGGTCTATGGTCACCACCTCAAAGAGCATGCACAGAGAAGTCCAAATTAAACATGATTTAATGACTCGTAAATGTAAGTACACATTGATGGCCTAAGACTCTGTGTGAGAAAACGAACAGTATTTATATCGTTTTACCCTTTTGTTACCACAACCACAAAGCGCCCGTGCCCTCAGATCACTTGGACGTGGCTGTGCTTACAAGAGGTAAAAACGATATATAAATACTGTTCGTTTTCTCACACAGTGTCTTAGGCCATCAATGTGTACTTACATGTACGAGTTATTAAATCATGTTTAATTTGGACTTCTCTGCGCATGCTCTTTGAGGTGGTGACCATAGACCTCCATTATATGACTGACAGACAAGAACGGTTTGACCTAAAAATATCAAAATTGAAACTACTGTGGAAACAAAGACACCTACATCTTGGATGCCCTTGAGGTAAGATAAAACATACTGTAACAAACATTAATTTCAAAGTGAACTATCCCTTTAAGCCTACATGAGCCTTCGTTGTTGTGGAAGTCTATTAAAGACAGAAACTTGACAAGCTAAATTTTGTTTGGTTTTATAAAGTTTTATTTTATTTTATTTTGGGTTTCTATATAACAAACTATAGAAAATATGACATTTTTAAGTTTCCAGGCACTCTTTTTGGGCTTCATTGTCTTGGAAGTCTTTTAAAGACAAGGAAATATATTCGGTAACCTGTTATTTCATAACCTCAGTTCAAAGACCAAGTATCTATGTATAAACGGCACTCTGCAAAAACAATGAGCGGTTAAACCTT
>NW_024121277.1:2335859-2405859 GCF_016745375.1 Pimephales promelas | reverse complement strand
AGTGCTGTTTAATCAGGGACCGAAACATTTCTCATTGTTCATAACTACACAAGGACGGCCTTCCGAGACCCAGCAGGGATCATTCACTTGGTTTTGTTTCTTACAAGTGTATTTTATGAATGCTTTTGCAACTTTTGCTTACTTGCATATTGAGTTTCACGAGACTTTCCCCAATGCAAGCTCAAGTCAACACTACACATTTGCACAGTCAAAGCACTGCCTTATTTGGGTAATATTTATATAAATATTACTCCTCTTTAGAGAAATTCGATGAAAGTAAACATGAAAATCTATCGATATTTCTCAAAATCTGCACAATTTTGAACTAAAAGGCCTGAGGATTGTTGTTTTGTCAAGCGCTTTCATGGGGACCGTACAGGATTTGTTTTTGTTTTTCTGAATGGGATCGGCTGACGGTCATAATTCATATTAAAGGTGCTGTTGACTCATTTTTTTTTTCTTTTTTTATAACTCCTGAAACAAATTAAGACATATCGGCAACTATAAGATTTTCAGAATAAAATAGAGGTCAAATACTGAAGCTTGAGTCTTAGATCTTTTTAATGATGTATAGTTTTTGGGGGTAATTACAATCGTTTACATTAAAAAACAATGCGCAGTCGTCCTCGTGAAGTTTAGGTTACAGTTATGCTTACAGTCTAATGACTGAGAAAGAAAATAAATATATAAAGAGCCATAATAAACAGTTAAGTAAGAGCTCAGAATGGAGCAGAGATCGAAGAGCAGTGTCTGGGAGAGATCACAGAGACAGCTCTCAGCGTGTTTCTTCATCTCGCTGGTCTCCAGAGAGGACGATTGAAGAGCTGAATCAGGCGAGAGAAGCGAGACGTCTTAATTAACGCCACTCGCTCAGTCTGAGGAGCATATTTAAAGGAATAGTTCACTTTTAAAAAACTTTTGCTGCTAATTTACTCACCCCCATGTCATCCAAGATGTCCATGTTTTTCTTTCTTCAGTCGAAAAGAAATTCAGGTTTTTGATTTTTTTTTCCATATAATGGACTTCAATGGGGTCCAAACGGTTCAAGGTCCAAATGAGAGTTTCAGTACAGCTTCAAAGGGCTTTAAACGACGCCAGACGATAAAGAAGGGTCTTATCAAGCGAAGCAATCTGTCATTTAAAAAATAAGTAAAAAAGTTTAAGTTTTATAAGCACAAATGCTCGCCTTGCTCTGTTCTGTGATGCGCGTTCGTGACTCTCCTGTTCGAACTCCTTCATCAAAATGAACAAATCTTTTTTCAATAATAAAAATAATAATTCGTTACATTTATATAGTGCTTTTCTGGACACTCAAAGCGCTTCACATAGAGGGGTGGGGATCTCCTCAACCACCACCAATGTGCAGCATCCACCTGGATGATGCGACGGCAGCCATATTGCGCCAGAACGCTCACCACACACCAGCTTACTGGTGGAGAGGAGACAGTGATGAAGCCGAAGTGTAAGATTTCGGAAGTGTAAGCCGAAGATTTTCAGTGTAAAATCTTGAGAAACAGAGAAAGTCAATTGCTTAAATATTAAAAAGTACAGTTTTTCAAAATGAACGAATCTTTTTTTGAGTCATTTGGTTAATTCAATGAACGAAATGACTCGAAAAAAGATTCGTTCATTTTGATGAACGAGTTCGAACAGGAGAGTCACGAACGCGCGTCACAGAACAGAGCAAGGTGAGCATTTGTGCTTATAAAACTTAAACTTTGTTATTTATTTTTGAAATGACCGATCGTTTCGCTAGATAAGACCCTTATTCATCGTCTGGTGTCGTTTAAAGCCCTTTGAAGCTGCACTGAAACTCTCATTTGGAACCGTTTGGACCCCATTGAAGTCCATTATATGGAGAAAAATCCAGGAATGTTTTCATCAAAAACCTTAATTTCTTTTCGACTGAAGAAAGAAAGACATGGACATCTTGGATGAAATGAGGGTGAGTAAATAATCAGCAAACTTTTTTTTCCTTTTTTTTTTAAAGTGAACTACTCCTTTAACGCTGCAAATGCCACACCTCTCTCTTTCTATCATGAGAATAGGCATCACTTCAGTTTTGATGTGGAAACCCGTGCTTCAGTGCTGCTTAGGGATACAGTGAAAAACTGTACTTTTTAATATTTAAGCAATTGACTTTCTGCATTTCTCATGATTTTGCACTGCAGAACCAGTGTTGGAGTCTCCTCTGGAGGAGATCAAGGAACAGGAAGAAATGCATGTGTCCGGCGATGTGCAGGAGGAGCACCTGGAGGATGACAGCAGCCTAAACCTGTCCGCCGACATCTCCCTGGACTCGGGCCGAGCTGGGACAGCGTCTCCTTCTCAGGATTCTGAGATTCTGGACAGTGGGACGTCCAGAGACAATCCATCATGTGACCTGTCCACAGATGCAGAGTATGTTCATTAGAAGCTCAGTGCACAGTGTGTTCATTTATATTCAGTGGCAGGTAACAAATTTGAGACCAGCAACCATTCAGAAAACTGTAATGACACAAAGCAACCTAGAAATGAAACCTATTGATTCTTATATTAAAGTAGAGTTAGGTTTGTTTTAATAAATGTATATAAATTAGTGCTGTCAGTCGATTAAAACAATGTAATTAATTGTGATTAGGCTTAGCATTAACATTTAAATATATTTTTATATTGTAATAATTACACGGTTATTTCCAAATTACTGTAGAACAACATAAAGACGGGTTTTCTAAATATTTGATCTAACATGCGGGAAATTGAGTAGTTATCAAACACTTCACAGTCTTCACTTCATTATAACATCGATTAATCCTCATTAAAGCTACAAAAGTTGTTCAGTCAAGAGCAGGGACTGATTTTATCAGTCTTTTGTTTTTTGATTAACATTAATGACAGACAGCAACAGGTTTATTAGGCTGCTGTCACTTTAAGACATTGCACACGATGTGGATCTGACACATAACCAACTCTTTACTGTCATTTAAGACTTTATTTAACTCATTTAAGACTGTGCTTACGAGGATACTTGGAAAAAGCAGGCATTGTCGGCATGTTTTTGTGTGTTTTTGTCCGTTCGAGTGCCAAAGAGAACAATGGGAAAAAATGGATCCTGCTTTAATTGTGTTAAATATTTTTACAAAAAAAAATAATAATAATAATGTTAACCTTCCATTTTGACAGCCTTAATGTTAATGATTTTTGATTTTCTCATTTTTAATTAATATTAGGTAATTTATTTCATTAAATGTGTTTTTTAAACATTACATGGTTTTTACCCTTGACAGAGTAGCTGAAGGCACAGTGAATGGAGCGATTAAGTCGGACCAGGCCGCAAGCTCTCATATCCAATCAGAAGAGATAGGTAAGCTTCACCGATGGTTGAGATTCAACACCTCAGATTTGACTCAATGTTTTTTCTTAGTGCAGTGGTTTCCAAACTGGAGTATGTTAATTCTACTCCAACTTAAATAACATTTAACCCGAGCATGATTTCTAACAGGACATCAAATACATCCAATCAAATTACCTCCTGTCAAAACTGACTGCATCCACACGAGCAGTATGCATATGATAAGTTGCGAGCTGATATGCTGCCTTAGCAAATCTCGCTAAAATACTGCCGTTCTCGACCAATATATCTTTGTAAAAGTACAGGTATCAGCACTTACTTGTATGAAGAACACATATACACACAGACTGTGCAGAGATGGATTTCAGACTCTCTTCAATACAAAAACGTAGCCCTTGTGTTCTTGCGTTTAATATTGATAATTTCATACGAGCAAGAATGCAATTTTCCCCAAATATCCACATGATTGTAAATGTGGCATTGATTTCGTACAACAAACAAAAGTGTAATAAATACAATTTTAACACAGTTTTGTATTATTTGCTTTATTTTGCAACAAAATAGTACTGTAGTTCCACAGCAAAACTGCAACACAACAGTGTTTCGTGAACGAAGTTGGGGCTTCAAACGCAATTCGCGAGAGTCAATGATTCAATGACCCATTCATAAATTCAGCCACTTGCTTCATTACTGAATGAATGAATGAATGAAGAAGACACTGACTTTCCGCTACCAACTGGGGGTTTTAGTTTCATATTTAAAAGTATCACTTCGCTTTTGAACATTTTTTGAACATTTTTTTTTAAATCATTATTTATAAAGTAAAAAAATGCACTGGAAAATCCAATTACATATCATGTAAAATCCACTTTTTTAGCCCTTAAATGCATTTTGTTGTATATTTGGAGTGTTTGTAAGTACAGAAAAGATGAAATTATTCTCTTCAGGTGCTTCGTTTATATCTTTATATTCTGTTTTGGTCATATTTTTCAACCTGTTCAGATTTTTCTGTTCTCTATGACGTTTTTTGAACAATTACGTCACAGTATTTGCAGCAGAACTGACAAATAAGGACATCGACTAGCGGTCCAACACTTCGAGCAATCCGCCATTATTATTTCTCGCTCCGATTTTGTAGTCCGAGCTCAATGATGCAGAAGTTACGAGAGGGCAAGTCAAAATGTTCGGTTGTTGGATGTAGTGACCTGAAGCACTTCAAGGATCCCCCTTCAACAACCTGTTTTCTGACGCTTTCTAAACTTAAGTTATCATATTATTATCAATACGGATTTTTTGTGGTAAGATCAGACCGTAGTCATTTATCTTGTCAGTGTGCTTGTTTTAATAAGAGAAATAGTCGACTTTCACTAATAACACAAAACAGTTAACTCACATACCAAAGAAGTGGTTGTTCTGCAGGTTCGTCGTCGTCTTTTTCAACTCGCTCGCTCTGGCTCGAATGTGTAAGGCTTGATGGACAAGTCTTCTGTTGTTGACATTTTGTTTACGTGTGAAAAAATGTTCTTTGAAGCTAGTAATCGTACATCTCTAATCAAACTACAATAATGGCTGAACGTGGGGAGTTGAACCGACCGTGAACTCTTTGACCTGGAGAGCGGGCGGGGTATGACGCATCTCCTTTTTATTTAAAGGGGCCGCTTCGAAACGACTTGCTCACAGAAGCACATCAGAAAAGGGGTAGAAATAATAATAGCTATAATAATGAGGAATTCAGACCCAAGCATTGCAGTTATGCTTTATATAGACCACAAATGTATGATTTATAAGCAAAAATGAATGATTTAAAAGCATGATATGTACCCTTTAATGTAAAAGGTGTAGAATGATGTTAAATGCCAAAATTTTGGGAACCACAGCCTCAGTGAACTTTAATTTCCGAATGTCTTGTTTTGGCAGCTTAATTTCAATAAATGCTCTGGTTGGACTGAAGTTTTGAGTTCTGAAATTCACAGTTAAACTCTTTAATCTCAGTAATTCTCAGGAAAATGTGATTCCTCATGACACAATCCCTATAAAAAGTCATAAGAAAGCAGTTTGATGTGCAATATGCTATGGGCTATGTATTCCAGTGAAACTCTAGTAACTAAATAAAAGGCTTCGCTGCATGACTTTGTCTTCTCTTTTTATAGAGCCCCTGGTGGAAAAGACAGAAGAGGCAATTCATCCGCCTGAAAGTGTCCCTGTTCTGGAAAAGGTTTCTGTGAACACCACAGAGAAGCCTGCGTCTTTGATCAACACGCCTCAGACATCTGAATGCGGCGTCCAGACTTTGCAAGCCCAGTTCTTTGATTCAGACACGACTGCGGCTTCCCCTGAGCCCAGCCGTTCATCTTGGACGCCCGAAACCAACTTCACTCAAACCGAGACCCACATGCAGGCAGAACCTCAAACACCTACTAAGCCATCGAGCTTATGCACTGAACCCATCATGGCCCCGTCTACATCCCCAACAGGAATAAAGCGAGACATAGCCACTTCCACAGAAAAGCTGCAAGTTCCTGAACCACAAGCACCCGCGATCCAACCATCTAAAGGCTTGACATCTACACCAGCCTCTAAAGCGGGAAGCGTCCACTATATTGTAGATGCCGAACCCAAACCAAAACCATCAAACGAGCTCACCCGGGAATACACGCCCAAAGTCGGCATGACCACCTACACCATCGTGCCTCAGAAATCTCTAGAAAAGCTCCGTTTCTTTGGGGTAGAGTTGACTCTGGAGCCTAGTGTGGATTGCAAACCTGCCTCAAATGGCACGGTTGCTCTTAACGGCCATCAGGACGTCTTCGCGCCAACTAGTCCTCGTACGTCACCTCCAGAAGGAACCGAATCCGCAGTCAAAGACAAGAAAGTTCCACCTGCAACAAGACCCAAGCCAGCCTCTTTCCGCCTGCCGCAGCACAAGCGATCGCCCGGGGACTACGTGATCTCCGCAGCCGTACGCCGAGCGAGCGTCGGCAGTAGCAGTAGCAACAGCAGCAACAGTAGCAGTCCTGCAACCCGTCCAAAAGAAGCCACAAGCGGCCCGCAGTCAGATGCGTTTGTCGCGCCGGACGTCTTCCCTCCTCCGCCGCCACCAGTCCAATGGGAAGATGAGGAAAGTGCAAGCGCGAGTGATAAACCTTCACCTCAGAATGCAGAGGTTGACGGTCCGCGGCCCAAATCTTCACAGTTCCCGCCGTTTCTGCCCCATCAGAAGAGTCTTCCCGCTAACCCCACTCCTTCACTGAGTTTGGAGAAGTTGAGAAGCTTTGCTGCGCCCAAACCGTACTTGCCCAAAACGCCTTCTCGCTTCGCTCAGGCCGTGTCCTCTGCGGTGAAGAGGACCCATTCTCTGTCCCATCATGCCCCGGGGGAGTCACCACGCACACATCCTCTCACAACACAGAGATCCGTTAGAGATTCGCCCGAGTCGCCGACGAGCACTGTGAGTACCGTCTCGACCTCAACAGTTTGTTGGTGAATCAATAATTTTGTTAATTATTGTTATTCAGTCCCTCAAGGATTTCACGATTTTTTTTTTGTGATTTTTGCGATCAAAATGACTGATTTTGTCGTGGTAATTGTGAAAAAAATTTGCGATTTATATATAACATTTACCATTATAGTATTATCAGTCCTTCCAGAAAAACGCAGTTTTTTTGTGATTGTTGCGGGCAAAAAATTGATTGATTACGCGCCCCGTTTTCTTTAGAAATGCGATGGAATATGCGGGATATTTATGCAATTTTAAATTGCAGGAATTTGCAAAAATTGAGGGAACTTGCAAAAATTGCAGTTTGATGAAAAAGAGAAAAAGTGATTCCCCCAACATCCTGTTCTCACTAGGCTAATGTAAGAGTCATTTCTCATTAATTCCTTTGATAAGCAAGCATACTACATCATAGAAAGTGCTGGGAATATTTAATTTCTCATCTTGTTTTATTTCAGACTGTAACGAGTGTAAATAAGGTGTGGCCCCTTTAAGAGCTGCGCGCTCCCTGTTGAACTCTCTGCAGTGTTATATGTGTGCCTCGAACACCCCATGTGTGCGGGTAATTTCTGTTTGATGCTACTTGTTTTATCTTTTGTTGTTTATTAAGTAACGACGTGACGGTAGAACGTGTGACAGACAGTTATACGAGTTCGATTTGTGAGATGTCAATCGCCTCCGTGAGTCTGTCTGGCGTCGCGTAATTGCGTCACTTCATAACGTTCCCATGGAAACAGAGGGAAATGGCTGCTCTTGTGTGAAGCAAACGCAACATTTTTCAACTTTCTGCTAAGATACATGTGACTTTTTTTGCAACGAAAATGCGAGGATTTTGAAATTATGCAAACCCCGCATATTTTGCACGGAAATCGGCAATTTATGCGGCGAAAGTGCGGCGTATTTGAAAAAATGCGGCCCCTGCATAAATATGCGGCTGATTTTGCATTGAATTCGGCGATCGCATAATAGCGTTTTTCTGGAGAGACTGGTTATCATTGATTCCTATTACTGTGTTCCAGATCAGAATCATTGAACAGGTTCAGTTTGAGCTGTTTTTTAAAGGAGAACTCCGGCGCAAAATGAATTACACTAATTACACATTGTTACCTAGTCAACCGTTCTCTGAGATTTGTTTTCATGATTGCTGAATGTAAATAGTTTTATTTATAAAAACAGTTTAGCCTATAACGCAAGTATATAGGGCATAGAGTAATGACAAATAAAAATTACCACTAACAAGGCTCAAAATAGCCCACAGTAACACGACAGCATAATAAGGGTCCCTACATTCAAACCGAAGCATTGAGAACTTTGTCAGTGTCCATACGGTTTAATAAGAAGATATTTTATACACACAGTCAACTTCGCGAATACAGGAAGAAGCCATCTTTGATAAATAGTCTCTACCAGTCGATCTACGAACGCCGATCCACGCTGCGCCCCTATTAGAAATATGCTATTATATTCTATACTTTTATGAATTATATTGAGAAAACATGAGAAACATGTCAATAACGACTGACAGTCAATGTTTAGAAATTATTAATTATTATTTTGTTTTGAACTATGCTGTATTGCTGTGTTTTCCGGTGTGTTTGTTGTCAAACTGCCATTATTTTATATGAAAAAGTTAATAATTGTATTTTATTAAGAAAATATTTTGGTTTGATTTGTATATATATATTTTTTTGATTAGATCAGATAGCATTTTGCTGTCATATGGTGATGTTACAATGTACCCCACCTATGGGGCATGTTGTCACATTTCACTTCCATTCTTTCAGGGTAAATCAAGAAAAAAGTATACACTGTATTAATAAAACAAAACCACAGAATTGTAACTAGACATGTTTGAAATTAATGTGGGGGAAACTTAAATACTCTAAACCCGAAAGTCAAAAAGTGTTACGTTGTGCCCCGCACCACCCAAAATGTCACCGTAACACATTGCAAAATTAAAAACGAGGCCCTATATACTGCATATAAAATGGATCATGAAAAAAAGATCAAAAAACCTTATAATTGTAAAATAATTTGGGTGTAAAAAATGGCCATGTCATGTCTGTGTCTTATAGATTTGATAAGATTCACTCAAAAACTAGCATGTATGTATGAAGCGTGCAGTGGTTCTGCTATCAGTACTCGGCTCACCTTTTGTAGCCTCATTGTACCACCGTTTTTGCGTAAGTAAATAATCTATTGTGAAATACACTCAGGCGCTGGTAAATTAATACTGGGAGTTGGATGACACTCATTGTGATGGCTGTGTGTGCACTCAATGTATTGACGCACATGACTCATTAATCTATGTCCCGGATTGATCTGTCTATTCGTCTTTTGTTGTTGTGTCGCTGGGGTCAACTGTGAGCGTGTTTAGTGATGCAGGGCCCTGTGTGTGTGCAGTCAGCGTATACAATATATGTTTGCCCATCAGTCTTGAGTAAAAGCTTTTGTTTGCTGATGGCTTTAAATAATTTTTAAGAAACATTTATGAGAAGATTCAGTCAAGTGTGTCTAAACTTATGACTGATGGTGTATGTAAATAATGTTGTCGTTGTGTTTGTGCATATAAATGAAAATGATCAAAATATAATTGCTCCTGTGGAAGACAGATAAAGTAATACTTGTATTTAGCAAAGGCACTTTAAATTGTAGTGACAGTATAGACATTAATAATGTTACAAAATATTTTTTGTTTAAAATATTTGCTGTTCTTTTGAGCTTTCTGTTCAGATCCTGAAAATTCAGATTTGCAACACAGAAATAAATTACATTTTAAAATATATTCAAATTAGAGCCTTGCAAAGATTAATTGCGATTAATCACATCCAAAATAAAAGTTTGTCTAGGGCTGTCAAATGATTAATCGCGAAAAAAAATATTATTTATATATAATATAAATTATATATAAATCTATGCACAGTATATACATGAAAATATTTCTTAAATATATACAAGCATGTGTGTGTTTATATATATATATATATATATATATATATATATAATTATACACAGTGCACCCACATATATTATGTAAACACAAACTTTTATTTTGGATGCAATTAATGGTTTGACAGCCCTAGATTACATAATATATTTGTGTGTGCTGTGTATAATTATTTTGTATATATAAATACACACACGTGCGTATATTTATATTTATATACAATATAGATTATGTATTTTTTACATGCAAATAAATCTTAAATATATACATTCATGCATATGTATTTATATTTACAAAATAATTATACACAGTGCACCCACATATATTATGTAAACACAAACTTTTATTTTGGATGCGATTAATCGCAATTAATCTTTGCACACCCCTAATTCAAGTACAAAATGTGTTAGTGAATTTTAATATTATTTCAAAAAATTATATTACTATTTTTACTGCATTTTTGATTAAGTAAATGGAGCCTTGGTGAGTAGAAGAGACTTATTAATAATCTGTGTAATTTACAAAAGGGGGAACATTTTTATTCAGTTAAATCGTTGTTATTGTTAATGATAATAATATATAATGAATAAAACATAATTTTTTTAGCCCCCTTAATTTTCAAGCTGTAAATGCATTATTTTATGCACGTGTGTGTGTGAGTGTAGTCTTTGTAATGTGTGTGTGAGTGTCTGTCAGCAGGAGTACAGTGAAACAGTCTATCCTGTGTCTTCTTCATGCGATTTATGCGCGTGACGCAGAACCAGCAGTGTCTCTTTTCTCGGACCCTGTGCCTGCCTAGTGCGCATCATGCTCAGTGTGTATTGTGTGTTTTCTTCCCCCCTGTGGACCACAGGTGACAGACAATAGAGAAGGAGGCACAGAGAGATCCAGAGAGGCCCCATCACACACAGCAGAGCCGAGCTCGTCCCGGGAAGCAGGCATGGGAACATGTAAGATTGGAAATACTCAAGCGTCACCAGTGAGTGAATCTAACTCTAGATCTAACCATCACAGAAACCCTGATCAAACACTAACCTTCACTTTAAACCCTGATACATATCACCATACTGAACTCACGATACGATATTATTGTGATACTCAAAAGGTTAACAAAAATGTGTGTGTAAATGAATAGGCTTGGATTTTGTGCTGGTAACCCAGTGCACAGGACAATAGAGATAATAAAATAATAATAAATAATAAAAATAATCATGATTCTGAAGCTATATATATATTAGATGATCTGCTTGTGTTGTCACGGACTAGATATATTTAAAATAATGTAAGCCTAAGACATTTGGCATTATCAGGACCCACAAATATTCCCCAATTGCATTATAATACATTATATTCAACATTATATTTACTAGTTTCATGTCGTTACTGACACTAAAACTCTGAAAATTTCATTTTTTCACGATATCCACGTTACAAATTAATTATTTTTTGTATTGCGATATATTGTGACACCCTATGTTAAAGGGATAGTTCACTTTGAAATTTATTTTTTATATGTTTTGGCTTACCTCAAGGGCATTGGTCTTTGTTTCCGTTGTTTCAATTTTGATGTTTTTAGGTCAAACCGTTCTTGTCTGTCAATCATATAATGGAGGTCTATGGTCACCACCTCAAAGAGCATGCACAGAGAAGTCCAAATTAAACATGATTTAATGACTCGTAAATGTAAGTACACATTGATGGCCCAAGACACGAAACGAGCGGTTTGTGTGAGAAAATGAACAGTATTTATATCGTTTTTACCTCATGTAACCACAGGAAAGCGCTGGAAGTGATCTCTACAAATTTAAAAATTTACAAATTTGGTGAAAATTACAAATTTGCACCAATTACACCAAACAGAGAGTCGTGGCTGTGGTTACAAGAGGTAAAAACGATATAAATACTATTCGTTTTCTCACACAAACCGCTCGTTTCGTGTCTTAGGTCATCAATGTGTACTTACATTTACGAGTCATTAAATCATGTTTAATTTGGACTTCTCTGTGCATGCTCTTTGAGGTGGTGACCATAGACCTCCATTATATGACTGATAGACAAGAACGGTTTGACTTAAAAATATCAAACTTGAAACTACTGTGGAAACAAAGACAAAGGTAAGATAAAACATAACAAAAATTAATTTCAAAGTGAACTATCCCTTTAAAGGTCCTTTACACCATGACGAATCCTTTATAAAAGTTCTTTGTTAATTGTAAAGTTTGTTTGTGTGTCCTCAGGGGTGTGAAGCATCTTTAGCAGCGTCTCCTTCATTGAAGGGAATATCGGAAGTCTTTCATTGAAGCATTTCGACATGCCTTAATCCTGCATTGACACAACCCTCAAACATTCTGCAGGTCGTGAGGAAATCGTCTGTCTTTCTTTTTGCAGTGATTAAAATATCATGATTTTTAGGTGTCTCACAAATCTGAAGACTTTCAGTACTTTTTATCTGGATGTGGACAGAACTGCGTAGAGCGCAGTGTTTCCCTTTCACCTTTACAGTGTGCTGTATCTTTTTTCTTCACACAGCTGTTTTTTTTATTAGTCGCAACATGCCTTAAATATAATATAAAATAAATATAAACACTTAATAGTGACATATTAAATCTTTCAAGCTCCTAAAAGGACAAAAAGGATTTTTTTTTCATTTTTTTTGAGCGAATTATTATTTTAATAAAAAATGATTGTTCAAATAGCGTGGAGACGAACTATAGTTTTAATTTATTCTTCAGATTGACAATTCAGTTAATATCTATCACACTATTTCCGCTCTCAATAAAAATAACAGAGATCCTCATAATGTTATCATATATTAAAAATGTATTTTTGTGTTGTTTCTTGAATTATGAATTTGTAAATAGGCAGATGTGAAAGAAAATGCTCTGATCTATTTTGAGGCCTAATTTTGTTTAAATTATTATATAATAATTGATGTAATTATTAGCCAATAAAAATGGGACTGAAACGTCTTCAGTCACACCTTAATCCCTTGCCAAGTATCAGTGCAGACTGTATCGGTAATTATGGGCTGCAATTATAGTATGTTTAAATAATAATATGCTATGACATTGAACAGTTTTCTGGATCCCACAACAACAAATGATTAATCCGAGCTGTTGCCAACACTGGGCTTTTCGTTCATTCTGAGGAGAAAACTGCTGTATCATTTGAGTTTAACTCTCCTCTCTTTTCTGTATTAAAGTATAACAGTTTGTATCCTGTGATTGTGTTTTTTTTATGTTTTTGATGCTGTGAGGATGTCAAGGTGTAATAAGTCTGATTTCAGCCACGTTGTGAACACTGTAAAGTAGTTGTGTTTACGAACTCGTTTATCAAAATGAACGAGTCATTTTGGTTCATTCAAACGAACGAGTTGACTCGGAAAAAGATTCGTTCATTTTAATGAACGAGTTCGAACAGGAGAGTCACGAACGCGCATCACAGGCGACCATTTGTGCTTATAAAACTTAAACTTTGTTATTTATTTATTAAATGAGCGATCGTTTCGCTTGATAAGACCCTTATTTATAGTCTGGAATCGTTTAAAGCCCTTTGAACAGTTTGTAGTTTGCTCTGAAAGTGTCTTTTGGACCTTGAACTGTTTGGACCCCATTGAAGTCCATTATATGGAGAGAAATGCTGGAATGTTTTCATCAAAAACCTTAATTTCTTTTCGACTGAGGAAAGAAAGACATGGACATCTTGGATGACATGGGGGTGAGTAAATTATCAGCAAAAGTCTTTTTATAAAGTGAACTACTCCTTTAAATAGGGATCTATTACAGCAATCTGACACTGACTTGACTGACACTTTCTTATATATTATATTATATTTATGTGTGTCATTCTTCTGTTTTAAAGGCGCAGAGACAAACACATTCCAAACAATGTCATATTTGCATTAAAAATGACATAATTGAGAGAATGACACTTAATGACAGTTGTCACAAACATGCATAAAACTTCATATAACATGTCATGATTATGAAGATGTCATGATCCATCATATACAACATTAATAAAGAAACAGATATTATTCTCATCTCAATTCAAAGATGTTATTCTGATCGAGTGTGATGATCAAAAAGGCATCTGTTGGAGAAAATATCCCCTTTCTTTTTTTCTTTCTCTGCAACTTCTCCATTTTCTTTTAATTTTCTTATATTTCTTTTTTCAGACCTGTCTCACAGTGTCTTGCATTTCTTCATCTTTCATTCATTTACCTGCATGCTAATTTTTTTTTCTTTTCATTACTTACATTTTCTTCATCTTTCTTTTCTTGCATTTTTGGTCTTGCAATTTTCTCACCTTTTCTTGCATAATCTTCATCTTTTATTCTTTCATTTGCATATACATTATATTTTTTTATTGCTTACTTGCCTTTTCTTCAACTTGCTTTTTTTCAATCTCTTTTTCTGTCTTGCACTTTCTTCATTCTTTTCTTACATTTTCTTAATCTTTCATGTTAATTTTTTTTTCTGTTCACTTGTTTTTTAAAATCTCTTGAATTTACTTCCACTTTTTTTTCTTGCTTAATGCAAGGAGATAAAAATGCAACAAAAAAAGCAAGATAAAGAAACATCGCACTTTTTGTATATCATACTTTTTGATGAACACCCTTGCATTTTCGGTCTTGCAATTTATTCATCTTTCTTTTCATACATTTTCTTCATCTTTGATTTGCATGTACATTGTTTAATTTTATTAATCTTGCATTTCTTCAACTTTCAGTTTTTCACATTTTAACATCTCTTCTCTGCTGCTTTCTCCTTTCAGCTTTTCTTGCATTTCCTTCATCTCTCTCTCTCTCTCTCTCTCTCTCTCTCTCTCTCTCTCTCTCTCTCTCTCGCTCTCTCTCTCTCTCTCTCTCTCTCTCTCTCTCTCTCTCTCTCTCTCTCTCTCTCTCTCTCTCTCTCTCTCTCTCTCTCTCTCTCTCTCTCTCGCACTCGCACATCAGATTGCATCCTCGCGTTTCGTGCGCGCGCGCGCGCGCGTGTGTGTGTGTTCTTCAGTATCGTGACGTCGCGTTTGGAGCCGCAGGAGCGCCGCGCGGAGCAGTAGCAGGTACAGAGACAGATAACACACACACATCACATGACTGTACGAGCACAACGCCTTCAAATGCGACTCTAAAGTGCGGTCTGAGGGATCTTAGGTTTGGCAGGGACACTCTTTAACACGGTACAGTAACACAGGGTACTGTACTGTAGTATGTGAAATATGCATATGTCAGCAAAACAACTACTCGCGCGCACAGCTGCTGTTCTGGACGAGAGAAGACTCGTAAGTGTCATTTAACACTACTTTAAGGACTACGTGATTTTGTGCAATGAGATATAGCTTTGCGTTTATAGCCTGTGTGTCATGCTTTTGTTTTATAAACAAACTCTTAATTAATATAGAGGAGTTATTTCAGGATTTCCCCTTACTCGGATCAATTAAGGAATCCTGTCAGTCATTATTACAACAAGTTGTGCCATTTATCTGGCTTATTTACATTTATAACAATATGCTATTTAGTTGCATATTTATTTTAATGCATGCTGCAAATTTTCTGTATTTTATTTGAACAGTTTGGAGTTTTATTAGAAGATAAAGTGCTCTGAGGTAAAAGTGGCCCTTGAGCTACCGCCATCTTCTGGTCAGACAGAGAAGCGCAGGCGCCGATTTAAAGGGATAGTTCACACAAAAAAGAAAATATTTTGAAGAATGTTGGTAACCAGACAGTTGATGGGAGCCACTGACGTCCATAGTAATATTATACAAAAATAAGTGGCTACCATCAACTGTCCTGTAAAATAAATAAATAAATAAATAATCTAAGAAATACGCTGTAAAAAAAAACTGATATGATCAAGTTATGACAACATGTGTTTTTACATTTCTTTAACATTAAAATAAACTAAGCAACTTTGATCTTTTTTTATGTTAGACATTCAAGTTGATTGTTCTTAATTTAAGGCAGCTACTTTTTGTTACAGTGTAATAATTATTATTATTTAAAATATAAACAAATCAATAAATACATTTAATAATAATAATTATTTAAATAAGATAAAAAAATAAATCTAAGAAATACACTGTAAAAAATTATATGATCCATAAGTTATTTCTTTAATATTAAATTAAGTTAAGTAATTTTAATCTTTTTTTTTATATTATGCAAGATTCAACTAATTTTATAAGTCAGTTTGATTTAATTTGTTGAAATAACAAACATTCAAGTTGATTGTACTTACTTTTTGTTACAATGTAATAATTATTATTTAAATTATAAAAACAAAATAAAAAATAAGTTTTTATTATTATTATTTAAATTTTTAAAAACAAACAAATCAATAAAGAAATATAATATTATTGTTATTATTATATTTCTTTATTTTCAATTTTTTTATACGCTGCACTGTAATTTGTAATCACACATTTTTTTCTTTTGTCAAATCAACTTAAATAATTTATGTAGTTCAAATAACATAATATTTTGAGTTTCTGATGATTAAATCAGTCTCCTTTATTGTATTAACTCATTTTTTCCATTTCAATGAACTTAAAAATTTAAGGCAACCAGGTTACTTACTTTTTTTTAAATTAAACCAACAATATTTTATATTTGGCCTTGGTGAAGAGGACTCAAAGCCGTTAGCCTGTGTCTGTAACAGTAACGTCGGGCCGGTCGACTGACACAAGTGTGTGTTAGTGACCAGATTGCATGTTAA
The DNA here is from genome assembly GCF_016745375.1 of Pimephales promelas. The sequence continues at coordinate 2,389,372 of NW_024121277.1, read as the reverse complement.
TGGCGCATTAGAGAGGTGTGTGTGTGTGTGTGTGTGAATGCAGGGCTAGTAGGGATGGAGGGTGGCTGTCTATAATTATCTGCTCTTGTATGTCCTGCGAGTCTTTTGTGTGGCGCTGGTTCATGCGCTGAAATGAAGACACCATGTGATAGTCACTCCTCAACCGGTTCCCCAGTGCAAAGCATTGAAACAGGCAACTGGTTTTACTGAGCAAATGTGCTCTGGATTTCATGGCTATAAAAACAAATCAGGCTTAGAAATATTTTGGAAAGAGAGTCAGGCTTTTTTGTCTTTTGACTGCCAATGAGCCGTTACTCCAGTGGGATTATATAGGAACACAAAATGGGTTTTTACACAGTTTATAAAGATGGAGACTATCATAATATCACAGGTTGAGCGAGTTTTCATGAGAAGAATTGAACTGAGGCCATTTCATACGTAAGCAAATAGGTATGAGAGGCTGTGCTGCAGTGTTGTAGTCGAGACCACCTCACTCGAGTCCGAGTCGACACCGAGACCAGAGAGAGTCGAGTCCGAGTCAAGACCGAGTCCATAGAGAGTCGAGTCCGAGTCGAGTCCGAGACCAGAGACGGTCGAGTCCGAGTCGAGACCGAGACCAGTGAGGGTTGATTACCTAATTTACTTTTATTTACTTAGAGAAATCCTCTTTTTTTTACTGAATTTACTTAGAGTTTAAAAAATATGATCAGTTTAGGGTAAAAAGGCCACATAATAGGTGGTGTTAAAAGTAATTTTATTACAATTTGTCATGCGCAGTTGCGCACTAGAAAATCACCAATCACTGGGCGTGTCAATCAATTTAAAGAAATATTTTATTCACATACATTAATAATCATGAAAAATATTTTTAATTGAACTCGAGTGGACTCGGGAATAATTCCGAGTCCTAAAAAAAAAAAATGTTCGAGTACGAGTCAATTCCGAGTCCAAATGGACACGAGTCCATGACAAGACCAAGACCATTAAAATATGGTCTCGAGACCGAGTCCGAGACAAGTCCGAGTCTCGAGTACTACAACACTGCTGTGCTGTATTGTGTGAATAAGCAAAAGTGAAGCCAAACTCGATCGCCCCCAGTGGCCGGTCCTAGTATAGGTCATAAACCCCGCCTCCCCATGTTATTTAACTGGACATGAGACCAACTAAACAATTAAATTACACTTCACATATCCTTTTTTCCCAAGATAGTTTCATGTTGAATGTCCTGGGACAAAAACAGGTTTCTGGAATGCCAACAATATTTATTATTCTGTCCCAGTCAAATAACCGCCACTGTAAATCACTGACATGTTCGTTAAAGAACCGTCCCGACATGCATACTTCACATGTTTCACTTCATCTTTAATTGCAGTTCCTTTTTCATATGTCAGCCATACATATAACATAAATGATATAAATAAGTGAAATACATTTACAGATTGATATTGAACATTTTAATTGATATACATTTACAGATTGATATTGAACAATTTACTGACACAAAATACAGTGATACTTATATTGTATATTATGTACCAATAATAAGTTTCACAATATGCATTGCTTCAAAGTAGCTTTACAGAAAATCATGATAAAAATATATGAAGAGTTCAGATGCAAAAGCCTCTAAGTGCCATTTGAAATTTTCTTCTAGAATGATCATTTTTATCAAGCTTGTATATTTAAGTTCAGTAATTTCACTTAAATTGCAATGAGGATTACCTATTAATTGTCATTTAAGTGAAATTACTGAACTTGAACATATAAGTTTGATAAAAATGATCATTTTAGAAGAAAATTTCAAATGGCACTTAGAGGCTTTTGCATCTGAACTCTTCATATATAATATCTTAATATCTTGCTGCATTATAGTTGCATTGTATATATACAACTATATGTAAAGGGCTGGATGATAATATAGTTAAAAAATCATGCAATTGAGATTTGCTATATAGTTTATATCTCTTAATGTGATGATACTGTATGTATGCGGATAAAGCTGGCTATAAATCTAAATAAATTAATAAATTTACCAACTTATTGAAGAATTGATATCTGTTTTGTACCACCAATTCTGTTTTGTGATGCACGTTCGTGACTCTCCTGTTCAAACTCGTTTATCAAAATGAACGAATCTTTTTTTCGTGTCATTTGGTTCATTCAACGAATGAAATGAACGAGTTGACTCTGGAAAAGATTCGTTCTCGAACAGGAGAGTCACGAACGCGCATCAAGGCGAACATTTGATCTTATAAAACTTAGACTTTGTTATTTATTTATTAAATGAGTGATCGTTTCGCTTGATAAGGCCCTTATTCATCGTCTGGAATCGTTTAAAGCCTTTTGAACAGTTTGCAGTTTGCACTGAAAGTGTCTTTTGGACCTTGAACCGTTTGGTTCCCATTGAGGTCCATTATATGGAGAAAAATCCTGGAATGTTTTCATTAAAAACCTTAATTTCTTTTCGACTGAAGAAAGAAACACATGGATATCTTGGATGACATAGGGGTGAGTAAATCATCAGAAAAAGTTTTTTTTTTTTTTAAAGTGAACTAGTCCATAGTTATGCCGCTAGCTCGCTAACAGACTTGATAGCTACTAGACAGGACTCTACGTTGAAAATACCCGTTTGTTGTCCGCCAGGCATCCATGGTAGTCACGGGACTGCAAAGTACAAGCATATTGCATCATGGGATACAGTAGTATGTAGTATGCACTGTTGTATACTAAACATTTGGGCTAAATAAAATAAAATATCTATGCATACGAAAAATAAAAATGCATATTGTATACATGTCCTGAAACTCCAGAAGAGACCGTTTCTGTTTTACTGTCTAGGAGAAACAAGGAAAACAACAAGATGTGTGATGTTTTTTCTTATGGCGGGTTTGTATACTGTGTAACCGACTGACCGCTAGCGCAGAAATCGAGGTTGAATCCGAAGTTAAATTTCAATGGAGAAATCAGCGTGCCAGTTTGAATGTTAATATGTAACCTGACATACATAGAGGTTTATGTGAAGACAGATTGTTTGAGTTAGCAGTGGCCTTGCGATCCGCAGAAGTCACGTTTGTGTCAGTCGATGTCGTCGTCACCGTGACGGATGATGGGTCGTGACAGGGAAAACCAGCAGCAGAAGCTTCTTGTGTGTTGCTGATCTACATCCTGACAGCATTAATCATTACAGGACAGACCGCAAACAAACACTGAATTAAACCCTGAGCCTGAGGAGAACTAGGGTTGCCAACTTCAGAAGAAAAATGCGGGACAATACATGAAAATATTTGTACTGTATCACACAGTGTATGTCATTTCAGGTTCATATGCGTTTAAAAGGTTCTCAGACATAAACAGTTTGTGGTTAACCTATTTATGCACAATTTAATTCTAAAACGAATTTTAAAGGAGTAGTTCACTTTTTAAAAAAACATTTGCTGATAATTTACTCACCCCCATGTCATCCAAGATGTCTATATCTTTCTTTCTTCAGTCGAAAAGAAATTAAGGTTTCTGATGAAAACTTTCCAGGATTTTTCTCCATGTAATGGACTTCAATGGGAACCAAACGGTTCAAGGTCCAAATGAAAGTTTCAGTGCAGCTTCAAAGTGCTTTAAACGACTCCAGACGATGAATAAGGGTAGGGATGCACCGAAATGAAAATTCTTGGCCGAAACCGAAAACCGAAAAAGAGGAAACCAAGGCCGAAAACCGAAAACCGAAACACCGAAAGAATTATTAGTATCATTGTATTTATGGCTATGACTGTGTACAAACTTTACTAAAATCAAGGCATTGCAATTGCATATTAATATTTTCAAAGAATAAATCAATTACAAATTATGCAAATATTTATTTAGCACAATGCACAGTATAAAATAAAATTCAAAAAAAACTAAAATGTTAAACTTGACCCCATACACTAAATAATAATCTAATGGCCTGCAGAAAGGTTTTAAAATGAAACGTTCTCTCAAAAACAAAGCCAACCGCAAACTTCTCATCACACTAGCAGCCAGTTTGCATGTCTAAATTAGTTACATTTTAAAAATTTGGCATACAATAACATAAAAAGCCTTTTTAAATGAACAATTGTCCATGTTTAATACAAATGTACATGAAACTTAATGAAACATGTTTAGTGAATGTATTTAAATATTTAAGAGAGCATTAATTTAGTTCTATACATACATAAAGTTCCCAATCCCATATATTTTTTGTAATGTCACAAGTAATAATCTCAGGGTTTACTGGGTTTTACATGATTATTTTTGTATTGGTGGTGGAATAGCCTACTAAAAAATAAGCATTGTCATGTGTTTATCTTTCTTCTTCTCACCGATTCCTGATGGTTAGATGACAGTTACTTGAGTCGTCCCCTGTCGTTTCAAGGAATAGTAAAACGGAGAGCGCGTCAAGTATAAACGCCTCGACCGTTTGGAGCGGTGCGCGCGCTGTCTGTGGAGACTCGCTCTGCCTTGTTTACTTTCGCCTGCCTCCGCAGCGCGAGTCTCCACAGACAGTGCGCGCACCGCTCTTGACCCGCTCGCAACCGGAATCGTCGTCATGGCGGCGCGCGTTGTTTATAGGTGGATAAACAAGGCTTCCGTCTCCTCGCGGGTTCAGATACACTGAAATACGTCCGCACCGCAGACATGTTGCTTCAGACAAGCACGTGCAGGTCGCGGTTTATGTTTGCGTCATCACAACATTTCGGCCGTATTGTTTCGGTGATAAAAGTCTTTCGGCCGAAAACCGAAAATGCACTTTTGGGCCATTTTCGGCCGAAAATTTTCGGCGGCCGAATATTCGGTGCATCCCTAAATAAGGGTCTTATCAAGCGAAACGATCGCTCATTTAATAAATAAAAAACAAAGTTTAAGTTTTATAAGCTCAAATGCTCGCTTTGCTCTGTTCTGTGATGCGCATTCGTGACTCTCCTGTTTAAACTCGTTCATCAAAATGAATGAATCTTTTCCCAAGTTCGAACAGGAGAGTCACAAACGTGCATCACATGATGAATGCCATGAACGCTCGCCAATCTCATAGTATGAAAGAGCCAACAATGCATCAAAGACAGTCACAGAGCCCAGAAAAATATCTAGCATGCTAGATATCCAGAGCTGTCGCACGACTCAACCTCACGTGATGTCATGAGCTACAGCCAATCAGAGCAAAGCATAGGTTGAGGTCGTCGGGTAAATCAATTTTTTTCTTTTTTTTCTCAGAGCAAATCATCTCGCAAACATATTCGCGTTGTGTTTTTCGTCTTCATCGCTGGGTATTGGCGCGTGTGTCATTTCCGGTTTGTTTTATCGCGTGATTTTTCGCGACAAAACGTGGTTTGTAGACAAGATAGAATCATTGGGTGACAGTTGTTGTCAACTCGTGTAGTGCGTTACCTCCTGTTGCGGATCAATCACGTTGTGTCGTGTGGTCTGAACAGCTCAACAACTCCTGTCATGTAGTCTTAAAATCCCGACGTTTTAAAATCATGTAGTGGGAACTAGGCTTAATGAGAACTGACAGAGAGTCTGAAGCCATGCAGATGATTTCAAAACTTTATGGCAATGTTTGAGTTACATCAGCTTAAAAATGATTTACATTTGTGCATTTGCAGATCTGGCTTTTATGTTACTTGTTGCTGCCTTCTTGGCCAGTTCGCTCTTGTAAAAGATTTTTAAAAAATTTTATTTGACGTAACATTCAAAGTAGCTTTTGCTCAGCAAGAACAAAACTGACAGTGAAGATCGTCTGAGCGCTGCGGAGAGATGTGTTAGGGAAAGGTAAAATGATCCGTGCGGATGCACTTATATGGTTATCTATTAGCACACTCTTCATTCAGCATGTCGCCGTTGCTCTCTCCTCGTCTTTCATCGATCATCAGCTTTCTGACTGAGCCCTGTTACTGTAGCTGAGATGTGTGTATTGTCCTGTCGGGCTGAACTGAAATAGCTGTTCCTCTCACGTCCCGCTAATGTAATTAAGAGCGTTTGCATTGACTGATAACAGAAGAATGTGTTTTAGCCCTGCACCTATTTTGGGAGCTCCATGCTTCCCGTTCCTCGGGTGTCCTTGTCTTAGACCCTTTCAGTGATGAAGCTCATGTAAATGTACATATACACACACTACACTCTTAAAAATAAAGGTTCTTTGTCGGCATATTTGGTTCCATGAAGAACCTTTAGATTCCACAAAATGTTCTTTATATTGGGCATTTTTAGAATGTTCTTCACACTATAAGGGGGTGGGAATGGTTCTTTTTAGAACTCTAAAAAATGCTGGGTTGTTTTAACCCAACTTTGGGTCAAATATGGACTAACCCAGCCATTGGGTTAAATTTTTACATTACATTTTTAACCCAACATTTCGGGTTTGTCCATATTTGACCCAAAATTGGGTTAAAACAACCCAGCATTTTTTAGAGTGTGGAAGGTTCTTAGGGGAACCGAAAACAGTTCTTCTAATCCTAAAACACCCATTTGGAATCTTTATTTTTATGTCACTCTAAAAAAATGCTGGGTTGTTTTAACCCATTTTTGGGTCAAATATGGACTAACCCAACTGTTGGGTTAAATTTATAAATTGCATTTTTTTTAATCCAACATTTGGGTTAGTACATACTGTATTTGACCCAAATTTGGGTTAAAAAACCCCAGCATTTTGTAGTGATGATACACATAAAAATAAAGATTCCAAATGGGAATCTTTCATTCATTAATGCCATAGAAGAACCATTTTCGGTTCCCCTAAGAACCTTCCAGTCAACAGTTCTAAAAAGAAGCGTTCCCGCCCCCTTATAGTGTGAAGAACATTCTAAAAATGAACATTCTAAAAAAGAACATTTTGTGGAATCTAAAGGTTCTTCATGGAACCAAATATGCAGACAAAGAACCTTTATTTTTAAGAGTGTACTGTAAGTTTGAGGTCAGGAAGATTTAACTTTTAAATAACTGTTTGCTAAAATGTAATTTGTTTCTGTGATGCAAAGCTGAATTTTCATCATCGTTGCATCATTACAGTCTTCAGCGTCACATGATCCTTCAGAAATCATTCTAATATGCTGATTTACTGATTCACTCTTGAAATGGGCCTACATTTAATTACATTTTTCTAATCTTTGATACAGTATCATGATTATTTGTGAAGACAGGCCATTTTTTATTCAAGTCCTAACAAGGAAAAAAACGTCTGGTTTGATGGTTCAGTTCTCTGAGACGGCGGTAGCTTGTGTTGGATATTTTTTTTAATTTCTACACAAAAAAAGTACAAAGGCTGTCACTGGGGCTGTACCATTTCAAAAGGTAAACTTTTGTCCATTTTAGGTGCTAATATGTACATTTGAGGTGCTAATATGTACATTTTATGTGATAATATGTACATTTTAGGTGCTAATATGCATATGTAGGTGCTAATATGCCCATTTCATGATCTAATATGTCAATTTTAGGTGGTAATATGTACATTTTAGGTGCTAATATGTCAATTTTAGGTGGTAATATGTCCATTTCATGAGCTAATATGTACATTTCAGGTGCTAATATGTACCACTAAGGTACCAATATGTAGCCTTTGGATACAAAAGTGTACCTTTTGAAAAGGTACAGCCCCAGTGACAGCTTTTGTACCTTTTTTTCTGAGAGTGTATGGCGTTTTTTGCCTTGTGTTTAGATAGACGATGATGATGATGATGGAGGAAGAGATGATAAGAAATGGTTGCAAGCCAGATTTAAACCTGCATCCGCTCAAACATTTTCCATGCTCTCTATGCAATGCCTAATCGAAACGGCTAATTTGAGTTTTTAAGAGCTGGTGGTGTCCGAGCACATGCAAAAATCTATGCATTGAACCAACTAGTGTTTTGCAGTGCATTACTTAATGTAGTGTCAAGTTGAAAAATGTGTTAAATCTTTTCACACTTTTCTAATTAATTTTTGCAAATATTAGAACATATTTTGTCTCTTTATTTTATGATGCAATGTTTATGTAACAGTGAGTGAAGTATCAGCCCCAATAATGATGCCATGCCAGTATTGGTGAAGTATATGCCATAATGATGGATAATCACCTCAGAGCAGTTTGGCACTTGTGTGGGTGGACAAAGTCAGTACAGCAAATGTGGAAAAAGCACTGAAGTTTAAAACTTTAACATAATAGTCCTCGCCGAGAACAGTGCTGTCTGGTCTGAATAGTTAGAGCGCTAAACTGCTGTGAATCCCCTTCAGGAGGGACTTTGACCGAAGAGAAGCACATTAATACTTGATCTGAAAGGTAAATAACAGAGCATGTCATCATTGCATCTGATAGCAGGTTCTGTCTTTTCACATATCTTATCTTTCTTACCTTTCACTTTTATGGGCTGGTTGTGTTGTATTTGTAAAAGGGATTTAATCTAAAGCAACAAATCAGAAAGTCCTTCATTTCAATAGCATCGTGACTCGTGAGAGACAGTGACAGTTGAACTTTAATGAATGATTAATTGAGTTTAATAAATGCATTGATTAAGGTTGTGCACCATTCAAACCTGTATGACTTCGGTGTTGTCTGGGACTCCAACATTGTTAAAAAAGCCTAAAGTTTTGACTTCTGCAAAGTCATAATATTGGTTTGGAAAGACATTTCCAAACATTTGAACAAAAAGTAAAAAAAAAAAAAAAAACTTTTGCTGATAATTTACTCACCCCCATGTTATCCAAGATGTCCATGTCTTTCTTTCTTCAGTCGAAAAGAAATTAAAGGTTTTTGATGAAAACATTCCAGGATTTTTCTCCATATAATGGACTTCAATGGGGACCAAACGGTTCAAGGTCCAAAAGACACTTTCAGTGCAAACTGCAAACTGTTCAAAGGGCTTTAAACGATTCCATTCCAAGTTTTTTTTTTGTTTGTTTTTAAATGAGTGATCGTTTCGCTTGATAAGACCCTTATTCATCGTCTGGAATCGTTTAAAGCCCTTTGAACAGTTTGTAGTTTGCACTGAAACTGTCTTTTGGACATTGAACCGTTTGGACCCCATTGAAGTCCATTATATGGAGAAAAATGCTGGAATGTTTTCATCAAAAAACTTAATTTCTTTTCGACTGAAGAAAGAAAGACATGGACATCTTGGATGACATGGGGGTGAGGAAATTATCAGCAAAAGTTTTTTTTTTTATAAGTGAACTACTCCTTTGAGTATCTTATAGCTTAACCAGAAAGACTGTTGCTCAACCAGTTTCAGTAGAGACTAGCATGGTAATTTCAGTAGGGGAGGTGGCATTTGGGAAGGTCAAGTATTATAGCATGAATGAAATACTATTTTATTAATAAGTAGATCATATTTGACTTGTATAAGTGTATTGTTGCATGAGCCTTACCTGAGCAGAATGGCTGACTCTGATTCCTCTCAAGACTTTATGAAGTTTCTTCAATGCCACAGTCTCCTTTTTCTTGAAAACTGGAGTTTAAATAGTAAGATAGGATCATCACAGCATATGAACTAACCAACGCATTAATCCACCTAGTGTTTTGCTGTGAATTATTTGAGGTCAGATTTACTAAAAATGTCAAACTATTATGTGGTCGCAATCTAATAAAAGCACATATGGGAGTGGAAAGTTCTGCGGGTTATCTACTGACAATGCACAAATTCAGTTTTTTTTTTTTTCGGGCATAAACTAAACGGACCACCGCAAACCTTAGTAGATCACACTGCATGATTCATTTAAATTCCCTCTGCACATACATTTTGCATCTGATTGGTAAACTCCTATATGCATTTGCAATGAGGTCAAAAATTACTACCTACACTTTTTCATTGCTAATTTCTCACTGTGTCTTTAGTAAGTCCTGACAGTATTTTTGAACAACCCAAAGAGGGTTTGTGCTGTTGCAAGCTGTTAGTAAATCTAGGTCACAAGCTGAAAAGTCAAAAGACACAGTGTTGCATCTGTCTTTACACCCTATTCTTAATTTCTTTATTAGTGATGCAACGTTTATGTACAGTATGTTAAACAACACATGTTATAATAAAGATTGCTTGTCGACGAACCGAATTTAGAAAAAAAAGGTTCTATATATGTAGCATAGGGATCTTTACTTAACTACAAAGGACCTTTTATGCAAAAAAAAATGATGATAATGACGAGAAAGAACCCTTTTGGCACAAAGGTTCTTTATAGGCTATTATTCATTCATATATTACATTATTCTGCAACATTTTGCAGTTGTAATTAAATTATTGTTTATTAAACTGTTGTAGTAACTTAATATCACATTTTAATCATGCTGATTTTTGGAGGGTAAAAACTGAAAAGGCACTCTTCGTGTGATATTGATTAATTGAAATTTTGTGATCATTCACATGCATCGCATTTTAGGTGTTCCAAATACGTAGCGCTTTAGAACCCTTTAAGGTTCTATATTAGGACTGTCAATCTTCCTCTATAATACTATTCGAATGCCATTCCTTATTTTATGTAATATTCGAATAATATTCGAATATTAAATTCTCAAATTTATCCTATTATTAATATTTACAACATTACACATTCTTATGGATCGTCAATGCCACCATAGCCTGTGGTTGTTGTTACACGTTCGACCCTCTAGAGGGACATCTAACATTACATTTAGGGGCTGTTTACACCTGGCCAGTGGCCACTTCATGCGTTTTCTCAGATCGGATAGCTCTGATTTATCAAAACGATTCCATTTACACCTGGTCACATAAATGTGTTTTTGCAAAACAGATATAAATCCGATCTTCAATTCCCGCGCTATATACTGATGTAATGAAGTGCACGTCACCGAAAGCAACAGATTTGAGCTGCATTTTATTGATCATCGGCCAATTTCAAAATCAGCAAAGACAACAATAAGGGAGAGCGGCAACAGCCCTGGTAATATCATTTCATTCCTTTACTTTTAATGAAGATGGTATTGTTAAGCGATAGATTAATTTGCGATAGATTGCGGCACGTTGGCTTGATGAATAGGGGCTCAGATCTGAGGTGATGTGATCGTCATATCGCGTCGGAAGTTCCGGGAGTCTCCCGCATATTGATAGCGTCTCCCTGATGGCCGCAAATTAGTTCAAATCTCCCGGAATCCGCGCATAACATACATACCGCGTGCCGCGCGCGGCGCGTGCATGGCAGAGAGGGAGTGAACGGGACCTTGCGAATGTGCCACGCGAAAGCTAGTCCCGCGCTCTCCTATTGTTAATAAGAAAGCGATAAGGGGCCGTTTACTATGGAAGCTTGTTTCCGCCACTGAATAAAAAAATATAATAAATAATTGTGACTTTATCTCACAATTCTCACTTTTTTTCTCACAATTCTGACTTTTTTTCTCACAATTGCGAGTTTATATCTCACAATTCTGACTTTATTTCTCAATTCTTAATTGCGAGATATAAAGTCAGAATTGCGAGATATAAAGTCAGAATTGTGTGATATAAAGTTGCAATTCTGAGAAAAAAAGACAGAAGTGTGACTTTTACATCTCGCAATTCTGACTTTATAACACATAATTGCGAGTTTATATGTCGAAATTCTGACATCTTTTCTCAGAATATAAACTTGCAATTGCGACTTATTAGGCCAATTCTAAGGGGGAAAAAATACTTTCCCCCCCCTCAGAATTGTTTAAATCTCACAATTCTGACTTTATATCATGCATTTCTGACTTTATAACACGCAATTGCAACTTTATATCTAGCAATTCTGACCTTATAACTCGCAATTCTGACTTCATATCTCGCAATTCTGACTTTATATCACGCATTTCTGACTTTATATCTCGCACTTGCGACTTTATATCACGCAATTATGACTTTATATCTCGCAATTGCGACTTTATATCACGCAATTCTGACTTTATATCTCACAATTCTGACTTTCCATCTCGCAATTCTGAGAAATAATGTCAGAATTGCGAGAAGTAAAATCACAATTGAATTGTGAGATAAAAAGTCGCAATTATCTTTTATATTTTTCATTCAGTGGCGGAAACAAGCTTCCATAGTTTACACCTGGTCACTTTAGAAGTATATTTTTTTTAAATATATATAAAAGCAATATTCGAATAGTAACTTTAGCATTCGAATAGTATTGATTTTTTTAATATTCGAATTATATTCGAATTTCGGAATTCGTTCCAACAGACCTATTCTATATAGAACCTTTTCTTCTAAGAGTGTAGTCCCGGTTCGCTAACCTTTTCCCGATCCCCCCCAAAAAAGATTCCAAAAGGGTCAAGAACCGTTCAGTGAGCATTTTAAAAATCTAAAAAATACTTTTGTGCATTGAAAAGTTTCCATGGATGTCAAATGTTCTCACATAGATGCCAATAAAGAGCCTTTATTTTTAAGAGCACAGATTTTAGTGCACACTATAGTGTGAAAGTGGTATCTAGTGCACTTGTTATCAGTACGGGTCTCTTTATAAGTCCCAGTCCGTGAGTGATACACACAAACACAGAGGTCAACCTCTCCGCTTGGCATCAGGCCAGACGAGAAGAGCGCGGAGCGAAGTCCATTACAAAGGAACAGTAGGTTTTACTGTCTGGCCGAACTCCAGCTCTCATTACAGAGCGACGTCGCATACCCATAACCAAGAAACCTTTTGTCTGTCCGAGCAGGTCTGCAAGGAAAAAACAGAAATCCAGAGGAGAGAGAGGCCTGCTTTTGTGGGTGTAAGTGTGTGTGTGTGTGTGTGTGCACAAGAGCGAGCCGAGCTCATTCAGGAGTCATAGAGTTAAAAATAACTTTATTGCGGATCATGTTTTGGAAGGAGGGATCTACTTGCCAGGCTAGGACGGCCTGCCATGCATGAGTGTGTGTGCATGTGCGTGTGTGTTTTTGTAGCGGCGTCAGGAGCACGCTGACTTCACACACACACACACACACAAACGCCTATCCTGATGGTGTCTGTCCTGTCTTGTGCTCCAGATGAGCTGCTGGATGTAACCTGGCTCCATGAGTGCTATGAATGACTCCCTGGATGAGACACACACCTCTGGCAGCCTCGGGGAGAAAGCGGCCATATTTCGGGGAGCGAGAGGCAGTGGGAACGACGTCGGGCCAGCCTTCATCCCATTGCGCTCGCCCTTGCAGCCACCCAATGCTGCGGTCTCCACGCTCTTCAAGGGGGATAGGTAGGACACACACTTTCTATTGCAGCTGCATGCAAACGTCCGTGAAAGTGTGCATGCTGCATTTCATATTCAGTATTTTTCTCTTGATTTTCATTACAAATCATGATACATTTACTTGAGACTTGAGAGTGTTTTCTAAAAAAAAAAATGTTTATGCTTGAAACAAGAAGCAATATTTTGCCAAATGGGGTCATAATAACAAATTTAAATCAAAGGGAAAACGTGAATATTTTTATGACCCCATTGTCAGATTTTTTTCTTGTTTTAAGCATATCCTTTCATGAGTTCACATCTAAATATAATTATTATGGTAAAGGTTATGCGTACTTGGTGTGCTGAGGGCTCCAAACTCGGAATTGCCGCCCGAATCCAGAGTACTCCCCCCAAAAAGCATTGCATACGCATTGGCAAAAGCGTCAGTATATGACGCCTTGGGATGAGAACGGGCTGAAATGTGTGTACGATATACTGTCCTTGTCCAGAAAGGAAATAAAGACATCATCAAAGTAGTCCATGTGACATCAGTGGGTTAGTGACACTGTTTTGAAGCATTGCAAATACATTTTAGTCAAAAAATAACAAAAACTACGACTATTGTCTTCCGGTTGTGTTGTGGATCTGCGTTCAGCGTTCAGTGCCGGCTGAGCTTCGGTTACAGTCTGAGGGAGATGCACGCTGTACAAAACAATCTTCACAGACATGTCTAAGGATTTCCACACAGAGGAAGACTTATCCAGCCATATTTATTTGAACCCGAATACATTGACGCACCAGACACACGTCAGCCGTGTCTTACGTCAGCAGCGTCACAGAACAGGAAGATGATACAATGCTGAATAAAGTCGTGGTTTTTATTATTTTTAGACTAAAATGTATTTTTGATGCTTCAAAACATTGTGGGCCCTATTTTAACGATCTGAAACGCAAGTATCAAGTAACTTTGTGGGTGGGTCTTGGGCGCTGTTGCTATTTTACCGGCGGGTTAAATGCCTCTTGCGCCCGACGCAAGTTTAAAAGTAGTTGTTCTGAAGTAGCTTCATTATTCACGGCGTAACGTGAAATAAACCAATCAGAGCGCCATCCAACATTCCCTTTAAGAGCAGCCGCGCATGTTGCATGGCGGATTGTTATTATAACGGCGGGTTTACCAGGCGCGTTCACAGCTGAGGAGACCGACGTTCTTGTCAGGGCAGTGAAAGACAGAGAAGTGATGTTATATGGGGATGGAGAAACCCACCCAAATCAGCGTCGGTTAAACATACGTATATTTCTTGCCACTAATTGGGCAAACAGGTCTGATCCTTTAGATACAATTAGCCTTAAAAATTGGGTAATTAGTTTTTTTTCATCTTCATGTAAACTAGGGCTTGGGTAATAAATATCGATTTCTCGATATTAATCGATTCTCATTTTTACGAACCGATATCGATTCTTAAATCTCAAGAATCGATTAGTCATCCTGTTTCGTTTGAATGAATGGGACATTGTATCGCGGCTGCGCGCATCCAAAAAATTGCAATAATCTTTGTCCTTTGTTACTATTGATATGAAACAAAGTCTCAAATTTCAAATTACGTCCATTTTCTTTAGAAATTCAAAAACATAAATAGTGTTTTGGCGCTGTGGCGTGAGATCGCTCTGGCAAAGCTCAAGAGAAGCAGCAGCGCTGATCTCTCTTCCGGCTTAATAATACCAGTCACAGCGTGAAATAAACATGAATGAGCATCTGAAAGTGTGTTAAAAGATAGAGTACAACTTATCGAAATCCGTATCATGTCACATTGATTCGCTCAATCAGTGTTTCAACCGTGGAAAGACGTCAGTTAAACAGCTTGTAATCAATGTCATCGTCATATTTACCTCAGAAAACCCACATAAACTCGTTAGTCAGCTAGAAAAAATAACTCTAGAGAGGAGCATTTTGCTAAATATATACACCATATTACATATGCATTATAATCTTAATGTTCTTCAATATTTAATGCATATTTGAATAAATCTGGCAAGTTTTTATGGCAGCCACCATTTAAATGTTTACATTTCATATAATCTTCTTATTATAAAAATAAATAAAAGTGTAATTTAAGTGTTTGTATAGCTACAAAACAGTTCATTATTACCTTCATATTAGGCTAATGAAGCCTTGTAGGCTACAACTAGACTCCCATAGTTTACAGCATTTAAGAGATTTGATTCCCTTGAGAAAAAATGCCATTTATTGTAACTGATATCCAAAATAATCGATATTGAATCGAATCGAATTGTAATCGAAATCGAATCGAATTGCAAGCTTGTGGATCGAAATCGAATCGAATTGTGAAATTTGTCTCAATACCCAGCCCTAATGTAAACCACAATGATTTCCCTCATGTGTTAATATTTGTCCTTGTTATAATGTATGATTTGCAAAACTAAAAACTGCTGCATCGGTGTTGATGAGAGAATCAAAGTATATGCGTGTTGTGCACCCGCTACATTATAGCCAAGCATGCGCGCTTAAAATAGCATTATGAACAACGCGCCACTGACTTTAGACCAGGTTTTTTCTGGTCAGTGGCGCAATTGTTTTTTGGAAGTGTAAAATAGCACCAGGGAATGTTTGCGCCGAAACACGCCTCATTTTTGCGCCGGCCCGCCCAGTGAGCGCAAGTTCATTTCCTAATTTACCGACGTGCTTCTGTGGAGGGAAAAAGCCTGCTTTGCGCGGGTGCAAAATAGGAATGATACATGCGTTAGGCCGTGTTTCCACCAAAGCGTTTTTCCACGCGCCTGGCGGATGTTTTCAATTGTTTTCAATGGGAGCGCCGCGTTTTTTAAACGCCAAGGCGCTGAGCGTTTTTTTTTCACGCTGAAGCGCCCGCCGTTTTTACTGGTTGCTGGAAGTTGAAATAATGTTCAACTTTGGATAAATCGCAGCGCTCATCACTGTCACTTTTTACCCAGCCGTCCAATCACAGTGGAAGAGGGGCGGGACTAATACCACACCGACCAACTGTCAACATTCAAACTGCTGTGGATATTCTGTATCATAGCAACGAAACGTCTCAACGGAAAAAACGCTGCGCTGCCAAAACGCTCTCAAGCGCCCAAAGCACGGCATCTTCAGCAGAGCGTCTAGCGTTTTTAGCCAGCTTTGGTGGACACACGGCCTTAGTGTATAAAGTCATTTCCGCCGGGTGCAACATAGAGCCCTGTAACTAACCCACTGATGTCACATGGACTACTTTGATGATGTCTTTATTGCCTTTCTGGACAAGGACAGTATACCGTACACACATGTTCAATGGAGGGACAGAAAGTTCTCAGACTAAATCTAAAATAAGCAAGTTCAGGACACTCGGTTCCCCACGTCGATACCGTACCTCGTTTCCATCCGGTTAATCGTTAACACGTCAGATCGGACAGGGAATAGAGCTGCCTTTGTGCTCTCTGCAAGGTCTACGTGAGAACCACCTAGACTTTGTACCTGTAAACAGATGTTCTCATCAACAGACACTGGAATCAAATCAAGCACCTGCTACTTTCCAGGTCGAGTCGGAGGCCACTTTACCGTACGTCACCTCTTCTGCGTGTTTGTGATACGGTAGCGCTGAGATCATGAATGTGCGGCTTGAATGCAGCCCTCGAAAGATGACTCTGAAGTGTTTATTTGTGCCGTAACCAACAAACAACTGAGCTCAAATGATGTAGACATGGATTTAACACACCCCGCTGCAATCCTGTTTCCAAAGCCAAAAATGCTAACTATAATAGATACAGTTCAAGAAGTCTTTGGACTAGAGGCGTGATAATGCTGTCATTTGAGATGAGAAATGAGTTTGTTGTGATCAACACTGAAAATTATAATATCTTAGTTAACTGGTTTTAATTAAGTCAAAAATGATCACTGAATCAAACTAAATACATGAATTTTTCAACAAGATTAAAGATTAAATTCTATTGGTTAAATCAGGTGGAAATAACTAACAATTGTAGGTTCTCTTTTTTTATTTACAGTGAAGTAAGAATTTACATTTTTAGAAAATAATTTTCAGGAAATATTTTTATGACAGAAAAGATGCCCTTATTGAGGTGTAAAACCCCAATGCATCTAAAGCCACAAGTCTGATCATGTTATATTTTTTAAATCTGAGAATGATATCCCTAAAACTCTTAGTTTTATGAAATATATTTTTGAAGTGCGTGGCATGGGACTATTCAGAGATGATGCTTACTCACACAAATGAAAAGATGTAGTCAAATGGATAGTTGTAAATGCTTTCATCGTTAATCATTTCAAACCTGATGACTTTCTTTTATTGTGTGTGACACGAAAGAAGACGTTTTTTAAATGTATCTGAAACAGGACATTTTTAAGTGCACTGTTTACCTGAGACACACCTTGTGAAACCGGGACTGTCCTAAGTAAACCCTGCCACATGCGCATATACAAATATTCAGACATTTTCGCTGTATGACTTCTGCGGATTTCAAAGCTGGAGATTGATTTTCACAAATGTTTCTCTCTTTCTACTCTTTCCCCAATTTGCACTGGTTAAATTGTTGTGGTGATTCTCTTTGAATTTGTTTTTGCCTACTTAAGATTTTTGTTGATTTAGTGTGTGAGCGTGTGTGTGTGTTAAAAAATCGTACGGACCCAAAACGTAAATGTATTAATAATTGTGTATATACACTATTGTTCAAAAGTGTGGGGTCAGTATGTTTTATTAAGAATTTTAATACTTTTATTCATCAAGAATGCATTCAATTGATCAAAAGTGACAGTAAAGACATTTATAAAGTCACAAAAAAATTCTATTTTGAATATACTGTTCTTTTGAACTTTCTATTCATCAAATAATCCTGATTAAAAAAAGTGTCAGTTTTCACAAAAATATGAAGCAGCACAACTGTTTTAAATAAATAAATAAATAAATAAAATAAAAAATAATATATATATATATATATATATATATATATATATATATATGTGTGTGTTTGTGTGTGTGTGTGTGTGTGTGTGTATATATATATATATGAATTTGTGGATATTTCTTTTTGAAAGTTTCAGTGAATGGTAATATAAAAGCAGTCTCTCTCTCTCTCTGTCTCTCTCTCTCTCTCTCCCTCTCCCTCTCTCTGTTGTGTGTTCCCGCTGAAATGGATCAAAAACACACACACACACACACAGGCCAAATGAGTTTGTTTGCAGTCACAACAATAGCAAATACAAAAGTTACTGTTAAACATATTTCATTATGTTCTTTCTATCAAAAGAAAAAAAAT
This sequence comes from Pimephales promelas, assembly GCF_016745375.1. The sequence goes on along the minus strand of NW_024121277.1, from coordinate 2,370,972 downwards.
GAATTTGCATAATGCAAAGTCTATTTTAGCACTATAAAACTGTGATACATTAAAAATGACTGCAAAACAAAGATGTTCATATTTAATTCAGCATGTAAAAAAGCAAAACAATAAAATACTACAATAATGAATTAAAACTTTATAATTGTAAAAATTAATAATGATTAGTTTCCACATTATATTAACGAAAATGTCTTACAGGTCCTCCAAACAAGCTTCGTTTTCTTCAAGCAAACAATATTTATTTCAATGTAGGCGGCGAAATATGACCCGTGCATGTTCTCGACGTGTTCCGTGAGATTTACCCATCAACAGAACTCTCTAAACGGATTATAAATAAGCACATGATCACGCAGCTTCAGACTGCCTCTCTCCTCGCTTTACACCGGCCCTCCGGGGACCGTTCAGGTACAGCCGATGAAGTCATCTCCGCCCGGGACTTCAGTCATCATATGACCTCAACCGCTGCCTCCTCACACACAGCTGCTGTCTGCTGCGCGGAGAATGCAGGGCGTCTGGTTTATGAAATGTCGTTCGCGTCTCACATGCATGATAAGTGCTATTTTGATGCTGCTAGCTTTCCCTGAGGAGGCACATTTTAGATTTGCAGATGTACTTTGTGACTAAAGCTAAAAAACTACTTGAAATAAAATAAAATAAAATATTAAAAGCTAGTATCCAAGGCAAGTTGCCTGGTTAGCTTTAGCATTTAGCCCCTGTTGGTAGAATCCATTTCTACATCATTATGAGGCCAAAAAACAGCCGGCATTATCCACATTTTTCCTGAGCAATCGACGAGCGCCGCCATGTTGGATTCCAGCCCGTTCTCATCCCAAGGCGTCATATAGTGACACTTTTGACAATGCATATACATCCAACGCACATGGCACCCTTTAGGCTGCGTATCCACCAAAGCGTTTTTCCACGCGCGCCGCCTGGCGTATGTTTTCAATTGTTTTCAATGGGAGCGCCGCGTTTTTTAAACGCCATGAGCATAACGAGGCGATGAGCGTTTTTTTCACGCTGAAGATCCGAGCGCCTAGCGTTTTTTTACTAGTCGCCGAGAGTTGAAAAATGTTCAACTTTGGATAAAACCATAGACTGTAAAAAATATGGACAAAGCGTCTGTGACGTCACCCATAGACTCGGGTTTGAAGCTGTTTATGGGGGGCATGGGCGGCGACATACTGGAAAATCTTGGAAAATACAAAAGTTTCAGAAAGGATACAGAGGTGGTATTATCATGTGTTGCGTCAGATCATGGCCGAGACGTCAAATTCACTCGGCGCAGCCCGTTATCAGCTGTCAATCAAAGTTAACCGCCCTTATTTGTCATACGTTTTAAATCTAAATATGATCTAAACTAACGAGTTACAAAAAAATCCACCCCCCTCACAGTTGTCAGGCACGCGGAACATATTGAAGATTACAATACAAGTCCATGGGACCAAACTGTAAACATATGAATTTATGCTGTGAAAACGGACATTATAACATGACGTCTATGGATATTTGCTCCCTTTTGGGACCGGCCTCTAGCGGATTTGAGATGTATTGCAGTTTATCGCACTTCCGGGTAGGCTTCATCTTTCAGATTAGAATGTTGCCGCTTGGATAAAACGCAGTCACTTCTTACCCAGCCGTCCAATCACAGTGGAGGAGGGGCGGGACTAATACCACACCGACCAACTGTCACAACATTCTTTGTGTACAACGACATCAACCAACAGAGCTAACCGAACAAAATGGATGAAAAATACATTTTTAGTTTGAAACAAATCATAGACATATACACTAGACCTCACCTTGGCTACGGCAGTTCATTGGAACGAATGCGTCAATAGAGCCGCCATCTTGAAACAGGGGAGCCCCTCCACTTTAATGCATCAGCGTCAATGTAGTAGACACAGGTCTAACGGAAATAAAATCACCATAAATCATCATGAATGCAATTTTTCTTGCTTTTTTGGTTCGTTTCAACGGTCAGACATGTATTTATCAGTGATTCCAGAAAGAAAAAAAAAAAAATTTTCTTAAAAAAAAAACATTCTTCCTAGTTCAGATTTCATCCGTGAACATCATACGCTGCACAAAAGTCCGCCACCATCAATGATTTCGAAGTAAAGGCAGAGATAGCAGCGTTACCTAGCTACTTCCTATGACAAGACCCCTGTTCCAAGATGGCGGCGGTTTTGACGCATGCTTAGAACCCCAAGGTGAGGTCTAGTGTATACATCTATGGAAACAAATTATCTGCGAAATCAGTTACAAGTAAACTGTGCTGTGGATATTCTGTATCATAGCAACGAAACGTCTCAACCAGGGCTCCAGACTAACTTTTTTTACTAGGAGCGCTGTTGCCCCTGACTGAAAATTTTAGGAGCGCAAGCAAAAAATTTAGGGGCACACCTTAAATAAGCTTGCAATGCAATTATTCAAATTTCCCACAAAATAACTGTAATACTGACAAATTCTTTAATAATAAATAGACTTAACATTATGATATGCTGTTTTATTTTAACTTCACAGGGCTCCAGACCCAAAGTTGAAGGCAGCATCACCTCAAATGAGAACTCACAGTTCTATAAAAAAATAAAAATAAAAAAAAAATCTGGTAGCACTGGGGCTAACAATAAATCACTAAGCTTAATTTAGGGTGTAGATGAAATTAACTTTAGTTTTTATCATTTATAATGTCTTAATATTAATTAATAAAAGTAGTGAAAATGTGTATATGGAGTGAAAATAGCCAATAAACATCCTACTGTTTACAATGGTATTATTATTATTATTTTAAGTGTTTAAATAAGAGTTTTCCAACATCTTAAAATTGTTCGTTTAAGGACAATCTTTAAAGGATGAACAAAAATGTGTTGCTATGGTAATCACATAAAAAATACAAAAAAATAAAACCTTTATATATTATATTATTGAAGTGCTGGGAAAGGATGTGTAGTAGGCTACTTACACATTACCATATTTATGGTAAGAGTTAACTTGCCTAAATTCATGGTTCTTTTAGGCTGATTTGTGGACTGAAAGCCTTCTATAAGTGTTTTTCCTGGTTTTCACGTCAGCGCTGTTTGATCTGATATGGTTTATAACAGAACTCTGCGCCGAATCGGAGTGTTCACTGGATCTCGTGGTGTTAATGTTATTAATTCTGTGGCGAATTCAATTGATTTCTTCACTGGCTCTCCTAGTAACAGTGTTGCGTGAGCGAGATCGGCCCGCGACTGGCAAGTTCGGGGCTTTATTTTGTCAATGGTTCGGATCGCTGCTGCAGCTCCACGGTCCTAATCATACATGAGTGGCGTATTTTCGTTCCACTTTCATTTTGTTTGCATTCGTTGCTAGGTAACGACTAAAGAGTCGATAGATCGCTGATTGCTCAGACGCACATCAGTTTGTGATATTTGTTTCCGTCTCCTTCCCACAAACGTTTACGCGCGCTATTCTTGTCACGGATTCATTGACGCGCCTCTTCCACGCTTTACCATGCGTTTAACGTGTGGCAAATTTACTGGTCGCACATGTGCGACTGGATGTAAAATTCAGTCGCACACTCTCAATTTTTGGTCGCAAAATGCGACCATTTGGTCGCAGTCTGGAGCCCTGTCAACGGAAAAAAACGCTGCACTGCCAAAACGCTTTCAAGCGCCCAAAGCACGGCGTTTTCAGCTGGCTAAAAACACTTTGGTGGACACACGACCTTATATATGGGCCACCTAGTTGTTGTTGTACATTAGTTGTGTTTATAATCATGCACTTCCAATGTATTCTAGGTGTCAGGGAAATGTTTTTAAATAAAAACTGAGCTGTCGAAGCTTAATGGTTACGTTGAAGTCATGTGACTGTGGTGTAGTTCATTTATAGCCTACGCTTAGTTTTTAGGCTTCTAAAAGTTGCATTCATTTTTGAAGATTATCATGATGAATCATAAACTTTTTTGGTCACAAAGCGTATAATCCAAAAGCCAATGCAAATCCTATTGGGTTTTTGTCGTGGGAAACAGGGCAATTGTGGTAAAAATGCCATTGTGTTTATTCACGTCTCTTACCACTGGTTTCTCATTTTCTCCTCAGGAAAGGTAGAGAGGTGGATGATACACAAATGGGACCCGTCCCAAATCCCTTCCCAGAGTTGCTGCCATCCACCGTCTCTCTAGTGTCTGAGTGTCTGTTACCCTGGACCAAAGCCAGTGCAACTCAGGTGAGGCATTGATGATTTACTCAAGCCACGACTGTTCAGAAGAGCTGCCTCGCTGTCTACGGCCTACATAGGGATAGCATCATGGGATTGTCTTTTCTTTGGGGAATAGATAGAATATGACCAAAAGACGTTTTCTTAGTTGGCCATAGAACAGAGCCATAGTGTATCATATTTTTTAATGTATGCATTTGTATTGAATGAAAAATTTATTGTTAAGCAATTGATTGGTTTTGATTATTTGGTTAAAAAGTTCCAAAATGTCTAATTTAATGTTTGTTGCACTGTCTTAGTTCAATTCCCAGTCTGTAAGTACAGTGACTGAAACACATGAAGGTGAGGCTGATAAACAGGCAGAAGGTGCAAACCTCCCCAGAGCGCTATTGACGTAAGCAAGGAACAGAGCGATGTTAAACCAGTTTAGCAGGAATGGAAAATGAACTGGGACAGGGGAATGAAATCGCTGTGTCAGCATTCTGAGTCTATATATTTTTGGATTTAGTTTCTAATCCAGTACAAAAAGCATGGCATATGGAAATATAGATATTTTGAACAGAACTTATAATTAGAAAAGGAATTTACATCGAAACTTACCTTGATTTGTCAGCCTGACAAAGGTCTACCTCAAAGATTAACCGTCGACAAGATGCGGCACTGAATAAAACGGCCGATTTTGTCAAATTGGGTGTCAAATTTCCTTCGACCTCCCCTCCACGGGATGGCAGACATGTCATACTTCATCCCGACTCCAAAAAACGTCATATTTCTATACAAAATGTTCAAGTTACAGCGCATTGAATCAGTGCGATCAAAAGCGGAGCTAGTGTGCGAGTGAGCCATTTTATCAGAGCCTCTCCACAATCGTGGCGACAGTATCGTGGTGGAGACTTTGTCTATTATCACTCGGTATGTCAGACGAGGTCGAAGTATTCATAGTACAGTTAGGGGGCGGAGTCGCAATGACAATGATCTGGCCGCGCTGCTCGTATCATCTCACTCATGATCTGTGCCTTGCCGTGGCGAGTGAGCTTTTGAACTAAACAGGTCTTGTCTACTTGTTTTTGTGTGTCATATGAATAATATATGCCCCATACATGGACTCAGATTGCCTACTGTATTTAGTAATTGGAAATTCTCTACAACAAAAGGCCAACCACTACATGCATTCGGTTTGTTTCTACCATTTATTATTAGTAATGATTTACACAGTTTGTTTACTAATTACTATATACCTGAGCATTCAGTATTGTGCAATATTGCATACAGCATAGCAAAGCAGTGCTGCATTTTATCATTTAAACGTGACTTTTCATGAAAATTCTATAATCCAAGATTGCCTCCACCATATGATGTCATAATATGCAAATTACATGGGAAAACGTAATCCCTACATAAACTTTGGGTCATCCTTAATATTTCTCTAATTTACATAATGTCTCTATCTTTTATCACTTTTAAGATGTAGCCTTTTGAAATTCAGATCGAAAATCGAATTAAAATTAAAATCGAACGTTTTAGGAAAAAAAACTCTGGCGCCTGAAGTTTAAAGGTTATTGATTTGATAGATAGATAGATAGATAGATAGATAGATAGATAGATAGATAGATAGATAGATAGATAGATTGATTGATTGATTGATTGATTGATTGATTGATTGATTGATTGATTGATTGATTGATTGATTGATTGATTGATTGATGACTATACATGACTTGCTCTCTGTGAAATCAGGAGTGTTCAAGTTGTTGAGCTGTTCACACCACACGACACAACGTGATTGATCCGCAACAGGAGGTAACTCACTACACGAGTTGACAACAACTCTGTCACCCAACGATTCTATCTTGTCTACAAACCACGTTTTGTCACGAAAAATCACGCGATAAAACGAACCGGAAATGACGCGAAACAGCACGCGCGCCAATAACCAGCGATGAAGATGAAGAACACAACACGCGAATATGGACGTCAGACAGAAACTAGTGCTGCAAACTGTTTGCGCAATGACTTGCTAAAAAAGAAAAAAAATAAGATTTACTCGACGACCTCAACCCATGCTTTGCTCTGATTGGCTGTGGCTCATGACATCACTGAGGTTGAGTCGTGCGACAGCTCTGGATATCTAGCATGCTAGATATTTTTCCGGGCTCGTCTTTGATGCGTCGTTGGCTCTTTCATACTAAGATTTTGCCGAGCGTTCATCGCCTGCTAATCCCCCGCGATTTGCACACGATAACACCCTGACCTGTCGGCGACCTGTTAAAATCCTGTAGTGTGAACTTGGCTTTAGCTATCGCGATAATATGTCAGCCTGATCAGGAGTCGGGATTGTGGAAGATTTGGGATCTGGGAGTAGTAAAATAATCAAATTAACACCACACAATTGATTTTTTTTGGACAAAAAGTTGTTTGTGAGAAGCTTCGATCGCTTGGGGTGCAAAGCGGGCTCAAAATCTTCACGAGATTGCAGTCTCTTACTAATTCATACTAGTCATACTAAAGAATGACTTTAATATTGTTTGTAATGTTTCACGATGAACACTTACTGGACTGAATTGGCTTTTGTTGTGGTTATCCATACAACATTCATGCGAGTATCAAATATGATCATCAGGCTTTTAAGGAATGTTTATTTGTTCATCTCTCAGTCATCATTGTATTGCATTATATTGTATGTTTTGCACTTTTATGGGATTGCAATCTCATACTAATTTTCCCTATTTAGTAAGTCTTTTAGTCTTGGCTACTAAAAAGCTGTTTGGTTGAAATGCCTCAAGTGTGAAGAGCTTTTGTTTTCTGTGTGAGATGACGAAAGCTGAGAACCGTTCATATCTTGTTATGCTGACGTATTTTACGAGTTTGTTATCAGTCGTATATTAGATGCATCCTCAGAGCCGATTTGCTCCTGAACTTAAATGGCCAATGCAATCTGCTTACAATGCTGATTTGGCAAAACCAAGACCCTCGTGGATCTTATTATATGACAAATATATGTTATGGACAGCCATCCGGAACAGCTTTGACCTGCAGCAAATTACAGCATATTGAAATGTGCCGTCATAATGTGGCTTTGCAGTTTGCCATTATGGGGTCCTTCATTACATTTGAGGCTGGCAGTAATGATCCCTCTCGTATTATATCTGAGGCTAGCAATTACAGACACGGTATATTGGTGAAAAGGAGGGAAAAGCAGAGGGGGATGGGGTGGAAGTGTCACGAGAACTTTTTGCTGTGTTAGTTTGCAGAGGATAGACGATGACTCAGACTGTGTCCGCCCTAAAAGACGGTCCTGGCAACACAAATAGAGTGCAACAGCTGGGTTCCAGAAGTTCAAACTCCATTCATTTTCTACAAAAATAAATTGTTTTTAGCATGAACTTAACAGTCTTTAAAGACAAACCTTTTTTATGGCATATTTTGCCATAAACTTAAACTAGCTACACTCTAAAAATGCTGCGTTGTTTTAACCCAACTTTGGGTCAAATATGGACAAACCCAAACGTTGGATTAAAAATGTAATGAAAAAATTTAACCCAGTGGCTGGGTTTGTCCATATTTGACCCAAAGTTGGGTTAAAACAACCCAGCATGTTTTAGAGTGTATTGTTTCGACAGCGTCAACTTTAAACAAATGGGTATATATTTTTTCATCATTTTGAATTTGATTATTTCTATCGCACTGCTTCATGCAATTGTACACTCTAAAAAATGCTGGGTTGTTTTAACCCAATTTTGGGTCAAATATGGACAAACCCAGCCATTGGGTTAAAAATGTAATTTAAAAATGTAACCCAATGGCTGGGTTTGTCCATATTTGACCCAAAATTGGATTAAAACATATAGCCATTAAGTTCACAGTCTTGTGCCCTTTGTATTTTTATCTGATATTCAAATTATTTTGATTCAAATCAAAGTTTGTAATGTTGTGTTTGACCTTGTAGCTTGTTGGGTTGGTTCATGGCTTGTAACTCTTTAACAAAGACTTTTTTTAAATCCCTAGGGAGAAATGAATGGACAAAATACTTGTGGAACCAACGCTGCTGTAAAAGTGAGCGGACGCTAATGCACTATATTATCTTCAGACTTGTGCGCGTGTGTGTGTGTGTGTGTGACAGACAGGCTTGCTCACTCTGCAGGCTGAAATTACAGACCTTCGATCGCAGAGCAGGCCAATATGCGGTGACATTAGGTTGCCGGTTGAAGTTTAATGCGACTGTTTTCATACTAGTGTAATTCACAGATGGGTTTGTTCTCTAGCACAGTTGTTCCCAACCTTTTTAGCCTTAAGTGCCTCGACAACCCATCAAAAAGTCTCAAGCACCCCTTCATCGACACTAAACCAAGAAATCAATGTGGTGGGTAAAAAAAATACATATTTTAATTTTTTTATTTTTTAAATCCAACATTTGATGGAAAACTAACACTAAAAATTTAAAAAGACATGAAATTACACTATAATCTTTTGTACTAGTAAAAGTAACAAAGTTTCTTGAAAACCAATAGCTTATCTTCAAATTCAGCACAAGCTCACTTGCAGAAACTCACGTTTTAATCAATGAATTTAACAAAAGTGTTCAATAAATCTCTAATTTACAATGCCTCTATGCTTTGATTGTTATATTGGTGTTAGTAACTTTGGTTGGTACTAAACAGAAACTCATTCAGTGTTTTGTTCCTGCATGCCTTTTCTGCCAATGCGGTAGTGTTGTAGTACTCGAGACCAGTCTTGGTTTCGAGACCACTTTTTGATGGTCTCGGACTCGACCGTTTTTGCTCTCGACCTTGTCTTGGTCTCGGACATTGAGGACTCTGGATTTTTTTTCAAGACCAGACAACTGTGAAAATATCACTAATTTACCAGTATATTGATTAATTTTTTGTTAACATCCTTGCTTTTATTGTTTGTAATTACTACTGATTCAAATTCAAGCAATAACTTGACTCATTGGTCATGTATTGTTAATAAAAGGCGGAGAAAAGTGAAGACTTGTTTTACATTCTGTCCTAAATGATGGAAGTCACCCAGGAGTATTGAATAAAGATGGTTTATTTCAGCTTTGAGTGTTAAATATCTCTGTTTTTATGGGAATGTGGATCTTTCAGATCAATCTGAGAAGATTTCAGATCAATCTCTTTTGATTATATTTCACATTTTATTGTGTCATGTAGTGTGGGGTGCTGGTCTTGGTCTTGTCTTGGTCTCACCCTCCCTCGGTCTTGTTCTTGTCTTGGTCTCGGCCCCTAAAAGTCTTGGTCTTGTCTCGGTCTCGATACACTCTGGTCTTGGTCTTGTCTTGGTCTCGGCCCCTAAAAGTCTTAGTCTTGTCTTGGTCTCGACACGCTCTGGTCTTGGTCTTGTCTTGTTCTCAGTTTAGGTGGTCTACAACACTACTATGCGGAAACAAACCAAGTAAAATGCGAATCACATCATCTAAAGAGCTTGATTGTGCGAACTCTTCTTTTTTTTTGGCATTGAAGTGTCCTTACAAGAGACAATCCAGGTCTTGTTACCTGATCCACTGCATTAGCTGCTGATTGCTGTTCTCCAGTGCCCGGCCTGCTATTGTTTGAGTGCGCTGATGGGATTATGTGGGATTTGTTTTTGGATGATTTAGGGGAGGGGGGATACTTCAGCTTCAGCTGTGAAGCTTCGGTGACCTCCTGAGGTCTTGTTGGTGCAGTTGACCTTTTGCTAAACCCTGCCTTTAAAACATTACCGACCAATCGTACCTTAGCAACTGCTGCATTATTAGCTGATTTTATTCTCTAGTTTTTATAAGATCATTGTGTTTCAGTATTTTAACCCTATAAATCCTGCTGTTTCATATTTGACATGTCATTTCTAAATTATGAACATGATTAAAAACATTGTGGCACACAATCTACTACATGCCTTCTGTCGACTGATTGATAGTAACAGGCCTTTAAGTATTATTCAGCCAGGTACTGTTTTATTGCATGCCATTTTCTGTGAAATATTTACTTATTATTATGGAGTAAATGCAAGAATGACTTTAATATTGTTTGTAATGTTTCAAGATGAACACTTAGCTTTTGTTTTGGTTATCCATACAACATTTTCAGAAAATTCATGATCAAATATGAGTTTCAAATATGATCATCAGGCTTTTAAGGAATGTTTTTTTTTTGTTCATCTCTCGGTCATCATTGTGTTGCATTAGAGTATATGTTTTGCCCCCACAATAAAAACTACAGAGCTTTGATTGCATATGCATTTTAATATAAGTAATCTGTTATACTATTATGAAGATCTCATTTATGTACATTACAAGCTATCAGAATTTCATTTCGCTCTTTTGTAATTGCATATTTTTGCTCAGTTTGGGCCTCTGAATAAAACAGAAAAAACATTTTTTTCCTCCTTGAGTATGAGCTCCATATGAGACATAAAGCCTGATGGATCAAATTCCCTTTATAATTCACAAATCACTGTATAAGCACATTACTGAAGTAATTCCTATGCGACGGTCTGAAAAGCTTGTTTTAGAAGATAGTAACCAAAGGGGCGGGGCTTAGCGAAGGGTCAGGTCCTGCACAGGTCTGTGTCCCGGGGTCATTTGATTGGCAGGTCTTTTGAGACGTTGCTCCATACGGGACAAAAGGAGAATGTTAGTGTGCACAGCTGTTTGTCTGACAGCACGTCTGAGTCACACGGTCAGCATGCAGAAAGCGATGACATCATTGCCCTGCCCTGCCCCCAGACACTGCCCTGAGACTCTGATGAATAGATGTGGAGAGCTTGAGTAAAGTGTTGAATCATTGTCCCAGCCGCCCCCTTCACCCCAGCGCTAATGATTCCCTCTTGTCTGTGTTAGAGTATTGGTTTTTTAGATTTAAAGAAATGTGGGAGATTTTCTTTCTACAATTGTTGCATGCGAAGCGTCAGTCGTTTGATTTGTTTGTAAATTCAATGCTTCTGATGTTCTTTGTTAAAGACTCTTATGGAAGCTTGTTTCCGCCACAGAATGAAAAATAAACAAGGTAATTGCGACTTTTTATCTCACAATTCTGACTTTTTTCTCACAATTGCGAGATATAAAGTCAGAATTGTGAGATATAAAGTCAGAATTGCTTGATATAAAGTCAGAATTGCGTGATATAAAGTCAGAATTGTATGTTATAAAGTCAGAATTGTGAGATATAAAGTCAGAATTACGTGATATAAACTCAGAATTGCGTGATATAAAGTCGCAATTGCGTGTTATAAAGTCAGAAATGCGAGATATAAATTCAGAATTGCACAAAATAAAGTCGCAATTGCGTGTTATAAAGTCAGAATTGTGAGATATAAACTATTCTGAGGGGGGAAAATGTTAGTCTTTTTTCCCCCTTAGAATTAGCCCGATAACTCGCAATTGCAAGTTTAGATCTCACAATTCTGAAAAAAGATGTCTGAATTTCGACATATAAACACACAATCATGTGTTATAAAGTCAGAATTGTGAGATGTAAACTCGCAATTGTGAGAAAAAAAGTCAGAATTTTGAGATAAAAAGTCGCACTTCTGTCTTTTTTTCTCAGAATTGCAGAATTTCTCAGAAATTATGACTTTATATCTCGCAATTCTGACTTTATATCTGGCAATTCTGACTTTATATCTCGCAATTTTGAAGTAATATCTCGTAATTCTGACTTTATATCTCGTAATTTCAACTTTATATATCGCAATTCTGATTTTATATCTCCCATTTCTGACTTTATATCTCGCAATTCTGACTTTATATCTCGCAATTCTGACTATATCTCGCAATTCTGACTTTATATCTCGCAATTCTGACTTTATATCTCGCAATTCTGACTATATCTCGCAATTCTGACTTTATATCTCACAATTCTGACTTTATCTGACTTTATATCTCACAATTCTGACTTTATATCTCGCAATTCCGACTATATCTCGCAATTCTGACTTTATATCTCGCAATTCTGACTATATCTCGCAATTCTGACTTTATATCTCACAATTGTGACTTTATATCTCGCAATTCTGACTTTATATCTCGCAATTTCGACTTTATATATCGCAATTCTGACTTTATATCTTGCAATTGTGACTTTATTTCTCACAATTCTGACTTCATATCTTGCAATTGTGAGATAAAAAGTCGCAATTATTATATATTTTTATTCAGTGGCGGAAACAAGCTCCATAGACTCTTGCTCTGCCCATAGAAAAGAAAAAAAATCACAAATCTCTTTAATATCTCACTTGTTTCTCCTACACACCAGTGAGAGAGCAAATGGAGACTTCTGTTTAAGACTTTTGTGTCTCAGATGTTTCTCCTGAGGAATAAGCAAATTTTGCGGGAATCTGACACGAGTTTCAGAAGAGATCTCAAACTGTGTCAGATTTGCCAAAAAAGCAGCAATAAACTTTCCTCTAGGTGGGCATGAAGCGATGCACGTGGCTGTCACTGGCATCAAGAGGGCAGCATTTTCCCGATATCAAACCCGCAAGGCCCTCGCTTCAATGCACATGGTTTGTTGCCACTTGCAAGAAAAGCATCTCACCACAAACGTTCTAGATTATTTGCACAGGCTCGTCCCATGCTTTTTATATTAGCAGCTGAGCCCAGAGGCCCTGGCCATTGGCACGGCTTTGTTTTACGTGGTCTTTAAAAGCTATTTCAGTCGTGAGAAAGCACTTCTGTGTTTGCAGTGTCATGGTACATTTACATGACAAAGGCTCATAGAGTTCGAAGTGCTGTCTCAGAGCCCTCTTCTTGTCTTCGGCCTCGCTAACCTCTCCCAGACACCAGCCCTGATCCGTTTTCACACTTGAGTTGATCCATATGCAGTGAAACTGTTTTATAACCCACAGTGAATGTTCCATGAGAGGGATCTGGACAATGTTAGTCTTCAACTGCATGATCGTTTTCTGTGTCAGAACACAGAGGACTTTTTGAAGAGAAACCAGGAATAGAAATCATATACTTGAAGCAAAAGAGGTTGAGTAAACTTCATTTACTCACCCTTTTTTTCCTTTAAAGGGATACTCCACTTATTTTGGAAATAGGCTTATTTTATGTCTCCCCCATAGTTAAACAGTTGGGTTTTACCATTTCCGAATCCATTCAGCCGGTTTTCTGATATTTAGAAGAATATCAGTAACCAGACAGTTTCTGGTCCCATTGACTTCCATAGTATATATTTTTTCCTACTATGGAAGTCAATGGGACCAGAAACTGTCTGGTTACTGATATTCTTCTAAATATCAGAAAACCGGCTGAATGGATTCGGAAATGGTAAAACCCAACTGTTTAACTCTGGGGGAGTTGTAAAATGAGTCTATTTCCAAAAAAAGTGGAGTATCCCTTTAAAGGAGTAGTTCACTTTAAAAAAAAAAAAACTTTTGCTGATAATTTACTCACCCCCATGTCATCCAAGATGTCCATGTCTTTCTTTCTTCAGATGAAAAAGAAATTAAGGTTTTTGATGAAAACATTCCAGGATTTTTCTCCATATAATGGACTTCAATGGGGTCCAAACGGTTCAAGGTCCAAAAGACAGTTTCAGTGCAAACTACAAACTGTTCAAAGGGCTTTAAACGATTCCAGACGATGAATGAGGGTCTTATCAAGCGAAACGATCACTCATTTAAAAAAAACAAATTACAAAGTTTAAGTTTTATAAGCTCAAATGGTCGCCTTGCTCTGTTCTGTGATGTGCGTTCGTGACTCTCCTGTTCGAACTCGTTTATCAATATTAACAAATCTTTTTTGTCATTTGGTTCATTCAACGAACAAAACGAACGAGTTGACTCAGGAAAAGATTCGTTCATTTTGATGAACGAGTTTGAATAGGAGAGTCTCGAACGCGCATCACACTCTAACCCTAACAGATCAAGGCGACCATTTGTGCTTATAAAACTTAAACTTTGTTGTTGTTTTTTAAAATGAGCGATTGTTTCGCTTGATAAGACCCTTATTCATCGTCTGAAATCATTTAAAGCCCATTGAACAGTTTGCAGTTTGCACTGAAACTGTCCTTTGGACCTTGAACCATTTGGTTCCCATTGAAGTCCATTATATGGAGAAAAATCCTGGAATGTTTTCATCAAAACCTTCATTTCTTTTCGACTGAAGAACGAATGACATGGACATCTTGGATGACATGGGGGTGAGTAAATTATCAGCAAACGTTTTTTAAAAGTGAACTATACTTTTTAGTTTTAGTGTCTGTAACACACATTCATGGCATTGTGTGTTGAATATATAATTCCACATGCATTATAGAACACAGGCAATTTGTCCATCAGAAGTCTTATCTCAACTCTCATCTCTCTTATCGCTGTATATTTATAAAGGCACTCCGGCTAATATCGTCTTATAGCGATTATGTAAGCCTGAAGCAAATTACAGCTTCATTCAGCACGACTCAACACTGCCCGTTATAGTTCAAGGACCAGGGGTTACTCGCTTTCCCTGACACTAACTTGGAACATGCTGCTATATTTCAAGGCAACGGACAAGGTATTATTAGCCATAAATGCTATCGCTCCCTCGTTCTGCGCACCACCGTTTGGCCTTGCTTTATATGCTGAGTTGGCTAAATTTGTCTTCCCAAGACAGAATGTAACTTTGCGAATACCCAGCTCTACTTTCAAGCACTTTAAACGCAAACAGACGTGATGTGTCTTCCTGGCTAGGTGTGTTCCCGCTCACTGTACTTCCCCTTTCTCACGTCGCACATCTTGGAGAGTAACGCTCACATGTAAATGAGACATTTTGCTCCAGCGTGCCGAAAACAATGCGTGCAGTGAGAAAACCGCTCGTGTTTAATTACACACAGTGAGCCTCATTCATGACCATTCAACACCTGAAGAACAAATATCTGTGCAAAACATTCATAAAACCATTTTAAAAAATGATTTTACACTCTAAAAAATGCTGGGTTGTTTTTGTTGTGTGGGTAAAATATGGACAAACCCAAATGTTGGGTTAAAAATGTCATTTCAAATTTTAACCCAACTTCAACTTTCACTTTCAACTGTAAATTTTTTAACCCAACATTTGGGTTTGTCCATATTTGACCCAACTTTGGGTTGAAACAACCCAGCATTTTTTTAGAGTGAATAAATGATTCACACACAACTTGGTTCTGCTTGTGTTCTGTGAATAAGGTCCAGTGATTCTAATCATTTTATTCAGCAAGGAAACATTATATTGATCAAAAATGACAATAAATACATAAGGTTTCCAAAGATATATTTCAAATATATGTTTTTTTCATCTTTCTATTCATCATTTGGTTTCTCAAGAATCTTTCTTAAAATTGCTGGGTTGTTTTAACCCAACTTTGGGTCAAATATGGACAAACCCAGCCATTGGGTTACATTTTTTAATTACATTTTTAACCCAATGTTTGGGTTTGTCCATATTTGACCCAACTTTGGGCTGAAACAACCCAGCATTTTTTAGAGTGCTTTCTTAAAATTGCTGGGTTGTTTTAACCCAACTTTGGGTCAAATATGGACAAACCCAGCCATTGGGTTACATTTTTAATTACATTTTTAACCCAACGTTTGGGTTTGTCCATATTTGACCCAACTTTGGGTTGAAACAACCCTGCATTTTTTTAGAGTGAATAAATGATTCACACACAACTTGGTTCTGCTTGTGTTCTGTGAATAAGGTCCAGTGATTCTAATCATTTTATTCAGCAAGGGGAAATTATATTGATCAAAAGTGACAATAAATACATAAGCTTTCCAAAGATATATTTCAAATATATGTTTGTTTTTTCATCTTTCTATTCATCGTTTGCTTTCTCAATTGACGTTATTTAATTAATAATACACTCTAAAAATTGCTGGGTTATTTTAACCCAACTTTGGGTCAAATATGGACAAACCCAGCCATTTGGTTACATTTTTTAATTACATTTTTAACCCAACGTTTGGGTTTGTCCATATTTGACCGAACTTTGGGTTGAAACAACCCAGCATTTTTTAGAGTGAATAAATGATTTACACACAACTTGGTTCTGCTTGTGTTCTGTGAATAAGGTCCAGTGATTCTAATCATTTAATTCAGCAAGGGAACATTATATTGATCAAAAGTGACAATAAATACATAATCTTTCCAAAGATATATTTCAAATATATGTTTTTTTTTCATCTTTCTATTCATCGTTTGCTTTCTCAATTGACGTTATTTAATTAATAATACACTCTAAAAATTGCTGGGTTATTTTAACCCAACTTTGGGTCAAATATGGACAAACCCAGCCATTTGGTTACATTTTTTAATTACATTTTTAACCCAACGTTTGGGTTTGTCCATATTTGACCGAACTTTGGGTTGAAACAACCCAGCATTTTTTAGAGTGAATAAATGATTTACACACAACTTGGTTCTGCTTGTGTTCTGTGAATAAGGTCCAGTGATTCTAATCATTTTATTCAGCAAGGGGAAATTATATTGATCAAAAGTGACAATAAATACATAATCTTTCCAAAGATATATTTCAAATATATGTTTTTTTTTCATCTTTCTATTCATCGTTTGCTTGCTCAAGAATCTTTCGAAACATTGCTGGGTTGTTTTAACCCAACTTTGGGTCAAATATGGACAAACCCAGCCATTGGGTTACATTTTTTATTACATTTTTAACCCAATGTTTGGGTTTGTCCATATTTGACCCTAAGTTGGGTTAAAACAACCCAGCATTTTTAGAGTGTATCACACACACACACACAATACAGTTGGGTTTCCATGTTTTATGGAGACTTTCTATAGACATATTGGCCGCATTTACATTACATCGGAAGAAAAATCGGAATTGGGTCACTTGAACCATGCGCATAGATCGGATATGACTTATTAATGAGTCCTAAAACTGATCTGAGAATATCAAAATCTCATGTGTTTTGATATTCTCAGATCAGTTTCAGGCCACCTCATATGTGCAAATAAACTAAAAATGTAAACAAAATAAACATTGTAAAAAAGCATTTGGTCCTAAAAATAGGCTAATCAACTATTTATTAAGTAAAATGTGATCTGATTATTGCTTGGCAAAAATAAGCAACCTACTTGCTAGAAAAATGGTTTGGTTGTTTTAGTAATAAACGAAGCGAAGGAGGTTTGTGAATGACAATCGGTGGTCGAGCCATCATTAAGAAGAGAGGGAGTGAAACGAGATCCTTGAAAAGAGAGAAAAAGGCCCGTCTAGAGAGACACGCTGCAGTTTTGTGGATTCTCGGCGGACAGACACATGGCCTGCAGACGCTTTAAGCTCATGACTCAGAGAGAGGGGCTATCTGTGTCCCGCTCAATGTCCTACACATGTCTGGAGACGTGATACGTGATCCCAGAACTGCCATCCAGAACAAGGCCTTAAGAATCTCAGCTGGAATCTGCCCCAGATTTTCCTCTCAGTGTTTTACCTCCTTCTTACAGTGTCTGCGAGTCTGCTTTGTAAGCATCACTAGTACAAATATCTTAATATGCTTAAAGGGATACTTCAGGATTTAGTATTAAGCTTTGTATTAGAAGAAAACCTACTAATAGTTTAAGTTTTGTAAGCTCAAATGCTCGCCTTGCTCTGTACTGTGTGACTCTCCTGTTCAAACTCGTTCATCAAAATGAACAAATCTTTTTCTGAGTCGTTTGGTTCGTTCAACAATCGAATTGACTCGGAAAAAGATTTGTTCATTTTGATAAACGAGTTCGAACAGGAGAGCCGAGCATTTGAGCTTATAAAACTTAAACGTTGTTATTTATTTATTAAATGAGCGGTCATTTCGCTTGATAAGACATTTCGCTTTATTTAAAAAAAAAAAAAACTTTTGCTGATAATTGACTCACCCTCATGTCATCCAAAATGTCCATGTCTTTCTTTCTTCAGTCGAAAAGAAATTAAGGTTTTTGATGAAAACATTTCAGGATTTTCTCCATTTAATGGACTTCAATGGGGTCCAAACGGTTCAAGGTCCAAATGAGAGTTTCAGTGCAGCTTCAAAGGGCTTTAATCGACACCAGACGATGAATAAGGGTCTTATCAAGGACCCTTTAAGTCATGACTCGAAAAAAGATTTGTTCATTTTGATGAACGAGTTCGAACAGGCGAGTCATGAACGCTCATCACAAAACAGAGCAAGGTGAGCATTTGTGCTTATAAAACTTAAAGTTTGTTATTTATTTATTAAATGAGTGATCGTTTCGCTTGATAAGACCCTTATTCATCGTCTGGAATCGTTTAAAGCCCATTGAACAGTTTGTAGTTTGCACTGAAAGTGTCTTTTGGACCTTGAACCGTTTGGACCCCATTGAAGTCCATTATATGGAGAAAAATCCTGGAATGTTTTCATCAAAAACCTTAATTTCTCTTCGACTGAAGAAAGAAAGACATGGATGACATGGGGGTGAGTAAATTATCAGCAATTTTTTTTTAAAAGTTGCGTAGAATTCAAATGTTCTATGCAAAATGTTCGACAGAAAATAAATATTTGTGTGTGCTGTAAAGTGGTTTGAAAAATCGGAAATCGGGATCGGCCGAGAAAACCCTAATCGGTGTATCTCTAAGTGACAGATGAGTGTGTGTGTATGTCTTTTGAATGAGCAAGATGTGGATGTGTACATCCACACTGCTCTGTTGTTTGGCTCTCAGGGACGGTCAAGGCCGCTGTGTCTGAGTCGGTCAGTGTTTTGAGAATCGAAGAGACTGCCTTATCAGTAGCTTCAGTCATTTCGATTATTATTTTTATTTTTTTTCTCCATTTCTGTGATAAGTTTTAGCGCCTGGCTGTCTGTGCTACCACTGCCCACAGCTGATAAAGACACCGAGCCGCTCTCCTCTGTCTCTGGTCAGTGCCGTGGAGGATGAGGGAATGATGGAATCCTGTTCTGATCTTAACAGCTCGCCGAGCTTGTGTGGACATGCTGGATGAACACAGTCTGACGGCAGATACTGTGCTTGATAAGTGAGAGTGGGATTAGAAAACCGTGTGTGTGTGTGTGTTTATGGGGGATGGTGTTAGAATACGTGTGTGTTCATGGGGGATGGTGTGAGGAATACAGCTCTGGTTTTCAAATGGTTTTGCTTCAGGATTCAGATTTCCTATATTGGACATGAAGTGGTGACTCGACCACAGTACTAAAAAATTAGGGCTGGGTATTGACACAACTTTCACAATTCGATTCGGTTTCGATTCACAAGCTTGCGATTCGATTCGATTTCGATTCAAAATTGATTATTTTGGATATCAGTTACAATAAATGGCCAATTTTTTTCAAGGAAATTAAATCTCCTTTAGTTGTAGCCTACTAGGCTTCATTAGCCTAAGATGAAGGTAATAATTAACTGTTTTATAGCTATACAATTTTTTTTTCATAATAGAGTGCTGAAGTGATGACGTCACTTTGTAGGACAACCCGGAAGCTAGCGGCGCATGGGTTCCCTCGGTCGAAAAGCAATGCATTTTTCCCATAGACTTTTGGAAAATCACAAAAAGTAAGATCTGTGTTTAACAAAGGGTTATGACCCTTACACGTTTTGTCTAGCAAGATAATCTTTACAAGTTAATCCAAAATGTATACATTTTGAAGCCTATATAAAGATTTTAAAAAACACAATCAGACACAATAAAGTTTAAAAAACCACAAGCAGGTTATGCAGTAAATGTGTGTTCTATGTCATAGATCAAAACGTGAATATTTAGAGGCTTTGTTCACCACAGACCTTATTTCAGGCGATTTAGCAAAAACCCATTCAAAAATCCCATAGGCTTTAGAGCGAGGGAACCGTAATGCTAAAATGCTAACTCACTTCCGCGTTTTAGCCTACAGAGTGACGTCGTAACTTCGGCACTCTATAAGAAGATTATATAAAATATAAACATTTAAATGGTGGCTGTCATAAAAACTTTATTACCAGATTTATTCAAATATGCATTAAATATTGAAGAACATTAAGATTATAATGCATATGTTCAATGTTACAAAAATGTCTTTAGTGGAAATTTCATAGTCCCAACAATATGCAAAAGTATTAACATGTGTAATGATCCACTGAAGGCAAGTTGTAGAGAGAACCCATTACCAATTTAACCCTCTAGGCGCCACGGTCGAGTTTACTCGACAAGATGCGGCACTGAATAAAACGGCCGATTTTGTCACATTGGGTGTCAAATTTAGTTCGACCTCCCCTCCACTGGATGGCAGACATGTCATACTTCATCCCCGACTCAAAAAAACGCCATGTTTCTATACAAAATGTTTGAGTTAGAACGCATTGAATCAGTGCGATCAAAAGCAGAGCTAGTGTGCAAAAAGTGACGGTAGCCGTTAACTTGCATTATACGAATCACCAAGGACCATGGTTTCAGCTAAAAGCTTCTTTACTGTTTTACTGAAGAAGAAAACAATGACCTGAGGGTGTGACAGCAAATTTTCTTTTTTGGGTGAACTATCCCTTAAATATTGGCCATGTATTGGTTATTAATATATGCCCTTATTGCATATCAGTATCAGTAGATTGTCAATATCAGTGCACTCATAATTCATACAGCACGGCCTCGCAGTGTTTGTCAGTCTTGCATGAGCATGCATGTAACTTGAGACTCGTCGATAACACCTCCCTTCTCCAGCACTGAGTTTTGGGCTCATGTCAGCACTCCACTTCCTTCTCAATGAAATATTTTCCACCTACAGAAATCTAAAAGAGTTACACAGTCAGTTTCAGTCCAGAACGAGAGAGGACGTCAATGCATGACAGGCCTATAGCGCATTCCTGTAGCTCAGAGCTAGAAATTAGCCTTATGAATAGACCTCAGTTGATTTATTTATTTATTTATTTATGTACTAAATAAATGTATTGCTTTTAAATTAGCTCCAATTGTTTTAATTTGATTGTTTTGTTTATTTATTCATATTTATGTATGCATTCATTTTATTTACTCATTTATTTATTTACCTGTCTTTTAAATCAGCTTTACATTTATTCATTTATTTGTTCAAATTAGATGCAACTGTTTTATTTCAAATCTCAGTTTTATTTGTCTATTTGTTTATTTATTTAATTATTTTATTTTATTTGCTTTATAAATTAGCTTAAATTGTTTTAAATCAATTCACTTGTTTGTTTATTTATTTATTTACCTGTTTTTTAAATTAGCTTTACATTTATTCATTTATTTGTTCAAATTAGATGCAACTGTTTTATTTCAAATCTCAGTTTTATTTGTCTATTTGTTTATTTATTCGTGTATGTATTTATTTATTTGCTTTATAAATTAGCTTAAATTGTTTTAAATCAATTCACTTGTTTGTTTATTTATTTACCTGTTTTTTTAAATTAGCTTTACATTTATTTATTTATTTTTTATTTGTTCAAATTAGACGCAACTGATTTATTTCATATTTATCATTAATTTGTTTATTTATTCATGTATTTATTCATTTGCTTTATAAATTAGCTTATATTGTTTTAAATCAATTCACTTATTTGTTTATTTATTTATATATTTATTTACTTTTAAATTACTTTTAAATATATATTTATTGTCTTTAAAATTGTCTTTCTTTTTTATTCACTGTAGTCTTTCAAATTAGCTTCAATTATTTTAATTCAAATCTCTTATTCTTTTATTTATTTATTTATTTACTCACTCATCAGTCTTTCCTATTTATTTATTTATTTATTTATTTATTATAATTATTTTTTTCATTTTTGTTTTGTTCTTTAAGCCTAAGATCTTAACTCATTTAGTTTAGTCAACAGAAATAAGAAAAACATCTTCCCATGTCCTGATGAGGACGTTGATATGAAAGTTGATATGAATGTTGTTATGGAGTCTGATTAGGAGTCAATGCGTCGTGGGATTTCTGCGCTCTAAAAGCGTCTTGTCCTGGAGGGCTGGTTAACCCAATAACACTCGGGTTGTAATGTGACCAAATAACTCTTAATGTTCACAAAGCCAGGAATAGTTTTTGCTGTCCTCAGCTCTTTATTGGGAGACTATCTGCAGTGGAGGTCACATCATTTGCCGTGAGATAAAGTTATAGTTTTTCTCAGACCTCCCTGGTGTTCTAACTATACTCCTTTTTTTGTGGCTATTTTATCAGGAGTTTTTATTAGAACGTGGAGCTTTTTCTGCAGGGAAAAAAACACTTTCCGAGTTCCCAAGGCCACAGAAGGATGAGTCTAGAGGAGAATCATCTCTCTGCGAGTCTCACACGGACGGCGTCCCTGGACGGAAAGCAGACTCGAGGGTTTTATCAAAGATTTAAAAGAGCAGGCGTTAACTTCACGGCTACAGCTGTTTATTAACACAAAAAGGTCACTCGGAGGAACAGCAGATCTGAAGGTGATCCGTGCCCAGGACTGAAGTATGAATTTCCACGCCAGAAGAGTCACATTGCCCGCTATCACGCCTCTCTGCCTGCAGAAAAGGGTATGAACGTTTGCTATTTATGCGTTTTTACTTTATTGGTAATGCGAGAGATTTAATCGTTATTTGAACGATGGATGCAGAAAAATGATTTCTCATTGTGTATTAGTGGGCGAACACTTACAGTGAAAAGTTTGAAAACATTTAAAAGAATTTATGTTTCTCATTTCAGAAGTAAATTCAATTTAAATGGGGAATATATATATAGTCTAAAAATTGCTGGGTTGTTTGGGGTGAAATATGGACAAACCCAGATGTTGGGTTAAAAATGTAATTTAAACATTTAACCCAATGGCTGAGTTTGTCCATATTTTACCCAAAGATGGGTTAAAACAACCCAGCATTTTTTAGAGTGTGTATATATATGATGGTTCGGTTTTCCCACAGTTTTGACGTCTCAGTTCGGTTCGTTTCGGTTTAGAAAGCTAAAATTGCTCTTTTTTTGTTTTTAAACAGTGGTTTAATGAAAAAAAAATGTCTTTGTCTTTAAATTAAATTACAACTAAATGTTTCTCAAGGATTACAAAAATCTGCTAATGCTGTAAACTATATAGGGAGCCGCACATTACTATAATATTAAAGATTGTAGCCTAGACTTAGGGTTAGGGTTAGGGTTAGGGTTAGGATATGGGTTAGGGTTAGGATATGTTAACAGATCATATATAATTTATATGATATGTAAATATAAATATTTTATATATAAATAATATCTTTTTTCTTAAATATACATGCATTTGTGTGTATTATATACAAAATAATTATACACAGTGCACCCACGCAAACTTTTATTTTAGATGCGATTAATCGTTCGACAGCCCTAATATACTGTATATATACAGTATATGAAGAGTTCAGATGCAAAAGCCTTTAAGTGCCATTTGAAATTTTCTTCTAAAATGATAATTTTTATCAAGCTTGTATATTTAAGTTCAGTAATTTCACTTAAATGGCAATGAAGATTACCTATTAATTGCCATTTAAGTGAAATTACTGAACTTAAATATACAAGCTTGATAAAAATTATCATTTTAGAAGAAAATTTCAAATGGCACTTAGAGGCTTTTGCATCTGAACTCTTCATGTATATATATGGTTGATCCAGATAGTTTAAAGTTGGAATCTAGCCAAAAACTACAAAAACCACTACTTTATTCCCATCTTTCCATATATGTCATTTACGAGTTTTTATCACTTTACTTTTGTTATAAGTTGTGGAAAATAATCACAATAAAGAATAAGCAGGTGTGTCCAAACTCATGTTCCCCTGCTAATTCATTGATGCTAATTCAAAACACTGATGGTAATGAAAAAAAAACATCAACTTTGTATCCAAAACCATCAAGTTGCATTTATTTCAAAAGATGTTGCTGTCTATCATAGTTTCACTGTTGATCACAGATAATAGCTTGTTTTATATGAACACAGAGCATTTATTTCTCTTTTTTTACATTTAGAAATAGAGCGTCGTTTTAAACACCTGTAAATGTCACTGTTGGGGGATTGTCATCACCGTATCCGCTGCCAAAAGACACACACTCTCGGCACTCAGTCGGACTGGCTGAGCTGAGTTAAACAATGGCCTGACTGTAGTGTGCTGTGAATCTGACAGCTTGTGGAAGTTTTCTTTTGGAAAAGCCACGGTGATAAAATGACGTTTGGGCGAGAGCTGGGGAAAGGTCAAGCGCGATGCTGGAGGTTTGTTAACAGTGCATTGATCTTCATGTGCAGGATTGTGGATGGGAATAGCTTGGCTGTTCACATGATACCTGCCAAGTATATTATCTGCAAGAGTGAGTGATTTCATTAGTATTCATAGGGTATGCAAATGCACTTCTAGCACAAATAAAAGGGTTTACATTTTAACCTCTCAATATGTTTTACCACCTAGAGGGTTTATGTTTTAGTTCCTGTCGAAACGTTGATGTCGTATAATTCAGTGCCTATAAAACATGCCAACTGCAACTTCACTTTCAACTTCACTGTATGGCTGTTGAAACACTGTCTAAATGACATTGCCACGCAGTTTGGAAAAGTATGGAATTTGATTTGAGGAATTTCCACACTTTAAAAAATGCAGGGTTATTTCAACCCAAATTTGGGTCAAATATGGACAAACACAAATGTTGGTTTAAAAATGTAATAAAAAAATGTTTTTAATTACATTTTTAACCCAACATTTGGGCTTGTCCATATTTGACCCAATTTTGGGTTAAAACAACCCAGCATTGTTTAGAGTGCAGGTCTGGAAATGTATATGGAAAAAAGAAGGCAGAGTATTGCATTTCCAGACTATTCATTCTAAAAAAAATGCTGGGTTGTTTCAACCCAAATTTGGGTCAAATATGGACAAACTCAAATGTTGGGTTAAAAATGCAATTAAAAAAATACAGTTTAAGGTTGAAGTTGGGTTAAAATTTGAAATTACATTTTTTTAACCCAACACTCGGGTTTGTCCATATTTGATTCAATTTTGGGTTAAAACAACCCAGCATTGTTTAGAGTATAGCCCCATTTAGTTTTCTATAATAGAAAATCTGTTTACTGATTTTTTTTATATATAGATTGTCAAACACGACTGAATGAATTCAAGATGCACTTTTTCATTATCACCCTAAAAAAATGCTGGGTTGTTTTAACCCAATTTTGCGTCAAACATGGACAAACCCAGCCATTGGGTTACATTTTTAAATTACAGTACATTTTTAACCCAATGTTTGAGTTTGTCCATATTTGACCCAAAATTGGATTAAAACAACCCAGCATTGTTTAGAGTGCAGGTCTGGAAACGTATATGGAAAAAAGAAGGCAGAGTATTGCATTTACAGACTATTCACTCTAAAAAAAATGCTGGGTTGTTTCAACCCAAATTTGGGTCAAATATGGACAAACTCAAATGTTGGGTTAAAAATGCAATTAAAAAAATACAGTTTAAGGTTGAAGTTGGGTTAAAATTTGAAATTACATTTTTTTAACCCAACACTCGGGTTTGTCCATATTTGATTCAATTTTGGGTTAAAACAACCCAGCATTGTTTAGAGTATAGCCCCATTTAGTTTTCTATAATAGAAAATCTGTTTACTGATTTTTTTTATATATAGATTGTCAAACACGACTGAATGAATTCAAGATGCACTTTTTCATTATCACCCTAAAAAAATGCTGGGTTGTTTTAACCCAATTTTGCGTCAAACATGGACAAACCCAGCCATTGGGTTACATTTTTAAATTACAGTACATTTTTAACCCAATGTTTGAGTTTGTCCATATTTGACCCAAAATTGGATTAAAACAACCCAGCATGCAGGTTATAAGTGTTTTAGGTTTCTTCTCATGATGTTCTTAGCACCATATTGCAGAGCCTCTAAAACAACGTTGCAAAAATCAAAAATATGCAGACTGTGAACATGAAACCATTAAACTTAGCATATAGGACAATGCACACTGAGTCACATTGTGTCTCTCCGCTGCCACAGAGGACGCTTTAAATTGGACATTATGCCTTGATATTAGAGGTACTACCCGAATGAAAGCCCAATTTTGAGCAAATGGATCTCTTAATTCATGAGCATCCATACTTATTTTTCATATAATGTTGTATATAAAACTAAACTGTAATGCCTAAGTGCTCAAAAGAACCCTGTGCGCATGTGAATATTTTCTCAAGGACACGAAAACGTTTCTCTTGTACTTGCAAAAGTGTATATATTTATTAATTCACTTTTATTTTAGGGGCTCTCAGTTGTCACTTTGAGAATATCAATAAACAAACCCCTGAGAAAATTAAAAATATGTACAGATGACTGTACTATATGCCAAATATAAAGCTGGATTCAATGTCGTATGAAGCATGGAATTTTGAAATGGAAAATGTGTAGGAAGTTTGTGCAGCTCATTTGCATAAACTCGGCTCAACTTCTCACATTTCCAAAGGTCGCTGTCACTCATGTTGCCCAAATAGTTCACTGAACTCAGATGATCTCAATGCTTGTATTGATTTATCTCATTCAATTGTTTATTTAATATTTATTTAAGTTTATAAATAAGTTAAGACTTTTAAATTAACTTTACTTATTTATTTATGTGTGTTTATTAACTAATCTTTCAAATTACCTTTCTAATTTATTTATTTATTTTTTCATTCATTTATTTAATCATTCATTCACTTAACTTTCAAATTAGCTGCAATAGTTGTAATTTAATTCTCTTAATTTTTGTCCGGTCTATTTATTTATTCCCTAATCTTTGTTCATTGACTAATCTTTCAAATTAGCTTCAGTTTTAATTTGATTTTATTTGTATTTATTTATTTTGGCTTTTTAATTAACTAAAGGCACTTTGTTCTGGTTAAGTTGGGGAGAGACTTTAAATCTAAAAACTTTTTTCTCTTTCCAAATAGTTCTTGATATTTAATAAAAAAGAGAGAGAAAATAGATGAGTTCTGGTAGCTTTGTCACTGCTATCCACCGTCAATGTCAACACACCTTGTTGCGTACTGCACTACTCTTAACAATGCTGGGCTGTTTAAACCCAAATTTGGGTAAAATATGTATAAACCCGAATGTTGGGTTAAAAGTGTAATTTCAAATTTTAACCCAACTTCAACTTTTACTTTCAACTGTACATTTTTTGATTGCATTTTTAACCCAACATTTGGGTTTGTCCATATTTGACCCAAATTTGGGTTTAAACAACCCAGCATTTTTAGATTGTGTGTGCGCATTGAACAATTAATCATAAATAAGGCAAACATTTAGCATTAGTCAAATATATTGAGTATTTTGAAGTGACTAAGTATGCATGCATGGATTTATCTCATTTAATTGTTTATTTAATATTTATTTAAGTTAATAAATAAGTTAAGACTTTTAAATGAACTTTATTTATTAATTTATGTGTATTTATTAACTAATCTTTCAAATTACCTTTCTAATTTATTTTTTTATTTTTTTCATTTTTTTATTTTTTTTATTTATCCTTTATTTAACCAGGTAAAAACCCATTGAGATTAAAAATCTCTTTTGCAAGGGAGACCTGGCCAAGATAGGCAGCAAAATTACATCACATCATTACATACGTACAAAGACACAAATAAAAGCCGATGCACTTACAATGAAATGTCAACGAAAACATTGACATGTGAGGGAGTCCAACTCAAAACTTCTCATTCTCAACTCAAAAACACTTAAAATCAATTTACTAAGTTTTAAGTTGTTCTGCAGCAAATTCCATTCATTTATTTAATCATTCATTCACTAAACTTTCAAATCAGCTTCAATAGTTTTGAAGTATGTGTGATCTTCACTATGGATGCACAGTGAAGATCACATATACATATCTATAAATGCATCAGAGTGATGGATGAAGGAACGTGAGGTAGATGTGCATCTCTGTGTTTCTGATAGCACCGCAGCTGCAGAACAGCAGTTCAAGGTTCACTCAGGCTGCTGATCTGCTCTTGATGTTCCCGTCCTTGAGCCGGCGAGTCTCATGCTTAGGGCTGTCGCGGTTATGGAATTTCCCTTGCGGTAATGTTGAGTGGCTCAATAGCGCGATATGCGGTATTACCGCCATTTATTTATTTATTTAATTTATGTATTTGTTGCTATATAAATAAAGTTTACGATGTGGACAAAAACGAGGACATTTTCAGTAACCAATGTAACCGAAACTAAACAGCGTCTACAGTATGCGCATTGAAAGACTTTCACTCAGCGTGCATATTGTTATGACAACGGACTTTGAGCGAGTCATTGAACCGTTCATTCAACGAACATGTTTAAAAAAAGCTGATTCATTAAAACAAGATATGTAAAGAAACAATATGTTAGGCTAATTATTTTTAACTTTGAGGTTCAACTTTTCAAGGCTCAGCTGAGCAGCAATGCGTCGCATGGGCAACGCTAAAGCTGATGCTTCACTTATTAGAGACCAATATAGCATTGATTTAATGCGTGACTCACTGATTTTATTTCACCGCGGCTTCCTTGTGCTGTGTGATGCTGACCAGCGGTGCCTCTGACGCGCATTTATGGGAAAATACCCGTGAAGAGAACGTTAATGATGATGTGACGAATATTTCGCTTCCCTTTGACACGACAAGCTTTTCACGACTTCAAAGACAGACGCAGGTAATCGCACGCGCTCTGCAGATCTCTCTCATTCACTGTCTGTGTGAAGCCTGTAGGCTACACATCACCATGATAAACAGTCTTGTTATCATTATGAACTTGTTTAACATTCAATACACATGCATTAAGTTAAAAACAAGAAGGGTATAGCCTTATAAAAAAAAAAACGTGAATATCGCGGTTGCTGCGGTTACGTGCAATCCTCTGCGGTTGACTCGTCAGAAGCGCGGTACTACAATATTGCGGTTACCGCGACAGCCCTACTCATGCTGTCTTTAATCGTGTCACAATATTTATGAGTTAAGCACACATGCTCCACCTCAAAATCTAGACTTACTACACTCTAAAAAATGCTGGGTTGTTTTAACCCAATTTTGGGTAAAATATGGACAAACCCAGCCATTGGGTTACATTTTTAAACGATAATTTTAACCCAATAGTTGGGTTTGTCCATATTTTACCCAAAATTGGGTTAAAACAACCCAGCATTTTTTAGAGTGTAGTGAGAATAATTGGGATAGGTTGGGTCGATTCAAAATCATGGCGATAACAAATTTGTATATGTGAATTTGGACTACACTCTAAACAATGCTGGGTTGTTTTAACCCAAATTTGGGTCAAATATGGACAAACCCAAATGTTGGGTTAAAATGACATTCAAAAACTTCAACTTTCACTTTCAACGGTATTTTTTTTATTGCATTTTAACCCAACATTTGGGTTTGTCCATATTTGACCCAAATTTGGGTTGAAACAACCCAGCATTTTTTTTAGAGCACATTTTTTTAAATATGTGTCTTGTATTTTTGATGAAAATAGCATTGTGCTGTTTTTTTTACAACAAAATTATTTTGTTTTATGAAACACCAGAACCTTTTTTCACAAGGAGACTTGAGATGGCGCATGTTTCTCCTGAAATTCCCCACAATAAGTATGAATGCAAATGAGTCAGTTGTTTGGAGATGAATGTGGAAAGCATAACTAAACACATTTTGTTTTGTGAGAGTTTGATGAGAAATGTTTGAGGTCCTCTATTGCAGACTTTGATATCTTGCTGAAACCAAGCACAATTTGAAACAGTGAGATGATCGCTTGTTAAAGTAGACACATGTAAGATTAAATCTGAGAAACAGGAGACTGTAGCAAAGGCTCCATTTAAACTACATTTAATCGTGTTGCCGTCTAGCAGAAACAATTGAGATAGTATAGTGGTAGTGAGATAGTGTGTGCCTCAACTTGCATTTTCTCCTTAAAGATTTTTTTTAACTCGGAAACACTAACCTCCACATCGACTTTATTTTTCAGTAATCCAAACAAGATTATTGTGGGTAGTCTCACATGGTGGTTTTAAATTCTTTTTATCTGTGCTCTAAAGGTTAATACATGTTATTCCTAAATTGCATTAGAATCTGACAAATCTTTGCATTAGAAAAAGTCTCAATGTTGTGCATTTAAACGCAGACCTCTTTAAAGCAAATCAAAGAGTGGTTTGAATACAATTCACTTTAAAGTCAAAAATGACTCTTAAAATGTTGCGTGTACCAGGTCTTAGTTGATTCAGAATGCAGTTTTGCATTTTATATAGTGCTACTTTTCCATTGTTTTTCATGCACTAGATTGACATCTTTATCTTGTATCTTTTTCCGCGTCTAGCCGACTCTTAAAACCTTGCATTTCCCCTTTTCTATTGCCATGCAAACAAAGTCAAACGTGTTGCAAACATTTTTTCACATTGTTTTTAGAGTCGACATGATATAAAAAAGCTCACCTTATCTTTTTTTCTAAATGCATAACACTGTAAAAAATATTGATGGTTTAACTTAAAAAAGTAAGTAACCTGGTTGCCTTAAAATTTTACGTTGATTGAACTGGAAAAAGTGAGTTAATACAATGAAGGAGAATGATTTAATCATCAGAAACTCAAACTTATATGTTATCTGAACTAAATAAATTATTTAAGTTGATTTGACAAAAGAAAAAATGTTGTGATTAATACACTGTAAAAAATATTGTTGGTTTAACTTAAAAAAGTAAGTAACCTGGTTGCCTTAAAATTTTAAATTGATTGAACAGGAAAAAGTGAGTTAATACAATGAAGGAGATTAATTTAATCATCAGAAACTCAAAATAATAAGTTATCTCAACTAAATAAATTATTATAAAGTTGATTTAACAAAAGAAAATATGTTGTGATAACAAATCTTGAAAATATTTTTTTAAAGTGTAATGTATACAGCTTATTGTAAACAATTAATCCATGCATAAATGTTGCATTTTTAGAAAGAAAGAAAAAATAAAACACTAATTTTGACCAATTGTCCATGGTTCATCAGAATGTCATAACTGGACCTCCCTGTGAAGGTGACTTCTGTCTGGTGATGCAGGTTCGTCTGCCATGGATCATGACATGTATAACTATTCGTCAATATCTGACTCTGGAGGCGGGCATATGCAAATCTATTTAGTGACATCACATTCCCACAATATTCAAATGAGCCGTTTTTGGAGCTTGATTAAATTCTGTAATTGCTTCTTTTTTGATAATCTATTAATCTTCGAAATGCATCACAATATGGGAAATAAGGTCTGGCGCTGCTTTCGTTTTTCATAGCAACTTTAAATCAAGTCACATTTATTTCTATAGCACTTTAACACAGATTGTTTCAAAGCAGCTTCACATTAATAAACAAGAAAATTATAAAATCTATGATGCAAACTTTTTTCAAATAATGAGACAAATTCAAAATCTGCTGTAAAGCAGCTAACAAGACAGTAGTGTCATTATTCAGCTTGAATCAGTTCGCTGTTGATTCATTTCAGTGTCAGTTCAGTTCACTTCAAGTTCAGTTCATTTATAAGGATCTCTACAGACCCTCTACAGCTCTTCAGCTCATACCTTTAATGAACACGGCTATGAAAACAACCTCAGTTTTGACTACACCTAGCTTAACATCTGTTGAAACTACGTTGGCTCAAACTACAACTTCAATGTTGATTCAGTTCAGTTCAATAGCAGTTTTGACATTGCCAAAATTCATCAGTTATTAAAACAGTCGATTCAGATTTAAACTTTTTAATTCTGTGGGTTCACTTTATCGCACATGTGCCTAATATTATTGTGAATATTATAATCAATACAATATGCTCGGCTGAGCCTGAGACTGGGACAGGAACACAATGAATGCAAAGGAGTTCACTTTTTATTCCACTTAAAATTGTTTTTTTTCGAACATCCAGCATATTTATTCAGCCACATACAGTATGATGAAATATATACATCACATTTCCTCTTGTAGGGCGCTGTAGGCACTCTTTAACTTTACCGTCTATTACTCATTTACCTTTAAGGACTGTTTATATTTACTCTGATAAGGAGCAGCAAGAACCCTGCTCGTTTTATTACTTTGTGACTTTAGCAGGTTAGGTCTGGTAAATGCTTGTCAGAGAGATTTATACAGTCCTCGAGAGGGGTTTTCCTCCTCCTCTCTGTCTTTTTGTGTGTGTGTGTGTGTCTTTTAGGTCTCTCTTACTGATTAAACAGTGGATCGTTTACCTCATTTGGAGATGATGTCACTGTGGGAGGCTGTGATTGGCTGAAAGGGTTGCTAGCCCCGCCCCTGCTGAGGAGCATTGACCTCCTTTTCCTCTCTGAAAGAGGACTGGGGTGTCCTCCCTCGTTCCTACCAATCTGCCTTTCACACACTCTCTCTCGCTCTCAACCCCCATCCGTATACCTTACACAGGGTCCTTCCTGCTCTGCAGGACCTTTCTCTCTGTGACTTTGAAGAAATTAATATGTTTGACTATTTTAAAAGGGTGTATTAGACTTCCAACAAATATGATCTCCTCAAGCTCAGACACTTAAGCTTTATGACTTATGACCAAAGTTAGTCATTTGTTTTCCCTTTGTCTTGTGTTTTTAAATGCAAAAATGATTTCATAATCAATGCCCTTTTCAGCTGACATACTAGATTTTCTTGAACTGAAACTCCTGTTTTACTCAGAATTATAAGTCATGTTTTTCAAACAGTGTAATTTTAAAGTCCACATGAAATAAAAGCTCACCATAACTATTTTATAGGCCCTGTTTAAGATGCTTTTTGGTAGATTGGATCACAAGTGGACGAGAGAGACGCATTCCCATTTACACCTAGTGTTTTAATCCATCTCTTTGGTCCTGATTTCTTCGAGGGGAGGGTCTATGGGTGGGTAAACGTATGGGTCATATAATGCCATTTTGATACAAGTTAATATAATTCTTTAGGGTCTAAATGAAAAGTTTGTAATATACTTTAATTAAAAATTCTCATTAGTACTGTAAGAAAACAGTCATTTTACCTGGTCAAAAACAGCTCTGTTTTCAGCGCGCCGTTTCAGTGCATATGCCTTTAAATGATAATGAGCTTCGCTCACTCCGCCCCTCTTTACCACGCGTGTCTCTCGCCACAGCGCACGTGGAGTGTTACCTTGACAACAGTTGAGGGTATATTTTGTCGAGAGAATGGTGAGGACACATCTGTACAACCGTATCAGTTTGTACCGGAGTCGGAACTGGAACAAGATGGCGGCAGCAAATAAGTTCGACAATTTAGGCTCAAACAGGACGTTTCTGAATAGTTGGTTAACATAATGTCACTTTGATCTATCTTTGTGTACTTGGCAGGGTAGAGTAACTTGGTTTACTGATGAATACGTACCCAGTTTGTAATAACATAATAACCATAACGCGTTGTTCATTATAAACGTGGGATTTTGAATTATATTGATAATGTCGTACCAAGAAAACATGTCGTAATGTAACGTTACCCTGAGCGTAAACATTAGCCGCATTCATCGTGAAGCGTGCAAGCGATTTTAAAGATTAATATAAAATATACAACTTTACACTCACTTCTTCTGGAGGTGCAGCGATTCTTTTTTCAGGAGAAGCTTCTTAGCAAAACCAGTTTTACACTGACCCTCGTTTATAAAGCAGTCCGGTGAGAAACGATTCGCGCAAACATGAACGTATTGACATTGATCGTGGGGAATATTCACTTCGAAAACAAAACTCAGCCACTGCGTCTTCAGCGGTTCGGATTTAGGCGCTGTTTACATGAGAACGCTGGCGGGTGAAAACGTAAAAATATTTTATCGGATGTGCCTTTCGTTTACACGGCGACGGTGTTTTTGAGGCTTAAAAACGCAAAAAAGTGAAACCCCCCTCCAGAGTGGAAATCTTAAAAACGCTCCACCGTCGCGTTCCCGTGTAAACGGTAAAAACGCAAAAGTCTGCTTGACCAACATGACATCATGACTTTTGCGTAAACATATACGGCACTTTCGAGTCAGGTGGCGTGTTATCTCTACGCATTTTGAGCTATCCGCGTGTATCCGCGTGTATGCGTATATGTCTACGCCATTAACGTCCGCGTCATTCCGCGTGTCTGTACACACAGTCAAATCTCCAGTCATGAATGCAATTAACCCCAGTGACGGTTAGGTTTAGGGACGGAGTTGAGGTAAGTCATATATTTATATAACGTTAAGTCAACGGCGTTCATAAACACGCTGAAAGGCGATTATGAGTCTTGATAGCACGCCAAAAATGGAAATACGAATTGGCGTATCATACACACGCTACTTCATGAGATCAGTTTGCTTGACAGTGAAGGTTGTACGCAGGCGCGCGGGCTTGGTGTTGTTGTAGTATGCACTCACAGCCGCCTGAAGTGCATACTACATTGAATTTCATACACTTTTGCGTCACCATTTGCACGCGGATTTCCCACCCAAAACGCTCGTCTAAACGCAGAATAAAAAGTGATGACTCAACGGCACTTTTGCGTTTTCTCTTCAGAATCGTTTCCGTGTAAACATAGCCTTAGAAACATCAAAATGGCTGTTCGTTATTACACCCAAGAACAGAACACCACAACCCCTAGACGCCATTCTGCTTCAGCGTATCAACTAGGATGACAGCTCGCTCGGGGCGGGTCTGTGTTGAAACGCTGCTGTCAATCAGTAATCGTGGGAGGGGCGTACGACCGTGTGATGTCACACGGTCAAACGGCTCGATTTGAGACAGGAAAACATATAAAGAGATTAAAACAAAAACACTGGATGGATTTTTATCATTATAAAACATTATTTCAGTACAATCAACTTGAAAAAGTGCATGCACCATTATCAAAATATGGATAAATACTATAATACTGTATAAAATAAACTACACAGCTGCAGTGGGGAAGATATTTAACAGCAGTGAGATATAATGATGACCTTTCATACCTGTGATATTATGATTATGATGATGAAAAAAATATGATTTCATGAAATAAATGACTCGCTTTCTCGCTCTCTCTCGCCCTTCACCCACTCTG
>NW_024121277.1:2274841-2335359 GCF_016745375.1 Pimephales promelas | reverse complement strand
GGCAGCCGGCGCGGGACTCTCCCCCGCTGGATAAACGGTGGCAGGTGATTGGACAGAGCCATGGTGACATACATCAGCGGAGCTCTCTCTAATTACCTCACTTGAGCTCGGCTGCGGAGAGAGAGAGGAAGCTCGCTGCTCCGGACTGATACTTGCGTTTATGTTGTGTGTTCACTCAACTCTTGAGAAATGCTGTGCGCACAGCCCTACATAAGCTGCCGAGCTTGTCCCAAATCTCAGCCATGCCTGGCGCCCAGCACAGGGGTAAGTTGCACTGAAATGCCAATTTAGTGTCCAGTTTTTTTTCAATGTGGATGAAATCAGTTTGAAATGCTGCTCTGTTTCTCTGTGGGATCATTGGAAAGCAATTCCCCGAAACTCTAAAACAGCTCTAAAAAGAATTATATTGGGTTCTTCGGCGCATCCTATGAGGATATGAGGCGTCGCAGGGAACTCCAGCGCTCATGAAAGGGAACATTCATGACTTCTCCTGCAGCACAGGCTGTCTGCACTTTGAATGAACGGGTTGTTGCATACTGTATATAGGGCATGAAGTGAAATTTGGTTCAGAATGTCCTTGTGGGATGGCAAAGGAGTGTGTGTATCCAATATCATCACTAGAAAGGTAAAATGGCAGGAGCTTGTTGCAGTGTGACTCGTTTTTAACTCTTCCTTTACATGCGAATTCATGATTGTGTTCAGAATTGTATGCTAGCGTTCTGCTCTTACTATTGCTGTACTGTGTATACTGTGCATTTTATGATTTGTTCAAAGGTTCAGTTTACTGCAGAGCTTACTGTATGTGGTGTACTGTATCCCATAATGCAATGCGCTTGACTTGACCTTCCTTTTTCAGCATGATGAATGAACTGGAAAATATATCTGCTAAAAGTTAAGAAAAGATTATTGCACACACATATGGATTAAAAGTGCAAAATAGCTATTTATTTTAAGACCACGTAACAGCTGTTTAAAGTGGAGTAACGATGATGAAAATTCAGCTTAATAATAATATTTCCCAATATTACTGTTTTTTATGCATTTTTGATCAGATAAATGCAGCATTGGTGAGCAGAAGAGACTTCTTTAAAAAATATTTGTAAAAACTTGCATTAGTGCGTTGTTATTTTTTCATTCATTCATTTAAACAGTCCATAATGTGTGTTATTTAGTTTGCAGTAAGCTAGTATTCCATTCTGAAAACAGTCAAAACCTCTTTCTGTTGTCATTTGTTGCAGGTAATCAAAGTGTACAGCGAAGACAACACCAGCCGAGCGGTGGAGGTGCCCAGTGACATCACTGCCCGGGACATCTGCCAGCTGTTCATCCTGAAGAACCACTGCATTGATGACCACAGCTGGACCCTGTTCGAGCAGATCCCACATCTGAGTATCGGTAAGCTGCTCTTTTCTGAGCCAACAAGCATTTGAACAATAACAAAAACGTAAAGCGAAAAAAAGTGCAATAAATGGATGAACTGAATATTTCGGTGTGTTGTCATCGAATGTATTGCAGTTCAAATAAAGGGTATAGACAACCTTTCGTCATCATTTTAGATTGATTTATTAGAAGGATGTGCATTCTGATTCTAGAGAGGAGGTGTCCAAATGCATTATTGCACTTTTTGCCATTTATATCGATTAACTTACACTGGGGTGGTGATGGCGCAGTGGATAAGACACATGCCTTTGGTGTGAGAGACCCGGGTTCGAATCTACTGTGAGACACCAATGTGTCCCTGAGCAAGGCGTGCGACCTCTGACATATATAGCAATTGTAAATCGCTTTGGATAAAAGCGTCAGCTAAATGAATAAATGTAAAATGTAATGCAAATGCATTATTTGTGCATTTTATTCACTCAAAATCTTGACATCCACTCTAGTGTTATTTTTGTATGATTTATATGCTATTATAGTATTTAATATTTTGAATCAGCAAGTTTGTTATGTGCTTTTGTCATTTTTATTAGTGTTTTATATATATATATATATA
Source organism: Pimephales promelas (assembly GCF_016745375.1). Next base: position 2,333,366 of record NW_024121277.1, on the reverse strand, counting down.
TATATATATATATATATTATATTATTTTTAAAGCTATTTACTGTAGCTTTAATTTTTTTAAAGTTTATTCATACACTCTTAGAAGAAAAGGTTCTATATAGAACCTTAAAAGGTTCTATCAGCGCTACGTATTTGGAACCCCTAAAAGGTTCTATACACTCTTAAAAAAGGGTTCCTCTGGGTTCTATATAGAAATCTGGGGTTCCATACTTGGTAAATAGAACCTTTTACCAAAAAATATGGTTCTATATAGAACCATTTTGGAGTTCCATATATGAAGCGGGGGATGGAACCATATCTGGTTCTAAATAGAACCATTTCTTCTAAGAGTGTATAGTGCTATCAAACGATCGTGATTAATAGCATTAATGTCATTATTTTTATCATTTTATTGCTCTTATCAATGTAGAAAAGTGGACCGCTTTCAAAACTTCCACGTATGCCGCGTCCTGTTGCAAAAGCATGTGAAAAAAACGACAAAGTTTGCAAGGCCTAAAAGGCCCTTAATCGCGTGGGGAAAAAATTAACGCCTTTAAAATTGGTTTGCGTTAACGCCGTTAATGACGGGTTAAATTGACATCCATAATCTATATATATATATATATATATATATATATGCCCTAACTTTCATTTGCACATTGATGAGAGTTCATGAGAAAAGTATCGATGACTGGTTCGTTCTTTTGAGTTGAATCTTTTGAATGAATCAGTTGATCCAGTTCACAAAACTGTCTGAATGATTCATTCACGAGTCAGCTACTCTCTTATGCCCAGCTCACACTTCACAATCTGATACGTTAGTCACGGTGTCAGATTATGCGTTTTTGACTCATAAATTCTTGTCATTTCGTGGACAAAAAAACATGTCCGACTACACGCTGCTTCTCGACCAATCAGCGCCTGCCGCCTTTGCCGAGAAGGCATAACTAGCGACTGACTTTGGGAAATAAGAGCGTACACAATCAATTGCTTTCCCACAACACCCGACGTCAAATGGATAATGCCATAATCAGAGTTATATCATGTCTGAACCTGGCATTAGTTCCAGCCTATTGATTCCAGCCTTGGTTTCCAGATTGGTGTGAATGAGCCAGTCAACAGCCTCCGTCTGCTCAGGGTGTTCCTCGTCCTGGGGTTAAAGATGCCACCTGCATTATTTATATGTTCTTGGTAACATGTCTCATTGCTGGAGTTTCACACATGGGTGTCGTCTCCATTCAGAACAGCCCAAATTGGGATCTTGATGCATGTTTTTCCCTAATGAGTGAGACTAAAATGCTCAAAATTGCTTAAATCACCTTTCTTTCCCATTCTGACATTCAGTTTGGAGTTCAGGAGATTGTCTTGACCAGGACCACACCCCGAAATGCATTGAAGCAACTGCCATGTGATTGGTTGATTAGATAATTGCATTAATGAGAAATTGAACAGGTGTTCCTAACAATCCTTTAGGTGAGTGTATACTAAAAAGGCAGGTATACATTAAATATACATTGAAAAGCAGACAATGTTAAGCTCCAAATGACCACGATGTAGCTCATTTGGTCATATCAGCAGTGAGGATCTCTATCTGTTCACTGCAGTAACGCTATGGGAATTAATTAGTATTAGATAACAGCCTAACTCTTCCAGATGGCTGCTTCTAAACAGATGCTTTCCATTTAGTCATTAAACATGCATTTAGGGTTGCAGGAGCTTAATAATATTTGATGATAAAGTGGAATAACAAGCTCCCCCGCACATCATTCTCACTACTATTGAAGGTTGCTCATTATCATGGCACGATTTTTGAAAAGAGTGTTAATAATTAATCCGTCAAGCCCACGGAGAAGTGGGATGGTAAAACTGAAAGCTGGGAACAAACAAGGGCAGTAAAATATCACATTATCAAAAGAGCTGACTCTGTGTTTTGATTGGATGAGCAGAATTCAAAGCGAGTGAAACCAAAGCATTTCGATCCCCCTGGTGGTTGGCTGGAGTATAGGTCATCGTTCATATAATCGAATGGGACGCGAGCCAAACTTAAAAATCCAATTACACTTTTTTTTCCCCCAAAGATGGTTTCTGTCATTTTTGTTGTTCTTATCATGCATGTTAAATGATGTTCCCAGTAAGTTTGGTTTTAGTCAGTTATTTGATGCTATAAAAAACGGAGCGTAACATCATGATTGACAGCTGTGCTTGCGATTGAGTCTGTTCTTTAATGCACATAATCTGCTTTAGTGCAAATTCATGAGCTTGTTTTTGATTTCCAGAGAGAACCATAGAAGACCATGAGTCAGTTATGGAGGTTCAGTCTGGCTGGGGCATGGACTCACAATGCTGTCTGTACTTCAGGAAGAATTATGCCAAATACGAGTTCTTCAAGAAGCCTCTTGTAAGTGTGTGTTGTGGTAATTCAGTACAGTATTCCCTACAATAAGGACGGCAATAACTTTTCTTTGACCTTGCTGGTACATTTTATGAGGAAAACATCTTATAAATCGTGATTATGATCAGTTTTATGAAAATGTAAAAATATAGAGTTTTCTGTGTTGGGGTTAGTGGATTGAAAATACAGTCTGTACAATATAAAGATCAATATGTCTATAAAAATTCCCTATAAAACATGGAAACCCCCAAAAACCCAATGTGTGTGTGTCTCTCTCTGTGTGTGAGTGCTCTCGCCCTGGTAATGTATAATTGATTTGCTGAAGTTTAGCCAAATATACAGAGTTACCTATTCAAGGTCATTAAAGATTGAAACACTGAGACACACAATAGGGCTTTTTAATTGTACTGGTTAAGAATTCAAGGTAATGCTTGAGTAATCAAGCACAGATCACTAAATCCTGTGATTTTAAAGGTCGAGGATCCTAATGGGGGATTTAACAAAGGGGCTTTAAGGGATTTCTTTCATAGCACACATAAAATGTCTGTAATACCTGACAGATTGAATATGTGTCTTTAGAAATTGCACTTGAAACACAGTAAACAACTAAAAAGAAGAGTCAGAGGAGTCGTTTGCTTACAAATAATATTCACCTAATTTAATTTGTAAGTATTTTTTGTGAAGATTATGGAGAATGTTTTTCTTTTCTTTGGGTCATTGCAGGACTTTTTCCCAGAGCACATGGTGTCGATATCGAGTGAAACCAATGGAATCATGAACCACTCACAACTCATACAGGTGATGATCTTCATATTGTTATTATTAAAGGATAATTCACTTTGAAATTAATTTTTTGCTATGTTTTAGCTTACCTCAAGGGCATCCAAGATGTAGGTGTCTTTGTTTTTGATATTTTTAGGTCAAACCGTTCTTGTCTGTCAGTCATATAATGGAGGTCTATGGTCACCACCTCAAAGAGCATGCGCAGAGAAGTCCAAATTAAACATGATTTAATGACTCGTAAAAGTAAGTACACATTGATGGCCTAAGACACTGTGTGAGAAAACGAACAGTATTTATATCATTTTACCCTTTTGTTACCACAGCCACAAAGCGCCCACGCTCTCAGATCACTTGGACGTGGCTGTGCTTACAAGAGGTAAAACTATATAAATACTGTTTGTTTTCTCACACAAACCGCTCGTTTCGTGTCTTAGGCCATCAATGTGTACTTACATTTACGAGTCATTAAATCATGTTTAATTTGGACTTCTCTGCGCATGCTCTTTGAGGTGGTGACCATAGACCTCCATTATATGACTAACAGACAAGAACGGTTTGAACTAAAAATATCAAAATTGAAAATACTGCGGAAACAAAGACACCTACGTCTTGCATGCTCATGAGGAAAGCTAAAACATACCAAAAATTCATTTCAAAGTGAACCATCTTTTTAAATGTGCATAGAGTAATTTTTTCTTTTATCTTCTGCTAGCTAGTTTTCTTGGGTGTTTATACAGGCACATAAGGATATATATATAAATACTTCTTCTTATTAATTTAATTATCAACATTAATGAAATTAATTGATATATATATATATATATATAGACCATTTCACAAGATGTAAACAACACTGGTCCAGAAGCACTTCCTGTTTCAGTTTTTTAACACTACATAAAAGCTGGGATAAAATACAACCAACAGAACATATAAAACTGAATCAAAAAGTTAAACATACATCTTTAAGATGTTTTCTTTACATGTGAAATAAAGAAAACAGTTACAAACTGAAACAGGAAGTGCTTCTGGACCAGTGTTGTTTACATCTTGTGAAATGGTCTATACACACACGAGTTGGATAAAGGGTTTGTTTGAGCATGTTGTGTCTGACTTTCCTCCTGCAGACCTTCCTCAGTTCCAGTTCTTGTCCTGAGATTCACGGGTACCTCCACGCCAAAGAGCATGGCAGGAAATCATGGAAGAAGTTCTACTTCGTGTTAAGAAGATCAGGATTGTACTTCTCCAACAAGGGCACATCAAAGGTGTGTTCAGATCCGTCACACACAGTGGTGTAGAGCAGGTTATACGGCGTATACCTACATTGTTTTCAGTCGGCATTGCGTATACCCACTTCTAAATCCAATTCTAAATAGTTGCTAATCCAATCTCGTGAATAAAAAAACACCCAGTCAGGGTCGTACCCCTAATATTAACTCTAATTCGTCGCTGCAACGATTCTCCCATCGCGACAATATCTGACCTGCTCATGACTCAAACACACCCGCTCGTCAATGTCAACATGTTTGAGACCAATCAAAGCAAGCAGGATTTTTGTTCACAGAAGCGCGAGCCGAGCGCTAATCCCAACGCAACGTTTCACTTTAGTTAACGAAGTAATAATAGTCAAGTCAAGTCACATTTATTTATATAGCGCTTTTCACAATACAGATTGTATCAAAGCAGCTTCACAGTGATAACATGAAAGTAGTACAACACAGATCAATAATATTGCTAAACACTAAATAACCCCAACTGAGCAAGCCAAAAGGGCAGGGAACCAAAACTCCATCAGATTGGATGGAGAAAAAACCTTGGGAGAACCCAGGCTCAGTCGGGGGCCAGTTCTCCTCTGGCTTACATTCATATTGTTTATATATAAATATTAAATATAAATATTGTTTATAATAGCAATGTCATTAATGGGAATTGGGTATTTAGAAAACCCTACGTATGACCCTGATATGCAAGAATACTAGTGATTCTATATATAAGATGTAGGTGTCTTTGTGTCCGCATTAGTTTCAATTTTGATATTTTTAGGTCAAACCCTTCTTGTCCGTCAGTCATATAATGGAGGTCTATGGTCACCACCTCAAAGAGCATGCGCAGACAAGTCCAAATTAAACATGATTTAATGACTCGTACATGTAAGTACACATTGATGGCCTAAGACACGAAACGAGCGGTTTGTGTGAGAAAATGAACAGTATTTATAGTTTTACCTCTTGTAACCAAAGCCACAAAGCACCCGCGCCCTCAGATCACTTGGACGTGGTAACAAGAAGTAAAAATGATATATAAATACTGTTTGTTTTCTCACACAAACCGCTCGTTTCGTGTCTTAGGCCATCAATGTGTACTTACATGTATGAGTAATTCAATCATGTTTGATTTGGACTTCTCTGTGCATGATCTTTGAGGTGGTGACCATAGACTTCCATTATATGACTGACAGACAAGAACGGTTTGACCTAAAAATAACAAAATTGAAACTACTGTGGAAAAAAAGACACCTACATCTTGGATGCCCTTGAGGTAAGATAAAACATACCAAAATTTTATTTCAAAGTGAACTATCCCTTTAAAGAGTACACCCACTTCTCCAGACACCACTACATCACTGGTCACACACCTGCTCTGCGCTCAGTTTCTGGCTCGCTAAAACTCTCCGTCCTTTGATCTCAATGCCACAAAGTCTGCAGGGATTAGTCTTAATTGTTCACAATACCACTTGCTCTTACTCATTAGATTCCCTTAAAGGTGAGCCGTGCATCGTGAGCGGCGAGATTATGCAGAAGTTCAAGAGCTGTTGGTTTGCAGGAGTTCATTCAGGTGCTGACTCTTATCTGATGCAGTCTAGATGTGATAGACAGTGCAGATTTATGGGGATTTACTCAGTAAAACTTGTAGAGCCGGATTTTGTGTAACACTCCTGGTATGCCAAGTGCTGAACCCTTCGAAGTCACACAACAGGTGAGCTGTGTACCTGCACACTACTGTGCCAACCAGCACTACCCTCATTCTCTTTTCTTTTTAACACAATAGAGCTTTTGTTCAGGATATAAGACGGACTCACTGTCCACTTCATGATATCAGGCTGTTTCTGTGGGCACTTTTAGAAAATAAACTCACATGAAACACTTTCCATACACTCATTGCTTTTTTTAATGTGTCCACCAACAGTGTGCAAGAGTGGACATACTGTACATGCAATCAGAGGTCCTAACACATCTCAAATAGCATTTTATGTACACTGAAAAAAATAATATGTATATATAATATATCTAATCAATAAAATTGTGGCAACATATTACAAGCAATATTATTAATTAAATTGTACAAATTAGAATTAATTAGAATGTTAATTTGATTAACTATTACTCAATTCTAATTTGTTCAATTTAATAAATAATATTGCTTGTAATCTGTAGTCACAATTTCATTGATTAGATAAAGCATATTCATTTTTACAGTGATAAGACACCAAATAAATTACTTTCAATGCATAATTTGACAAAATAACAGCTTGATTGGAAATGATGCACAATCATTTTTACACACACACACACACTCGCAATAGTAAAATTTTATAGTAACCATAAAATACACATAAGAATATATAATCTAAAACTTTATTATAGTAATTACACTGTAAAAATGAATATGACTGAATATGTTAAATCTAATCAATAAAATTGAGGCAACAGATTACAATCAGTATTATTAATTAAATTTAACAAATTAGAATTGAGTAATAACTAACCACATGAATTACTTAAAAGTTAACCATTTAAAATTAGAAGAATTTCGACATTTTTTTTAAAACAAAAATATCGGAAAAACAGACTGACGTCAAACATGAATTAAGAATTGGCCCAACTAAAACACACACTGATCTCCATAATGGTGACTTAAAAAATATGGTTTTCTCCTTCAGTGACACTGTAAAAATGAATATGCTTTATCTGATCAATAAAATTGTGGCAACAGATTACAAGCAATATTATTTATTAAATTGAACAAATTAAAATTGAGTAATAGTTAATGAAATTAACATTCTAATTAATTCTAATTTGTACAATTTAATTAATAATATTGTTTGTAATATGTTGCCACAATTTTATTGATTAGATAAAGCATATTATTTTTTTCAGTGGATTCTGCTTGTTATCATCAGGTGTCTTCAGTGTTGGCAATAAAAAAAGAGTTTGACATTTGTTTTTCTGATACTTTTGTTTTTAAAAATGTCTAAATGGTTAACTTTTAAGTAATCCATTTGGTTAGTCATTACTCAATTCTAATTTGTAAAATGTAATTAATAATATTGATTGTAATCTGTTGCCTCAATTTTATTGATTAGATTTAACATATTAAGTCGTATTAATTTTTACAGTCTACAAGTCTGGGCTTGAGAGACAATAAAATATATGCATACAGTGTTTGAAACTTGCTAAATAAATAAATAAATGAAAAGCTTGCTGGAAAGTGTCCAAGATGGTTTTAATGTGACTTTGATGGAACAAAAAGGAAAAAAAAATTAATTAATACTTTACCTAAATGATCATAAAACATAAAAGCATTGAAGAAACAGCTGAGCAACTCAGCCAAGCAATCAGACCTGTTGCAGATTTTGGTGTCAAAGGTGTCTAAGCCCACACCTTAGTCTAGTTCACAGTCTGTCTCTGTGAGTTTAGAAACGAGACATGTGAGGCTTATAAAGGTGAGACAAAGCCCGCCTTTGTGCGTGTTTGTGTGTGTGTCTGTGTTCCTGGTAAACACTACATTATGGGGACAAAATGCATGCCAATATTTCACTTTGTGGGACATTTTTTGGTCCCCATGAGAAAAACGGTGTATAAATCAAAACAAAATGTAAAAATGCAGAAAGATATGATATATTGCGTGTGTGTGTGTGTGTGTGTGTTTGCCTTTCTTTCTTTGGTGTCTTACTCTGGCTTTTCTTTTTCTTTTGACTCGCCTCACTAGCAGTGTTACTGAGATAAAGCTCCTGTCATTGCAGCTCATCTCCTGCCATGAATATGCATATTACACCCTCAGTGTTGGTGAGCAGGCAAGAAGACGGCTGCCTTAGTCCCGGTTTGAGCTTTCAATTTTTCACTGATTTCAATTCTGGAAAAGAGTTCAAACGTATGAAGTAACAAATTCAATGAGGTTTAAATCCACTTTAGATACTTTTGTATATTTGATAACCAATTTGAAAGCAAGTGGAAGTGTAAATAGCTCAGCCGTTGAGACAAAGAGAGCTGAATTTCCCCAAACCAGTGCAAGAAACACTGCCTGACTCTTCCAGTAAAGTGTTCTGAATAAGAATCATGTTTTGATTCGTAACCCCGTGCCCACAGGATTCCCAGTGGCTTTCTGAAGAGACCCCTGCTCATGTGCACAGGTCAACTCTTTTGTCTGTGAACGCTCACACATACTCTTCTCTGTATAACATTACAAATTCCATGCGTGTCACTCGTGTCCTCTGTGAGATGCCGTTCATATCTCACGCGTTTGGATTTATTCCGCGCTAAAGCAGGCTTACTGCTGGAACGAATGAATGTGAGCACACACACACACACACACCTCTCATATACGCTCACACGTTTAGTGTATTATGATAGATGGCATTTTGAAGTTAATATTCTTTTTTAAATAGTTGCAATCTAACATTTTGAAATAGTTTATGTGTACCTGTATGTACATATGCATTTATATGCATCTTTTTTTTTGCATAAATAAAAACTGTTGACAAATCATTTTGTCAACCAAGTTTAGCGTTTTGTTCTTCCCTCATATTTAAAACATTAATATTAGAGCTGTCAAACGATTAATCGCGATAAATCGCATCCAAAATAAAAGTTGGTGTTTACATAATATATGTGGGTGCACTGTGTATAATTATTTTATATATATATAAAAACGCATACATGCTTGTATATTTAATAAATATTTTCAAGTAGATGCAGTATATAGATTTATATATAATTTATATTATATATAAATATAAATATTTTAAATATAAATAATGTTCTTTTCTTAAATATACATGCACGTGTGTGTATTTATATATATATACAAAATAATTATACACAGTACACCCACATATATTATGTAACACAAACTTTTATTTTGGATGCGATTAATCGTGATTAATCGTTTGACAGCCCTAATTTATATCTATGTATGTATATATATATATATATATATATATATATATACATACATACAGTATATATATATATATATAATATTTTCCACATTTAGATATACACGCATGCACACACTCAAATATAAAATTCATATTTTCTTCATCAAGGACACTTTAATTGATATTCCAAAAAAATTAATAAATTAGAAAAATAATAAATTTAAATAAAAAAATATTCATTTAAATAAATTGTAGTTTTTAACTTTCTATTCATCAAAAATGTTTCACTGTTTCCTTTCCACAAAATATGAAGCAGCACAACTGTTTTCAAAATTGATAATAATAATAATTGTTTCTTGAGCAGCAAATCATCATAATTAGAATGATTTCTGAAGGATCATGTGACACTGAAGACTGGAGTAATTAATACATTATATTTAAAAAGAAAGCAGTTGTTTTAAATTGTAACAATAATTCACAATATATCTTGACCAAATAAATGCAACCTTGTTGAGAATTTTTTCCCTTTTTTATATTTCACAATTTTTAAACATTGTCTGAAAGTATTCATGTGTAGTAAAAATTTGATAATTTTGGAAAAACAATTCTGATTATGAACTGGGTAACAGAGAAAAAAACGGGTTTCATTTTTTAGATCGATTGCTTGCTAATTTATTGGTTAACTTAGGAATACTAAAGTTTGTTTTGGATGTTGTATTATTTCTATGACTATAATTATTATTTTCTCTTTTCTGAAGGAACCCAGACACTTGCAGTTCATCGCAGAGTTCAGTGACAGTGACGTCTACACATTATTATCAGCCAAAAAAGTGTACGGCGCCCCGACAGACTACGGCTTCTGCGTGAAGGTGATTCAATGCAAATAATCTTCAGGACATCACACACAGTCTGGGGGATTTTTTCACATGCTTTATAATCAATCTCACTGTAATACTGAATTATACACAACTACAGCAGTCGAGGTCAGTGTTACCAGTGGTTTTATGTTTTAATAAGCCTCATAAGTCTCAGATTTATTGTTTATTGTGAGTTATATAAAACTGCAATCAAACAATCTGTCTGGCTGCTTATCTTTCGTGAACTTTGTATTGTGTCTTTAGCGTTACAAACATTGATCTCTGCTCTGACACGAGCGAGAATAATAGTAAAACAATCTTCAGCGTGAATTGTATGAGTTGAAGGATGATATTTATGATTGTGCATGTCGAATGGATACTAACCAAGTACTGTAAATACATAAACGGAGGTGTAATATTTCTTGCTGTTTGGTTATTTGAGAAAGATAGAGACAGTATAGTGATACAATACACATGAAACTGGAGCAAAGCGTCTGGGACAGTGATAATTAGCATCATAAAAAGTATTAGGGCAATACAAGGCTAATTTATTTATATAACACACTTCATACAATAGTAAGTGGTTTGCATACAAATTTTAAATGAATAGATAAATATAGATAAATAAATTGATTGATAAATTGATTCAAATTAAATATTGGTATTGAAAGGAAAATAAGAGGCATATATACAAGGACAAAAAAGTGCAAATAGCACAGAATGGCAGCAATTAAAGGAGTAGTTCACTTTAAAAAAACTTTTGCTGATAATTTACTCACCCCCATGTCATCCAAGATGTGCATGTCTTTCTTTCTTCAGTTGAAAAGAAATTAAGGTTTTTGATGAAAACATTCCAGGATTTTTCTCCATATAATGGACTTCAATGGGGTCCAAACGGTTCAAGGTTCAAATGAGAGTTTCAGTACAAACTGCAAACTGTTCAAAGGGCTTTAAACGATTCCAGACGATGAATAAGGGTCTTATCAAGCAAAACGATCGCTCATTTAAAAAACAAAAAACAAAGTTTTATAAGCTCAAATGCTCGCCTTGCTCTGTTCTGTGATGCGCGTTCATGACTGTTCGAACTCGTTCATCAAAATGAACAAATCTTTTTTTGAGTCATGACTTGAAGGGTCTTTGATAAGACCCTTATTCATTGTCTGGAGTCGTTTAAAGCCCTTTGAAGCTGCACTGAAAGTCTCATTTGGACCTTGAACCGTTTGGACCCCATTGAAGCCCATTATATGGAGTAAATCCATATGTTTTCATCAAAAACCTTAATTTCTTTTCGACTGAAGAAAGAAAGACATGGACACCGTGGATGACATGGGGGTGAGTAAATTATCAGCAAAAGTGTTTTTAAAAGTGAACTACTCCTTAAAGTATTCCAGAGATCTATGCAATATATTTTTAAAGGACTGTTCATTCAAATAGATAAATAAATCTTAATTTAAAGGGGTCAGATAATGCTTTTTTCCCCCATGTTCATCTTTCTATAGTGTGTAATGTTGCAGTTTGAGCGTGAAAAAGCTCTGAAAGTCCCTCCAGTGGGAGTTATTCTCGATATCAGTGTCAGTGCTTCTCCCTGAAACGCCTCCATTGTAGTCTTGAGGAACGAACACGTCACAATATTCCTCATTTCATGCAGAGTAAAGGGGCGGGGCCTGGTTGAGTTAGTTAGTAGTGTTTTGAAACTAGTGGTTATGGTGTGTATGTCACAACTCACTGGTCTAGCCGACCGGGCTTCATAGAGCGTTACTGACAGACTGGGAAGAGAAAAGCTGCAACAATGTCAGATACATGGAATAATAAAAGAAAAAATGAGCTCTAAAGGGTTTGATGTCTCTTCATATCCAGGCAAGCAAGTCCAATTCTGCACGTGACCTGAAACTGCTCTGTGCGGATGATGAGCAAACCAGGACGTGTTGGGTTACAGCCATGCGCCTCTTCAAGGTGAGAACTCCCTCTCTCTCTCTGTCTCTCTCTCGGTGGTTTGTTCCCATTGTATCCCGCAATGACAGTGGTCATGCTGAACCCTTAGAAGAAACCCAATCTTAGGATCTGCGTTAAAGCCTATTGAGCTGCCTATATACGCAGCATTTTAAAGATATTGAAACTCTCTTCACATCCTGATAGCGTTCAATAATAGAAGTGGTCTAAATATTAAAACGTGAATATATGAAGAGTTCAGATGCAAAAGCCTCTAAGTGCCATTTGAAATTTTCTTCTAGAATGATCATTTTTATCAAGCTTGTATATTTAAGTTCAGTGATTTCACTTAAATTGCAATGATAATTACCTATTAATTGTTATTTAACTGAAATTACTGAACTTAAATATAGAAGTTTGATAAAAATCATCATTAAAGAAGAAAATTTCAAATGGCATTTAGAGGCTTTTGCATCTGAACTCTTCATATCATTATGTATATATACTGTAGATCTTAGAGTGCTTCTAATTGGCTTGGCTTCTCCGTTGAAATCTATGGGGTCGCTGTGTCCATTTCTTTTACTGTCCACGGTGTTCTCAGAGTATTGCACAGTAAAACAAGAGAAGAACTGCCCATTGTTGTCCCGATTTGTGTTGTTTTAACAACAACAAACACAAGAACGTTCTTAATTTAGATACATATGAGGGTCTATTTCAGTTAGGAAGCTCCCTCAGAAGGCAGGCGCCTATGTAGGCAGTCGACAGCGTGTTTCGGAACGGACCTACTGTATAATCTGGTTGTTTGTTTATTTACAGTATGGCATGCAGCTTTACCAGAACTTCATCCAGCCCTATCAGAAGCAGAAGAGTTCTCCAATGGTGAGCTCCAGACACACACTATCATGTATGTTTACAGCGTTGAAAGGCTCCAGGAAAACCATAAACACACGTTACAGCATTACAGAGTGGAAACCAGCACTGAAATACTGTCATTTTTGCTCAGCACATCCTTGACAGGTTTCATTTTTCATCAGAACTCACTTCTGACTTAAAAAAAAAAGACTTTAAAGGTTGAAAATTCAAGATTTTTTTTTTTTGTAGGAAAGTAATCATGAGTTTGTGTGGGAACATATTGCTCTGTCTATCTTTTAATATGCTAGAATTTTTCCCAGATATACAAACACACATGAATGATTATGCATCTACACACCAATGTACTGTAGACACACAATAATTAAATTAGGGCTGTGGAAAAATTAATTGCGATTAATCGCATCCAAAATAAAAGTCTGTATATAATTATTTTGTATATATAAATACCTATGCATGCATGTATATATTTAAGAATTATTTGCGCTTAAATTCTGTATATATATATATATATATATATATATATATATATTTATATATATACATAATCTGTATTATATAAATATAAATATTTTATATATGAATAACACATTTTCTTAAATATATACATGCATGTGTGTATTTATGTATACAAAATAATTATATACAGCACACACAAATATATTATGTAAACACAGACTTTTATTTTGGATGCGATTAATCGCAATTAATTTTTGAACAGCCCTAAATTAAATAGAATTTTATTTAATTTTATTTAATTTTTATTCTTTTTTGCAGTTATGCAAATGAAATAAATGAATCAATAAATGAATTATTCCATAGACACTATTGTGGTATCTGTCAGGAGTAAGCAAAGTTGTGAACTTCATCCATCTTGTTTACTCATGGCATCAGAACACAACTTCAACGATTCAATTCTTCAACTCAACTATAACTCAATTAATTAAAACCCCATTCCAAGTATCATGCTTTAACTAGACCTTGTTTTCCAGATGTTTTGAGGCACTTTTCTTTGTTTATCCTGAAAATAATGTCCCAATGCAAAGCTTTAAATAAAAAAAAGAGCTTCACATTCAAGCAAAATAATAAAATATTTTGATTTCGAGGCTCAGTATGACATGGATGAGGTCTTGTGAGATTCAGCTCTCCGTGTCTGTATTTCCTTCCTTTCACTTTCTTACTCAAACACAAAGAAGCATTGATGCAGAATGAGGTGAAGCATGTGTCTTTGTGGATTATCCTGTCATCCAGTGTTGTAAACCTGCTTGTGTATTAGTGTGTGTGTGTGTGGACAGGAGCACATGGCTGAGATTAAGGACCTTTTGGAAGTCATAATCACTGCTTCTCTCACTAAAGGGATCACTGTGAAAAGGAAATGCTTCTTTTGTGAGATAAGTGAGTGTGCTCTTGAAAACCAGCACAGCCATTAGCCCCCACAACTCAAAATCCTTAGCTAAAAGGCGTCTGAACAAAGTAACCAGTGTTCATGTATAAGAATAACAAAATTCCTCTCCAACTAACACACACAGAGAGAGAGAGAGCAAATCAAATCTGGCTCTGAATTTGTAGATGATCTTGTAGTTTCTGAGAATTCACAGATGAGCTAATGACATTTTCTTCTGTACAGCTGAAATTGAATTTGGTTTATAATTGATTAATTTGGAAAAAGTTGGCATGAAGTTGCGATAGTCTCTTCTTTCTTATTGTGACGTACTGTATATCTGAGTGAAACGGCTTCTAAAACGAGAAGAAAACGTGGGACGGGATTTGATTTTGTCCATGGGGAATTGATTGGATGGTTGTGGTTAGATCTCTTGTGATTGACAGGTTGGTTGCTCCGCCCTCTCGCCGGTAAACACATCATCAGAGAAGGTACATGATTTAAAAATAAATAATGATGTGCACTGATAAATAATAAATACTCCAAAATCCATAAAATAATAAGAGTTGTCAATTTTGGTTTCAATACACTTTTAGAAGAAATGGTTCTATTTAGAACCAGAAATGGTTCCATCCCCCGCTTCATATATGGAACTCCAAAGTGGTTCTATATAGAACCATATTTTTTTTTGGTAAAAGGTTCTATTGGCCAAGTATGGAACCCCAGGGTTCTATATAGAACCCAGATGAACCCTTTTTTTAAGAGTGTATAGAACCTTTTAGGGGTTCCAAATACGTAGCGCTGATAGAACCTTTTAAGGTTCTATATAGAACCTTTTCTTCTAAGAGTGTATGACCTGTTTATTACTATGGATCTGCTTTGAAACAGTCTATATTGTATAAAGTGTTGACTGAAGACTGATCTATAACTAATGTTTTGTTTTTAATGATCAGAATCCATGTGTTTTAGAGTCTGCAAACCATTAAACCGTGCGTGAACCTCATTTGAGAGTACAGATGTGATTCGCTGGTGTGAAAAATCATAATTAAACAGGAAATATATGCTTATTTACCTGCAAATATTTGATGTCATGCTTGTTGTGACGTCCAGGGTTGGGAAAAATTCAGAAACTCTGAATTTTGGGGGGTGAACTGCGACCTGTTTCCGTTTCTGTGAGATTCAGTATTGTGTGTTTGTGTGTGTGTTTTTAGAGGAGCATCTCTGAGAACTCACTGGTGGCCATGGACTTCTCAGGACACAAGAGTCGGGTGATAGAGAACCCGTCAGAGGCGCTGTCAGTGGCTGTGGAAGAGGGCCTGTCGTGGAGGGTAACGTTCTCACACACACACACACAATGCACACTAAATTCTTGCGTCTGTGTAAAGTAGCGAAAACAGCATTGGAGTTTCTCCAATGCAGTGTATAGTATATATAATGAGCTATCGCACTTTGACACTAAGGTCCCATTAGTTAAAGGGGTCATGAACTGGCTTTTTAAATTTTATTATATTATTTTCTGAGGTCAACTTATGACGTTCGCTTGGTTTTTGCATTCAAAAACATCTAAATGAATAAGTAATAGGCTATTTTCTACACTAGTTTTGAGCCTAGCTCAAATGGGCGTCTCGCACTGAAGACTTGGAAGTAAACGCCCACTGCATTTTTTAGAGTGCAACAATATATGGAGGACCAAACCTGAATTAAAAATGCTGGGTTGTTTTAACCCAATGTTGGGTAAAATATGGACAAACCCAGCCATTGGGTTAAAAATGTAATTTAATAATTAAAACAAACAGCATTTTTTAGAGTGTGTATAAATAAATGTAGACATAAATACATATATACATAAATAAATGTGAAAATAAATAAAAGTGGAAATAAATAAATGCATAAATAAATAAATGAAAAAAATAAATAAATGTGGAAAAAATCTACTTATAGATAAATAAGGAAATAAAAGTATAAAGTTTTTTTTTTTTTTTTTTTTTACATTTATTTGCATATTTATTTGTTTATGTATTAATTTTTAATTTCTGCAGGTTTGGTCCTCCATAACAATGAGTGTGTTTGCACTTTCTTAAAGCAATTATGCTTAAAACCGACAATGTGTGTGGTCATGTAAAGTGTTAAACAGTTTTCTTTTATCTGCGTAAAGTAATAGATTTAGAGCTAGATATTTGTCCAATACCCTGATTTTGACCGGCATGACCTGCCCACATTCCCGTTTTCCCCGGGTTTCTCCCGTTTTTTTAGCCCTATGTCCCAGACCCCTCCCACTTTGTTATTTCTCCCGGGAAACTCCCGTAATTTGCATGAATAAACGGACCAATATGTTTGTCTAAATGTTGACCAGTTGCCAGATCTTGTATTAAATGCATTACATTCACACAATCATCTCAACCTGGCAAAACCAAATGTTGACAGCTATGATGTAAACACCTTAACCTGCGTTCTGTCAGCTTATTGAAGTGCGCATGTGAGTAATGTGAAAGGAAAGCGTCCTTATACTGCAGATTTAAGCACATTCAGTGAGTGTTTTGCAGTAGGGGAGGAGGAATATACATCGCAAACTCGTTGTGCAGCCAAAAGACAAGTGATACAGTTGTAAAAACTTCAAATATGAGAGGAGAATGAGTCTGAGCAAGTTTTTCGCTGACATTGTGAAATACTTGAAATGCTTTATTGTGCCATATTGAATGAAATGCTTACATTTAGACGTTATCACCGGGGTGTAACCTGTTTTTTAATAGTCTTGTAAATGCAGTTTTCTTGCCAGGTAATTTAATTGCATGTAAACCAGCAAATTGGGTTATTTAAAAAAACTAATTTTTGTGGGATAATGCCTACGGTTTCACTTACAATTTACAGTATACAAACATGGGCAGTATAGACCATTTCACAAGATGTAAACAACACTGGTCCAGAAGCACTTCCTGTTTCAGTTTTTTAACACTACATAAAAGCTGGGATAAAATACAACCAACAGAACATGTAAAACTGAATCAAAAAGTTAAACAAACATCTTTAAGATGTTTTCTTTACATGTGAAATAAAGGAAACAGTTACAAACTGAAACAGGAAGTGCTTCTGGACCAGTGTTGTTTACATCTTGTGAAATTGGTCTATAGAGTGTATTCTGTATGTTCGCTGTGCATGTAATGCACGTGTTTAATCTACAGTATGTGTGTTGTCTTGTTCTTCTCCAGAGGAAAAGCTGCCACAGACTGAGCTCTCATGGCAGTCCATCCGCCTCTCAGAGCTCCATGTCCAACATAGGTCAGCACACACACGTCAACAAAATAGAGTAAAAGAAGTGCTGTTCCTCCCTCTTTCTGACATAATGATGTCATTTCCTTCTCTAGCCATCCATGTGGCTCAGCCGTGGTTTCACAGCAAACTGTCCCGGGACGAGGCTCAAAAATTAATCGCTCAGCAGGGCCTCATCGATGGGTGTGTTGATTTAAATCTTCCTAAAGGTTGTTTTATTTATTGCAGAAGATGAAGGAAATGATGAGCCCTAACTGAATTAAAGCTTCTGCATTTGTAAATATCTGTCTTCCCAGGGTGTTTCTGGTAAGGGACAGCCAAAGTAACCCGAGGACATTTGTTCTGTCACTGTGCCATACGCAGAAAATCAAACACTTTCAGATTGTACCGGTAAGTCAAGTAAGGAATAATTGATGACGGGCCATTGAATGATTAGAAAAGTAATGCACACCCGAGGTCATTTTTCAGCTTGTCTACGGTTACCGCACCTCAAAACATTGTTCAAATGATGTATTTCAAGACATTTGTCAGGTTTTTGTCTGAAAACTCTTGTGTATTGGACTAATTTCTTACGCATTTAATTTCAAGCCTCATTTTATAGCTAGTAAGAGAGAGAGAGAGAGAGAGAGAGAGAGTCTCTCAACAGTGTTCAAGATTAGTGCCGTTATTACCTCTCTAGAGAGAAATGTTTTTCAACTATTTTAGTTGTTTTTAAACTATTTTACTGATAAAATTACCAGAGCAGCATCTGTCTGTCTGTCTGTCTGTCTGTCTGTCTATCTATCTATCTGTCCGTCCGTCCATCCGTCTGTCTGTCTGAATGTCTGTCTATCTACCTATCTGTCTACCTATCCGTCTATCTATCCGTCTATCTATCTATCTCTCTATATATCTGTCTGTCTGTCTGTTTATCTGTCTGTCTGTCTATCTATCTGTCTGTCTGTCTGTCTGTCTGTCTGTCTGTCTGTCTATCTATCTATCTGTATGTCTACCTATCTGTCCGTCCGTCTGTCTGTCTGAATGTCTGTCTATCTACCTATCTGTCTATATATCTGTCTGTCTATCTATCTATCCATCTGTCTATCTCTCTATCTATCTGTCCGTCCGTCCATCCGTCTGTCTGTCTGAATGTCTGTCTATCTACCTATCTGTCTACCTATCCGTCTATCTATCTATCTGTCTATATATCTGTCTGTCTATATATCTGTCTGTCTATCTATTCATCTGTCTTTCTGTCTATCTATCTCTATCTATCTGTCTGTCTGTTTGTCTGTCTGTCTGTCTGTCTGTCTGTCTATCTATCTATCTATCTATCTGTCTGTCTGTCTGTTTATCTGTCTGTCTGTCTGTCTATCTATCTATCTATCTGTCTGTCTATCTATCTATCTATCTGTCTATCTGTCTGTCTGTCTGTCTGTCTGTCTGTCTGTCTGTCTGTCTGTCTGTCTGTCTATCTATCTATCTATCTATCTATCTATCTGTCTGTTTATCTGTCTGTCTGTCTGTCTGTCTATCTATCTATCTATCTATCTATCTATCTATCTATCTATCTATCTATCTATCTATCTATCTATCTATCTATCTATCTGTCTGTCTGTCTGTCTGTCTGTCTATATATCTATCTATGGTATCCATCCATCCATCCATCAAATCTAGAAAATATATATTACAGTATAAAGTCAAGAGACTTCAAAAAATTATGTCAAAATGTAACATTGTCGTGTGCTTTTAACAAGGCAAAACCACCATATTAAGAGGTTCATTTACCGACATACAAATATAACAGCTCTGGCCAAAAATATGATATGTGTACATATAATGCTGTAAAATATAAGTGTGTAACACTCTAAATGTGTTTGTGACTGTCAGGTTGAAGAAAACAGCGAGCTCTTCTACAGTCTGGACGACGGACACACGCGCTTCACTGACCTTCTGCAACTCGTTGAGTTTTACCAGCTGAACAGAGGCGTTCTTCCCTGTAAGCTCAAACATCACTGTGCCCGCATCACCCTCTGAGGCTTTCTGGACATCAGCTTGTGCCTTCGACAGGAAACACACACCGACTTTGTCCTGTGTAGTTTCACTGTCCACCCTCTGATGAGCATTAGGGTCTGAACTCTGTGTGTTTGAGATGGATGAGTATTACTAAAGGACTTTTGAGGACCCTAATATTCACCAAGGGATGATCATCTGTGGTGCGGCAATGTATAACGTACTAGATCCTGATACAAACACTCTCAGCGGGGACGAGACCACCTTATTAAGCTATCAATCAAAGCTAATGTTGAACGGTGTGAACAAACTAAAGTCGGGTGCACATTGCTACGATTTTTTCTTGGGTAAAACATTTCTTTCAGCATGAATAAGATACAAATTACAACAAAATTACAATTATTATTGTATTTATGTAACATTTAATGTAATAGTTAATGCATTCAGATACATTTAATAACAATGAGCAATGCATTTGTTACAGTATTTATTAATCTTTGCTAGTTAATGAAATACAGTGGTTCATTGTTAGCTCAGGTCTGTTAGAAAATATTAAAGGGGCTATATGTAGAATTCAGAAACCCTTGTTATTAGCGACACCGGTGGCCGTTAAGTGAACTGCAGCCAGCTCACACTAGTATTTTTAGTTAATTACATTAAGTGTTACATTGAAATGTAATAATAATAATAAATCAAAACAAATTAAAACTATATATAGTTTTAAAAGTTACATAGAGAAAATGGCAGCATGAGAAAAGGCGCTATACTTCCAGCAGAAGACACAATCGATTTCTGAAAGTGTCTAAAATGTTAAAAAGTCCTGAAAGGTCTACAACCCTTAAAGCTTTTTGTTAGCAATTAGAAAGTAAACACCCAGTCAATACTGTCAATCATGACCCAAGTTAGATGAATATCGTACAGGTGACTTAAAGTTGACGTTTGCTGCAGAACGGGCAAAGCCGCGCCGTCTTCACTCGGCGTAATAGATAGCCATAATAAGCTCAAACTGTTGCTGTTTCCAGGGGTTCCTTCTTATCCTTTAATCATGCGTCAGAAAAATTCAGGTATTTTATAATTGACGTGATACGTGGTGTTTGTTGGGAGAAATGTCCTGATCTGTACCCGCCACCAGCGACCCGTCACAAACGAACATGCGAACACTTGACGTTATCGTCTGCTGTGGAACGCATCACTTCCTCCCGACGACGGCAAACACGGTTTACTCTGAAGAGCTGCACGCATGGACGAGTGTGTGAGACAAATCATGTCACGGCAGATGGCAGATCAAACAATTGATGTACATTTGAAATTGATTTTTAGAGACACATGGCGGTGTTAGAAAAACACACACACACACAAACTGGAACATTTATAATAGTAAAACGATCAAAAAGTGATCTTTTTCCAGGAGATGCACAACATTCATTTTTTTTTTTTTTTTTAATGAAAACAAACCTGACAACGCAGATCTGGCAGAGCTCATGTAAAAAACGAATTACCAAGGATCTGTTTTAAATAAAGCATTTCTAGAATAAATAAGCTGCACATTCATGGATGTCCAAATAACTGTCGTGGGCTGCAATTTCTGTTGTATAAATGAACAATTGGTGTGTTTTCTGCGTCCTCTGATTTTTTTTTCTGTGTATGTTTCTTGTAACGAACACGATATTATACATTGTTTTACAACTGTGTATTAAAAGAAATATTTAATACATAATTGCACTGTAGTTGGGACACTGGTAACTTTTGATTTCTGATGTTGAAGCTTATACATTATATGATACGATTTCTCTGACTGTTAGTTTCGTTTTATTGCTATTGTTATTATTTTTTTAATATTTAGATCTGTTATTGCTGTCATATCCATCTAGTTCTGATCAGACTTTTTTTCTACAGCTGTGTGAATGCTGGAGTGTGTGTGAATTGTTTTTTACACCCTTATTTCATGGTAACTGTACGGTGAAATCTCACAAAACCTCAAGGACTGGGTCATATTTCATGTGAAAAATAAATATAAATAGAGGGAATCAATTCTAATTTACATAAATCATTATTTTAGGATGATTACCTCACTATTACCATACTTTTCAATTTAAAGCTGCATTAAATTATTATTTTTATGACAATTATTTGAATGCAGAAAATATGATATTATAATGCATGGTAATGGTAATTATCGTAAAGTAAACTATTTATGCAAAAACATATTTTTTTTTTATTTGATATTTTTTTATTCTTGAAGTGAAATTTGACCTGGACATGCTTGTGCTTCTGATTGAATCGCAGTATTAAAGCATCAAA
This sequence comes from Pimephales promelas, assembly GCF_016745375.1. Next base: position 2,311,461 of record NW_024121277.1, on the reverse strand, counting down.
CTCATAGTCATATTTCCAGCAGATCAAATGTTTTCTCTTCACTAACCGAGTCTCTGTTCATGAAGAGCAGATTCACTATTCAATGTTTGTTCCTCGTTATTTTCAGTGCGACACTGAACTATGTTGTTTAAATATGAAACACATTTTTGTACTTTTATTTCCTGATGTTTAATGACACTGACAGCAAATAAACTTGAAAAACCTTGTTCCATCCCAAAATGATCTTGTGTTATTTTGCACAGGCCTATTACTATTTTTTCATAATTTTCTACACAACCATGGATAGGGTTAGGCTTAGACCACTAGGAGGCGCCGTCTGGCCCATATTTATCTGCGTCTCATATTGACGCTAAAGGGTGCCGTGTGCGTTGGATGTATACGCATATGACGCCTTGGGATGAGAACGGGCTGGATGAACTGATCAAACCCCACCCCACAGGCTTTTTGTACACTATTGAGTAGGTGAAAGGATGTTCCCTTGTTGTGTGACACCAGTAGTCAAACATGGAGGAGAAAGTAAGATTCTCCGGGGGTCTTTTGCTGCATCTGGAGTCTGTGATTTGCACAAAGTGAGTGGCACCCTGAAGCAAAAACACCACAGCTTCCTCACAGCGTGTCCTCAGGTGGGTCAAGGTTTCATCCTACAGCAAGAAACAGACCCGAAACAAACCTCCAGGCTATGCCAGAACTACTGGACTTCAAATGATGGATGGCCAGCTCAGTGTCAGACTGAACCCAACTGAACTGGTCCGGGGTGAACTGGATGGGCAGAAGGGTCACGTGTGGAAACTCCTGCAGCTGTGCTGGGAAGAGCTTCACGAGTCACGACTTAGCTTTATTAGCCAGGTGAGCAAATGTACATAAAACAAATCAATGTTTTATAACGTTAGCTCAACATGATGAAATGTTAGAATATGGTTACGAATATTAATGATACAGCCTAAATCATAATCATGTTCATTTGTTGGCCAGAGGAGAACTGCACGTTTCTCCAAGGTTTTTTTTTTTCCTCCATTCTGTCACTTGATGGAGTTTGGGTTCCTTGCCACTGTCGCCTCTGGCTTGCTTAGTTGGGGACATTTAATATTCAACAAGATTATACTGATCTGGCTGTCCTGACGCTGTTTTATGGGATCTGAACTGAGCTGGATGACGACATCACAGTCTGCAGACCGATTTTATAATCGATGATCTTCACAACGGCACTCAATCAACACTGAACTGACTTCAGCTGAACAAAAAATCACCGTAAAGCTGCTTTAAATCTGTATTGTATTAAGCACTATAAATAAAGGTGACCTAACTTTAAAAAAAAAAAAAAATTGATAAGTACATTTTAACACAGTCTCATCCCAAGTAGTCATATAACTGACATCTTGGGACGTCTTTTGACCATACGTCAATATCCGCCTTTTTAGGGCCCCCTTAAACGTCGGTAGATGACGATCCCGGGCCGTCATACAATTGACGCTTTACCTTTAACGTCAGTTTCGTGACGGGGTAGGTTTAGGTCTGGGGTAGAGTTAGGATCCGATAACGTCATCTACCGACGTTTAAGGGGACCCTAAAAGGGCGGATATTGACGTATGGTCAAAAGACGTCAGATGACGTCTTGGGATGAGACTGCGCTGTACATTTTGTTAATAATTAGCCTACATTTTCATGTCTATTTGTTTATTGAGCTCTAATTTTATTATTAGAGCATTATCTATGCTCTAATTTTGGGGACTATAGCTCTAAGCATTGTATAATGCTTGTAAAAAAATCGCCTATAACCTTCAAATGTTTTAATCTGTTTATCTTGAAAGACTTTGTCATACAAACATTCAAATTTTGTCTGGAAGAACTTTTCCATTTATATTACCACGCGGCTCTCTTGAATACTTGATTCTGATTGGTCAATGACGACGTTCAAATATGACGCAGATTTTTGACAACCGAATAAACGGGGTAACGTAAGCTAGGAAAGTCATGAATATACTTCATTCCTCACTTAACTAATTAGAAAACAAATAAAACACGAAAATAAATGACATACCTTTCGAACATCATCAGACATTGTAGTATCAGGACATTGTAAGGACTGCATTACATACCGCTCGCCACAAGATGGCAGTAAATGATTGTTGAATCTCCGCTCTTGCAGGTGAAGCTAATGTTCATCTTCAGGTTAGCTTTTAGCAACAAACAAACCAGAATCTGACTAATCATTTGTAAATTGGATGGATTATATTGTGGGTTATCTAACTAAAGTGCTGTTCTGCTTCTAGAAGGTGAGATTTTCTTTTTAAAAGCACTTGATTTAGCAGATACATAGTGGAGGGCAACAAAAACACACTTTACAATAAGGTTTCATTAACATTAGTTTAAAATCAAAAGTTGTTTTTTTGTTTACATTAGTTAATGCACTGAGAAGTAACATTAACAAACATGATAATTATACTTATATAATTAACTAATGTTAACAAAGATGAATAAATACTGTAAGGCTATTGCTCATTGTTAGTTAATACATGAGCATTAATGAGACCTTATTGTAAAGACAGTTCTGTAGTCAGTTAATTGTGTTTTTTATTGTTAAAATTGTATGAATTTGTGATAAAAGAATACATAGAGAAAAAGAGAAATATTTTATAATGCATGATACGACATAAAAGAAAATGAATAATATATAATAAGACATATTTGATAATATCAATTAGTTTGCATTGCATACTGCATATAAAAAAACAAATTAAATTAGGCACCCTACTGGCAAATGTTTTTATGTCTTCTTTCCTATTATTATTATTATTTGGCAGTGTCTTGACAACAAATGCAAATAGCCAACCTTTTTGACAAAGGCTATTTTACCACCCACTACAAGTCAGACATTTACCCTGGGTACAAATGGTATATCAGCATGTTATACTTTGTGCAAACACCATCACTGTTTGCTCCTAGAGTAAATTTGTTGCCATTTACACTTGCTCAAAACACTATCTACTTCCGCTATGTCTAAATAGCCTCTGCCTTTTTTCTTTAATGTAATTTTTTATGTGTGCATATTGACACTTTTGCAATATTCTGTACAAAACAATACCACAATAATTGTGATAAAGTCATATGAAATGAAAAGATTGAGAAATAGGTTGTCAGAGACCTTGCCTTTGGCGGCAGCTGTAGTGCACGCTGCACAATTAGCATGTCTCTCACTGCCATCTGCTGAGTGACCCGTCGGGCACCGTGTGAGAATCTGCATCTCAAATCTCGTGCACCATTCTCATGACATAACGCATTTTGTTCATGTGATATTTGAACCGACTGTTGTGAGTTTAAACACAATGTCTCTTCTCCTCCCACCCCGAGCGGTGCTCTCTCTCTCTCTCTCTCTCTCTCTCTCGACTGAACACTTTCACTTCTCAGATCTGGAGGATACAGATGCACTGATGTCTTAAACACACTCCCTGTCTTCCAAGGTCTGCTGTTAAACGCTCCTGTGGATGTATTTCTCCCATTGATCTGTGTTTGGCTGCAGGGTTCTACATAGAGAGAGCAGCTGTCAGAGAGAGAGAGAGAGAGAGCACTTGAGAGAAACCGTTCCTTAATGAATTCATCCTGCTAAATGCAGTCCAAAGTGCCTGTGGATAGCTGTGATCCGCTTAGCTATACGGCACCTGTGTCTGGGGCCGAGCTCCCACTGACTGGGATAGCGCAAAAACTACTGTATATACAATCAAACCAAAATGTATTCAGACACCTTCAACATTTCTCGCATTATCACAGTTTATTCGCTATAGTTTAGAAAATAGTAATAAAATCTGATAAGATCTCAGATCAGTTGATTGATGTTTCACTGGTTTCGTCCGTCCTTCTGTTCGACTCTCACAGATGAGTTATGTTGAATATCTGTCAGCTACAACTAGACAATACTCTAGTTGTGAAAAAAATGATACGAGTAGCTCGAATCAAAATGAACGGATCTTTTTTTGAGTCATTTGCTTCATTCAACGAGTTGACTCTGGAAAAGATTCGTTCGTTTTGATGAACGAGTTCGAACAGGAGAGTCACGAACGCGCATCACAAAACAGAGCAAGGCGAGCATTTGAGCTTATAAAACTTAAACTTTGTTGTTGTTTTTTTTTAAATGAGCGATCGTTTCGCTTGATAAGACCCTTATTCATCGTCTGGAATCGTTTAAAGCCCTTTGAACAGTTTGCAGTTTGCACTGAAACTGTCTTTTGGACCTTGAACCGTTTGGTCCCCATTGAAGTCCATTATATGGAGAAAAATCCTGGAATGTTTTCATCAAAAACCTTAATTTCTTTTCGACTGAAGACATGGACATCTTGGATGACATGGGGGTGAGCAAATTATCAGCAATTTTTTTTTTTAATAGACACAGGAGAATCATGTCATTTAGGGATAAGATGGAGTGGGTGTTTGAATGGAGATCACGATTAATCGCGATCATTATGTTGGTAGTAGGTGATTGTAAATGTACAGTTAGTATAGTGAGAAATGTAAAAATCCTCCATACTGCCCGGTCAGTCGCCCGCTGGATGCACCTGGTCACGGGGTGAGGTGGAGCATGCAAAGGCTAAGGGTGAAGGTACTGAAGGAACATAGGAAGTGTTCCCTCCAAAAGGGTCAAGCTGGGCCCCGAGGCACGAACAGCTCCAGTTCCCATTAATGCCAGTGCTAATGTCAGCAAAGCCCCAGAGGTAGTGAACCGCTAGCAAAGTAAGCAAAGATTACAGGAGCAAGTGACTTTACTGTAAACAATCCTGTCGTGCTCCTTTAAACACACACACACATATAACAACAGAAGGACACACCGTAGGGTTCAGTCTGTTGATAAGAGCAGATCTGAGGACTTTGTACAGCTTCTCATAGACTTCTAAGAGCAGTTCACTAGAGATTAGTGTTGTAAATGTTAAATGTTTTTAAAAGCAGTATTTTATAGCAGTTGTTCGTTATGCCAGCAGGTGGCGATTCTTTCAGAAACACCAGCCAAGTTTCCATCCACTTGCTAATCCAATCTAAAGTTCGGTAAAAAAAAAAAAAAAAAAAAAAAAAAACGACCAATGGCTAAACGACCAATCCAACGGCTTTAAAGCGAATTAAAACCTGTGTGTAATGACGTCACGTGCTGTTTTGCGATCAGATTGGTATATCGAATTGATTTGAGGCATTTTGGTGTTTCCGTACTGAATCGCTCAACATTCAAGCAAACATTTGCGAACAAGTTTTGCTAGACAAAATGAATCGCGCCATAATAACGTTTCCATCAGCGTTTATCGCATAAAGCCGTATATCGATCAAGATAAAATCCGATTCAATCGAATTGTACTGTTTCCATAATGCAGTTTTCATTCGATATCACTTATTTTGGATACAAACGTGTGGATGGAAACATAGCTATCAAGTCATTGCATCATTCACTCATTTGTTTATAACGGAAACGCCCGGCAAAACGACTGTGTGATGTACTTTATTGTTGATTTTGCTTCGACTTTGTTTGTTACTGACGTAATATTGTAGTTTACTGAGTTTTTAACTTCTTGTTTGTGATATTGTTTAATTTATAAATGACTGATTGATGAAATATCAGCCAGACTGAAACATTAGCAAATATTTCGATGATTCTGAAAACCTGAGATGTGATGCATTGATATTTTGATGTAACGTCGCCAGTCTGACAAAGAATACCAGGATGCATCCACTTTATCAATGCATGTACATCTTCTGTTTTCAGTAAAAGTGGACTAAATATTTTTCAAATAAGTATATATTGCGTATATTGACAACCACTTTAAAAAGGTTTTGTCACACAATGAGACTTAGATTTGGGAAATAATTCACATTGGAATTGAATTAAAGCCTGTTTTGTTCAGACTAAATTAGAGAATCTCTACAGTTTTGAATCAATAATTCAGCCAAAGCTAAAAATAATCCTCATAATTTCTCTCCCTCGTGTTTCTCCAGACTCGCAGACTGTTATTTTGTTTGACAAAAACCAGACCAACATAAGTAATATGTGCTCCTTTTTTCAAAATCTACATTATAAGCGTCAAACCTTGAGCGTTGACATGCTGGCTTTGATTCTGAATATGAATGAGATTTCAGAGCTTCTGCAACGGTGAAGATTATTATTTAATAATGACTTTCTGCCTTTTCCGTTTATCACACAAAGCTGACTTCATTTGAAGACCAGTCAATTTTATGGTGTTTTTTTATGTGGTCACCAAATTGTTTATGTTTGCATAGTAATATCTGTGTAAAAATCCTTCAGGATGACACAAGGGCGAGTCATTTACGGACCACAGCCCATTAACACAATACTTTGTTACTTAGATTTTTTCAACAAACTTTCTCCTTTTTAATCTCCCTTTCTCTCTCTCAGACCGAGTGAATAAACAGACACAGTTTTTTTCTCTCCCTCGTTCTGATAGATTGTAGTTGAAGCTAATTGCAGTGTTTCAGAGCGGCGGACTCTCTCGTCTGCTTAACCCCACGATTTCGGTCCTTTTTTTCTCCTTTCTTTTTTTTTCACTCCAGAGGTCTCGTTGTGGAAGGACGGCTCGTACCCTGCTTTGTTAATTACGAGGATAACACATTCACTCATCAAATAATGGATGTGCTTTGCAATTTCAAGTTTTAATAATCAATTACGGAGAGCAATTCTCCATGGAGTTGCAAAAGAGTCATTAAGTCTCAAAAGGCAAAGGGAAAAAAAGCTCTATTTTTACAAATGCCTGAGGGGAATTGACTCGAAGCTCTTCCTATGCATTTGCCAATGTAATTCCAATAGAAAAAGGCTTGTGGCATTTAGTTCTTTTGAAAAGAGGTGAAGCCCGTGGAGTGTAAACCATTAACAAATGATTTGTACAGTGGGGTCCAAAAGTCTGAGAACATTTATGAACATGCATCTATTCTGGATTTTTCTTATTTGATTACATTTTTTTAAGGTAACCCCATGTCGTTGGTCCACTCTGAATGTCGTTGGACATTCTACTAACTTTAACCCCCGGTTTCACAGACCAGGCTTAAGCTATAGCCATAAAAGCTATCTTTACTTAACTCCGAAGGACATTTTATGCTAAAAAAGGTTCAATAATGACAAGAAATAACACTTTTGGCACAAAGGTTCTTTAAAGGCTATTATTCATTCATATATTACATTATTCTGCAACATTTTGTAGTTGTAATTAAATCATTGTTTATTAAACTGTTGTAGTAACTTAATATCACATTTTAATCATGCAGATTTTTGGAGGATAAAAAATGAAATGTCACTCTTCGTCTGATATTGATTAATTACATTTTAACCACCATTTCTTGAATTTTGTGATCATTCACATGCATTGCATTTTAGGGGTTCCAAATACGTAGCGCTTTAGAACTTTTTAAGGTTCTATATAGAACCTTTTCTTCTAAGAGTGTAAATCCCGGGTAAAATGCATTAATGAGCTTATTTGAAATTAAAGCAACTTGCACTGACATATCTAGCTTTCAATTAAAGTTTTATACTGTAGACAACAATACAGTATTTAGCTGTTCATTTCAAAAACAGTAACACACTGTACTTTTACAGTAGTTTACTGTTTTTTTTTTACCGTGTGCAAATGTTTTAATGTAAAATATACATCACTGCTCATGGATATCAGTTTAGATCCTGCCAAAAGTGGCAAAAGCATGCGTCTATACTCCTAGAAAGACTTCAGACAGTTCGTTTGGACTTTAAAAAGAGTTGATGGTGAAACTCTACATCAGATTGAAGCACACAGGAGATGGATGGCTGTTACACGCGATCAAAGGCGGAGGGAAAAAAGGAATGACAGCTGGATCAGGAAGGTGCGGAAAGGAAAAAAACTCTTGTACGTGAAGCAAGAAAAGATTGAGTGTATCTTAAGAACAAAAATAAAGAAATAAATAAAACAAGCTGAAAGATGTGTGACAGCGGCATACTGCGCAAAAACAACAACACACGAATACAAACACGCCACTTTCTGACATGCCTTTAGATTTGATCTTCTGACTCCGCTTGGAAAACGACGCGTCCTATCTCGCATTAGTGTTTGATCGCCAGTTCACACACTATTATTAAATTGATCTCTAAATGTGACACATCAGCACTGTAAACAGAAAAACCACATCAAGAACCGTATGAAAGAACAGCAGTCACAATGAAAATATTTGGATGAGGGTTACAGTGTTAGTGTGGCAGCGATGCAAAACCTTTAAACAGAGTATTAAACTGCTGAAATGAATTCAGCCTGCATTCAGAATTTATTTTGTAGATCATTTCAGTTTGTAATCTTTATACTTCTTAACAAGGATTGCATTTTGCCATGCAAAATGTAGCTGACATTGTAGAATTTGCATACTGAATATAATAATATTCTTGTTGATCATCTTTGCATACTGAATAATGATCGATATTTTCTTTATTGCATTTACACCCCTGGTCAAAGGTCTGGAATAATTATGATTTCTTATTTTTAATGTTTTGATTAGCCTTTGCTCACAGATGAACGAGTTTGAACAGGAGAATCACACCGAACAGAGCATTTGTGCTTATAAAACTTAAACTTTTTTTATTAATATTTTTGAAATGACCGATCGTTTCGCTAGATAAGACCCTTATTCATTGTCTGGTGTCGTTTAAAAAAAATATATTGTTGGTTTAACTTAAAAAAAAAGAAGTAACCTGGTTGCCTTAATTTTAAGTTCATTGAAATGGAAAAAATGAGTTAATACAATGAAGGAGATTGATTTAATCACCAGAAACTCAAATTATTATGTTATCTGAACTACATAAATTATCTAAGTTGATTTGACAAAATTATTTTTTTCCAGTGTTGAAGCTGCAATGAAACTCATTTGGACCTTGAACCGTTTGGACCCCATTGAAGTCCATTATATGGAGAAAAATCCTGGAATGTTTTCATCAAGAACCTTAATTTCTTTTCGACTGAAGAAAGAAAGACATGGACATCTTGGATGACATGTGGGTGAGTGAATTATCAGCAAAAGTTTTTTTGACAAAAAATTTCTACTTCAGATAAATGCTGTTCCTTTGAACTTTCTATTCATCAAAGAATCCTGAAAAAAGTATCGAGTTTTCCATTGATAACAAGTTCAACATTGATAAAAAAAAAATCATTATTACTAATTGAGTACCAATAATATTTAATGATAATAGAGCATCAAATCATCATATTCGAGTGATTTCTGAAGCATCATGTGACTGTAGACTGTAGTAATGATGTTGAAAATCCAGCTTTGATCACCGGAATAAATTACATTTGAAAAATGCATTAAAACAGCAAAGAGTTCCTTAATAACAATATTTCACAACATTACCGTTTTTATTTTTGATAAAATAAATGCAGCCTTGTTGAGCATAAGAGACGTAATATTAAACTCACAATTATTCCAAACCTTTGCCCTTAAGTAATGTTTATACTTTAAGTGCTCAGCCGAATGCATCACGATGATTGCAAACCTTGAGAGTTTCCTTTAAGTGTCTCATTAAATCAGATAGCCATAAGCAGCATTACAGCTGAACTTACTCAGACGTTTAAGACTGATTACGCATCGCATAACATGCTTTTTATGATATGATTTACAGAAATCAAGCTTGATTAATGAAAAGCATCTCTTTTTTTGGGGGAAATAATTTATGGAAAACTCCAAAAAGCTTCTGATTTCACTCACGCAGAATCAAAACCTATAACCCCCAAAAATGTACTGCATCACTCACAATGTTTCAGGAGTAGCAGATAGATGTTATTTAAAGAAAATCATGCTTGCGAACACACACACATGCACAGACTGACAGGCTGCTGGATGGGGTCTTTAGCTTGGCTCGGGCAGCCCACACACACCCCACATGTGCTTGGACTGCATTCCCTCTCTCTCTGATTTACATTGCGAGCAGCGGACAGGGTGGTGGAGAGGAAATGCTCCATTTCTCCCGGTGCTTGGGAATGGAAACAGAGGAGCATATGTTGGGATTTGAAGAGTCAATCCATGAATAACCTGAAGCGATGTTTCTTCTTCTCTCTCTCTCAGACTAGAAGTGCAGTAGAGCTGTGCGGGGAGAACTGGCTTCCCTAAAGTATCAGGCTGTAGTCAAAAATATTTACAGTGCCAGGAGGTATTCAGCGAAATATTCGAAAAAATTCGATATCGAGCTGACCTCTCACTGGGCATCTGATGCCTCTCTCGCTCTCTCTCTCTCTCGTTCTGCTGCTGCTTCTGAAATGGTTTGGCTCACAACAACAGATTGCTTTATCAGTATAGATTTCAAATATATATGGTTTTAATAATTATCATCCAGCTTTTGACCGTAATGATGGCTTTGAGTTCATCTAGTTGGCATCTAGTTTCTGAACTCATAATTTGGTGAATTCTGCTGATGTACAGTAAATGTGTGACGTAAATGAGATTATGTTCAAATTGCAGGAGTATGTGAACAGTAAATATGCAGAAGTCACAGATACATTAGCAGTTATTGCCTTAAGCATTATTTGTTGTTCATTTGTTAGTTAATAATTATAAAAACATTCAGTCACGGAAACATAAACAGAACCACACATGGAAAAGCTTTGTTTATTTGTTGGTTTGCAGTTTTATTGCAATAATCAAATGATAGATTTTTGTTCGGCATATTTTCAAAACCGATCCCGGCATTATTGACTATTACTCCGTCAGTGTATGAGTGAGGCGATATGTAAAAGTGCTTCGGTGGCCTTTGGGTATATAAACGCAGTCCATTTATTAACCGTCTCGTGAACATTAGTTTCAGATCTCCTTTTTGATTCTGGTTTTCATATTTGTATTTGATAATTCCTGCTCTTCTGATTCTGTGGTTGTTTTCTAGCGGATGGCCACTAGAGGGCAGGACAGATCCAGACAGGAGAGATCACACACACACACACCACTGATGTGCTTACTGGTACATTAATGTGTTCAATATCTCCACATAATCAACATTAAGCATTTAGTGAAAAAGACTGCAAAAATGCAATTAAATCTGCTGAGGAAAGAAGTGAAAAGAATAACGCAACTGTAAAAATAATTAATAGTTTATGTGTGTGTGTTTACTTGGCTGTGGGTTCACAATTCACCCAGAAGATTGGCACAGATAGATAGATAGATAGATAGATAGATAGATAGATAGATAGATAGATAGATAGATAGATAGATAGATAGATAGATAGATAGATAGATAGATAGATAGATAGATAGATAGATCTTATAGTGAAATATGATGACATTAGGAGGTCTAGTTCACCCTCACTAGTTAAAAAGTCGCATAAATCGGCTAAAACACGTTTTATTTCAATCTAGATGCTTGCGCATGTTTCTGTGATGGCTAGCTTTGGGTTTGGCCATAGAAAGCATCTTTAGCCTAATATAAAATCAATGGAAACCTGTGCAATGTCCTCATTAATATAGTGAGCGCATGTGTGTGTGTGTACGTGTATATGTGTGTGTGGTCCTGGTAAACCCTATGTTATGGGGAGAAAATGTCCCAAATGGCAATATCCAAAATCCCTGTCCTTGATGGGACTTGTTTTGGAAAACCGCTTATAAATCATACTGTGATGGATTATTATTTTATTTAATTTTTTTTAAATTTAAATGTACAGAAAGTTTTCAGTGATGGGTGGTTTAGGGAACGTGTAGGGAAAGGGGTGGAATATAGTTTGTGCTGTATAAAAATCATTATGTCTAAATTTCTCAAATACACAATGTGTGTGTGTGTGTGTGAGGGTTTTTCCACAGATTGCCAAGGAGGAACAGATGTCATGGATCAGAGACACTTACACACTCCCACAGTTTTCACTGAAATCTTCACACACACACACTTTACAGATTTTTGTAGTATTACAATAATTTGCACTTCAACTATAAAAGGCGACAAATAATCTCACAGCGCTAATTATAATGTTAATATGCGAATGTAATATATATAATATATATATATATATTTAATAGCTATTGAAATGAAAATGGACTTTAATTAGGCTACTTTCTACCCTCATATTTCTAGAATTATGAACCAGGGTGCATGCTATCCGAAAATAATCCTTGTAATAAATTGCTATCCCTATGAAACAATTTTCTTTGCATGTTAACGTTATTTTTTTTAACCTATCCACTCAATTCCTGATGAATATTTCCCCCCTGTTGAAAATCAGATTCATTTGGAAATACTCATATAAGTAGGAACAGAAAGGTTATCATATTAATTTTTTGAAAGCAAAGTAGTCTCACTGTTGGATATTACGATTCCTCTCAAACATCAAGCTTATTTTCATCTCTGGTTATTCCAAACGTAACGGTTTTATATCATACGTAACATTTGATTGGATTGCACACACACACGTATAGAGCGGAGGCACCGGCTCTCTCTGCACTTGCATTATCTTTATCACAGCTATTGTTATCATTCTGCATTTTACTTAAACGTCTTAAAAACATGACAACTGCCAGAACAACAAGACTAATGTATTCGGTGGCAGCCGAGAGGAGGAGAGGGATTGTGAAGTGTGCAGTGAAGTGAAACATGAAAGGTTCCAGACAGGATGACACAGTGTCGTTCGGCTCGGCACAGATAAAAAGCCCCTTCTCTCCCCGAAACCCCCCAAAATACTCCTCGCCATTAAACGCTTTGTTTTTTGAACGTCTCTCCAGATCCAAAGCGAGGAGAGTGTGAGATGACAGCTGATCTACACATGTAGAACGCAGCGTGGCTGCTACTGAGAGCTACACACACACACACTGGTCTTCTCTTTCTCTCAGTCCCTGTGGTGTCTCGTGTTGGTGTCCTTCACCAGTTGATTTATGGTCTGGCGCTCTGGTTTGTCAGACCACAATAGGGGACTATCGTCAATGGCAGCGTTTCATTCTTCCACCGCGTCCTAACCAGACATGAGAAGTTTCCAGCCCCAAAGCACTTCTGTTCACAATTACAGCAAAACCATGACATTTGAATGCACTCTATACAAAGCAGGGGTGCGTTTCCCGTAAAACGATGTAATGCTTCACTACCATAGTTCGATGCATCGTTGGAGAAATCAACTAGCTAGTCACGAGTCATGACTGTTTCCCGAAACCCATTGTCGCAAAGTATCGTTCAAACACGTTGGTTTCGCACGTGGTGGAGTAATAATACTTTTAATGAAACTGTTTGAGATCCAATTAACACTAGATTTGTTAATATAAATTACAGACATGTCATCTGAGGACTATTTCTAATTGTTCTCAGTTATTTTGCTTTAATACCAGACTCAATATTGGTCTCGTTTCTTACATAGAGAGCACGTTCGCACAACACGGTACTTTAAATCTTTTGAAAAACTAAAAGACGTAAATTACATTTGCATGTATTCTAAATAAAAGGCAACGGTTGTACTGAATGTCAGCTTGCTTATTTTGCTCAAGATAACAATTAATTACATCCAAATGTGATGCAATATAGAAACTAAACTCTAAAAAAAAATTAAAAATTAAAAAAAAAAAAATACAGTTGAAGTTGGGTTACAATTTTAAATGACATTTTTAACCCAACATTTGAGTTTGTCCATATTTAGCCCAAAGTTGGGTTAGAACAACCCAGCATTTTTAGAGTGACAGGTCGAGAGCTGAACTTTGCAATGCTGTTTGCGATATGTTCGTTGGAACGATGGTTTTGGGAAACACCGACTCGTTGAACTATGCTGATAACGACGGAACTCGGGAAATGCACCCCTGGGTTGTTTTAACCCAAATTTGGGTCAAATATGGACAAACCTAAATGTTGGGTTAAAAATGTCATTTAAAATTGTAACCCAACTTCAACTGTATTTTTTTTTAAATTACATTTTTTAAATGTAAAAAAAAAATAAATAAAAAAACTGTAATATTGTGAAATATTACAATTTAAAATATCTGTTTTCTATTTAAATATATTTTTAAATGTAATTTCAAATGTAATGCACACCCTAAAAAATGCTGGGTTGTTGTAACCCAATTTTGGGTAAAATATGGACAAACCAAGCCATTAGGTTACATTTTTAACCCAATGGCTGGGTTTTTCCATATTTGACCCAAAATTGGATTGGGTTAAAACAACCCAGCATTTTTAGAGTGTATGACTCTAACCACAGGTCGAGAGCTGTCTTTGCGATGCTGTTTGCGAATGTTTGGAACGATGGTTTCAGGAAACACCGACTCGTTGAACTATGCTGATAACGACGGAACTCGCGACCATAGTTGGTTAACGCTGCTTTCGGGAAAGGGTTGTTTTATCCCAAATTTGGGTCAAATATGGACAAACCTAAATGTTGGGTTAAAAATGTCATTTAAAATTGTAACCCAACTTCAATTGTATATCTGTTTTCTATTTAAATATATTTTGAAATGTAATTTATTACTGTGATGCAAATCTGAATTTTCTGCACACTGTAAAAAATGCTGGGTTGTTGTAACCCAATTTTGGGTAAAATATGGACAAACCAAGCCATTGGGTTACATTTTTAAATTACATTTTTAACCCAATGGCTGGGTTTGTCCATATTTGACCCAAACTTGGATTGGGTTAAAACAACCCAGCATTTTTTAGAGTGCATCATTACTCCAGTCGTTAGACCGATATTTCCACTTGTTTACAGAGTAAAAATGTGTCGTATTTTGAAAAAGTAGTATTTTGCAGACGGTGCAGGTGATTTTTCCGCACTCTGCCAGGTCTTCCATTGCTCCGAAAACAGAGAGTCCCGTCCCAAACGCACCATCGGTTGAGTTTCTAACTAATAGCCGTCTTGCAAGAAAAAACACACAGCTTTAATTGCGTTTTTATTTCTCAACAGGCATTTATTTCCAGTGAGTTAGCGTCGCTCTGCCTGTTCAAGGTGCATTCGCTTGTATATTTGTTTACCCAGAGCTTCTCCTTTCATGCGAGGTCTCAAAGGAAGGCTCGAGCCCACCGTAGTCCGACTCCTCTCACAGAGACCCTTGTCACAGGACGAGTTAATTGAATCAGAGTTCACTCCGTCCATCCAGATGCTCCTCGGAGGGAAAACACAAAATTTTGGTGCAGGTGTGTCCGTGTTAACACTTATTTCCATTAAAGATCTCGCGGCAGACGGGCAGATTTGTCTTGGTAAACATTATTCTGATGTCGGCTCCATTCAAAAAGATTACTCTCTGACCTTGGTACGTATCAGCCTATTGATACATTCAGGGTTGCTTGTGTGTTCAGTGTGGAAGGAGAAAAGTCTGAGAGAAAAGATAGGAGATCTGTTGATTTGGTCTCGGAAATGGACACAGTTAGAACGGCCCTGACCTGAAGTTGCCCACACCTTTTAGGCTTCGCCGAGAGTGACTGCGCCTCACAATGGTGTAAGCGGACATCACAATAGACGCTTACCCTGCGCACACTAATGCATTCATCTGTGGAAAGAATCTGAACCTCCGTGGCTTTTTTCTAATAGCCGGATTGTGTAATTCTGAAAGATTAGTTTTGAAAGAGATTCTCTATTAAGACCAGAGATGAATTTGATAGCTTATGGAAGCGTGCAATATTTCTTATCAATAAAGCTTTATGCATCTTTTCAGCGAATGAGAAAAACCTGTCATTGTTTTGTCCGCCGAGGTTTTAGCGTGGCCAATGCCATCAGCGGGAGTCTCTTAAAGGACCTGGTCGTCTGGAATTGTAGAGTGAAAAAACTACAAACAGGATTTTCATTCGTGTTTTTTTTTTATGTTCCATGTGTTTTTGTATGATGGAATTGAACGTTATAATTGGAAGTTTTATTTATTTATTTATTTTCCCTCATCCGCTTTAGACCTGGGGCACTTACCATGAGATTAGTTGAAGCAAAGTTGAGTTAACAAAGAGCATGATCACGGAGCATGTGCAAATAAAAGTGGGACATCAGTAGCCAATCACACGCCTTGAAACGGAGAACTAGAGTCAGCGTGATTCAATGCTCTAAAGTGTATAAGTTTATAAAGTATATAAATGCATTCACACAGTAAGAATATTTATCTTGCTATATAAGTGCAGATGAAAGTTGTGAAGGGGTAACACTTTATTTAGGGTCCAATTCTCACTTTTAACTAGTTGCACATTACAAGGATATTGGCTGTTTATTAGTGTATATTAAAGCCTTATTCTGCATGACCACATACATCCCTTATTCCTAATAACTATCTTACTAACTATTACAGTTTTTCTAAATTGCTAAAACTAGGGGTGCCCGATATATCGGCCACCATATCGGTATCGGACGATATTTGCTCATTTTTATGTTATCGTTATCGGCCCGATAATAAAATTTGTCTGATATATTGAAGCTGATAAATAATGAATTATTTCCTTCAACACTTGACACCTGAGACACTTAAGGTGCGGACTGTTCAACATGATTGATCTTAATTGCTTGCAATTTGATTGGAATCAAAAAGGAAAATAAAGTTAAGTGCAAAATGTGCTGTCATATCGGCACCATTATAATATATCAATTATAATTGTGTTAGGGAACGGATTTTAATTGTGAGACTTTTGTTTTTGCAATCAGGCTTTCAAAAATTATATAAAAATTGGAAAAATTAGATTTATCGGCCGATATATCGGTTATCGGCTTTCAAATATAAAGAATTATCGGTTATCGGTATCGGCCAAAATGTTCATATCGGTTCATCCCTAGGTAAAACACTAAAGCCCATTCTCTGAACCAAATTCACAATAGCCTAAACCAATTTGTCGAATAAATCACTCTTTCTGTAAAACATTAAACAAGATCAGGTGGTTAAAACACTGTTTGCAAATCTCATGCACTCTTTTTTCAAAACTCTAAACACATTTTCACTCACTAAAACACATTTCGCACTGTGATGCACTTATTACTATGACTAATAAGCAGCCAATTTACAGTTTAAAACTCGAACCGTTTAAGTGCAACTCAGTCGACACAAATACTGTACTGATCCATTACCCCAATTTCGCTTTGAATGTAAACACCTTCATCTGGGCGTACGTCCATGTCTTTTGCCAATGTCTATTTACAATTTGAAAGCATGACCAGAGGAAAAAGAAAGTTAATGTGGTTTTCTGCCTTTGTCAGAGTTTTATAATGTTGATTTCGATAGACAAACACTTGAACGCTTGACAAAAATTGAAACTTTAGCTACATCAGGCAATGGCTTTGTCAGTCTAATTTTGTTCTATGAACTTTTTCTTTGTTTGCAACTTCAAAAAAAAAAAAGGATCAATTAGGGACTTAAATGTCTGTATTTGCTTCGGGAGTGTTGTATTTTTAGCTTAAGGGCTGGGGTTTGGGTGATTTGCCATTGGTCTTTGGTCAGACCTTGCAGTTTGTTTGTCGAGTGCTTGTGTAGACTAGAAAATCATTGATCAAAAGTGTGGGAACACTTCCTATATTTTGTAAACAGTAAAGCAGCTCTGGTTTAACCTCAATCCCATTCCCTTCCAGAGAAATGAGTTATATGCCACGTTTTAGATTGGATAGTCATTTTTTTTTTTGGATATGGATGAAATGCACTACTACATTGTCTGTCATTCAAACATGCTCTCAAACCCTGGATCAGTGAGTGAGCCATTGTGTTGTATGCGAAGGGTTACATAACATGCGCATCTAACATGTGACGCCCGGTAAAGAGTTTTGTTAAAACACCAAACATTGAGCCAGTCGAGATCAAAATTGAAATCAGAGTCTTGTGGTTCTTTCTCTGGACTGATAACCTTTGACACGGTGAGCACTCACAAGTTTTTGAGTATGTGAGTGAGTTGAGAGGGATAGTCTGTAATAATGTGATGAGAGCTGAATGCTGATCAGTAAACGTGGAGTCATGGACATATGAGTTTTGAGTATTGATTCCCTGTGGAGAAAGAACGAGAGTGAAACGGTGTTGTCTTTGATGGATGTATCATGTGTGTTGCTTTCGATTCTGTTTACCTTGTTTTGCCTATATTTGCAGTGTGCTTGTTTTTACTATAGTTGTTTTTGTTAATAAACGGATGCTGCTCTCATTTTTCTGGAACCAATCTTGTTTTGAAATGATAGTGTAAATTAGAGCCCGACTAATAAAGGATTTTGAAGGCCAATACCGATACAAATGTTTGTTGGTTTTAAAATCCGATATTCCGATATATCGGCCGATATTTTTTTTTCTAACAAAACATTAACAGATTTTCCTAACATTAGTTATTTGTAGTTATTCATGAGTTTTAACTAAAATAATCTGATGATGCATTTTAAAAAGAAACTTGTCTCTTTTATTGTCACAACAGAACAGACTGATGATAGTGGCTTTGAGTTTGAGCCATAGTTTAGCAATGGATAACGTCATACTGCAAATTGTAAAACATACATTTTCAATATAACAGGCCAAGGAGAGATGAGACGTCTCATTGCTATAACTGTCACGCGCTATTAAAGAAATACTTCAGTCACATTGTCAAAAGTTAAAGGGACAGTCAGTCAACTACACTGTAACAACGTAACGTAATTATTACTAGCTAATTCCACTTCACTCTCGGCTTATTTAACAGCAGCAAAACTGGACATGATAGTCACAAATTGTCATGCTTATTTGAGTTTAGAGAACTGATGGCGATGTTCTTTTAATTGTTATTCAAGCAATGTATGTATTGTGACCAACTCAATGAGTGTTGCCAACAGGAACGGTGTAGAGTGCCCTCTGGTGGACAAACTATACAACTCCAACACTCACGACATGGTTGAAGCGTGCTTCGTCCATTTTTATTTTATTTTTAAAATATTCATTTATCGACCATTATAACTGCCGATACCGATAGTTTGGAAAATGCCTAATATCGGCCGATAATATCGGCCTACCGATATATCGGTCTGGCTCTACTGTAAATTGAACTGTATTTTACTGTAAAATTACATGAAATGCCCCCATTAGGTCTATTAACAGGTTTTTACTATTACATTTACCATTCAAAAATCACAATCATCTTTACCAGTCCCTGTGATTGAACTCATTTGCCGCCTTTCCTTCGCTGGTCTGTACGAATGCTGCCATTCTCAAGCACACTTCCTCCCACAGATTTAGCATGTTCCCATGATTGTGACAGGATTTAATGAACATAATCTTGGAGCAGCTGTATTTTTTAAGGCTTATTCTCTCTGCCAGACAAACAGCAGGACATCGACATGCCTATTACAATTTTCCGGCTTTTCCTTTCTTAGAGATCCCCCAAATTAGACCCATGAAGTGGACATTGATTTAGGCCGAACTAACAAACTTGAACAATCCGACAACAAGCTCTGTTATCAATAATACACGATGCACAATGGTACGCTCGCAAAATCCCCCGACGAGAATCTAAAAAGCTTATTAGGATTTAAATGAGCTTACACTTACGTACAAATATGATGCATCCCAATTAGTGCGAAAGTAAAGGCTCTTTTCCCCTTCTGAGCAAACGCTAAGATGATTTTTATTGACCCAACTTTGATCCCAGAGATTAAAGAGGAAGCAGGATAGCTGGTAGAACGGTGATTCCTCAAGGTCACAGAGTTTACAAGCCGTCAGAATAAAAGAGATCGCGTTCACTTTGCGAGCAGCATGAGCTTGTTCATTCAAACAGCTTTAAGAGACTGTCTATGCAAGTAAGGGTTTTTATTAGCATGTCTATGTTCAGGCAGGGATGCAAGCTTACTATTTACACTTTTACACTATTTGACACTTTACATAAAACATATCTTTGATTTTGAAGTAATGAGTTAAAAAAAAACAACAACTTCCGGTTCATTTGTAATCGGAGTATTGCATGCACAGACAATTTGAATATTTTGCACAATACACATATTTACTGCAGGAATAATAAGAATAGTGTGCTATTTCAAACGTGTCTAATGTGTGTTTGCTTACTTGTCTGCAAGCATGTAATTGCTTGATGCATTTCTGGAGCTTTTTGCTTTGTTTACGTGGCAACATCTGTGTGCCGTCTTACACATGCTGTGGCATTTGATGCAGCTGTTGTGCAACAGGGGAGTCATCCTGTCAACAAACAATTTTATTCGGTCTTTTTCTATTTAAAGTCGACGTCAAACACTATTTGCAGCACTTTTTGTCATTTTGAACATATTTCTAACTGAAACTGGACATTCAACAAGTTCAAATTTAGTGCGTGAGTTGATTATTCATCAGGAATTGATTGTATTGGCATACTGTTAACATTCCCATTTGTCTCAATGGCAAGGAGCCATATGCCATGATGACCATTATATTATAACTCCATTCATGCAGCAGAAATATAACACTACTACATTGTGATTTTTTTAAAATAGGTTTTTACATTGTTTTATACATTTGTTTGTAATACACAGCTTCTTTTGAATGGCTGTCAATGGCAAAGCATGCGTTTTGCCCACATACAGTAACTAACCAGGCAAAACATCTGGGCATTACATACTAATGGGAAGTTGATTCAGAGTTTAGTTTCATTTTGTTTTGTTTTAATCGCATACTTGATGCATTTACAATTAGACCAGGAATGTGGAGTTTGTGGACTGGATGTAGGGTTCAGAAACCCGTGTTAATAGTCACACCGGTGGCCGTTATGTGAACTGCAGCTGCATCTTATCGCTCACACTCCTGCACACGTAACATACAAGAGACTCAGTGTGATTCAATGTTTCTTTTCATTCTTTGCTCAGAAATACAAAGAAGTTGGAAATACCTTTGCAGTGATATGCTGTTAACATCTAAACGCCGTCCACGCTGATGAGAGAGAAGTTTAGATGAATATGTATATGTGCTGTGTTCTTTCCTATCAATAACAAAATAAACACAACACAAACGTCAGCAGGGACTTTAACCCTTGTGCTGCATTAGATTTTTAACACCGTTGAGTGCATTAAGGACCAAAAATGGCCACATATTAAACATTGCCTAAAATATTTTATATTATTATTATTTTCCACTTTTACCAAGTTAAATCTTTTAACCAGCATCAGTCCTCATCATAACTACCAAAATGTATTCAATTTCAGGATTTTAACCCTTTAATTACCAGTTTTGTTTGCGAAACCATCGATTTGTATAAGAGGAAAAAACACAAAAAATTCAATTATTTTCAATAAACTAAATGCAAAGAGAAAACTTTAGATTTTGATTATCACAGTTTCACTTTGCAAAAAATCCCACTTAGCGCGTTAGAGACCAAAAATGGCCACCTATTAAACATTGCCTATTGCCTAAAATAAGGTGCATTTCCACCCATAGGGAATAAATATGTAGTGACGTCATCTGGTGGAATACACTATATAATGCAAATATAATGCTTTTGCTTCAAAATGAAAGGATGTTTGTGCAAAAATCATGTTTCATGTATTACTGACAGCCTCAGATTTAAACAACGTTTTAATGGGTTTCAATGGGCCATTTTTGGTCTTTATGGTGCTGAGTGTTACTATTTGATCTACACAGTGTGTGTTATACATATTTTGCAAAATGGGATCACATTTTTTACATGTATCCAAAAAGTCACAATTTTGCCAAATTTCATACCATTTGCATTAAAACAGCCAAAATGGTCAAAGAAATTAAACTGCGAAAGACCAAAAATGTCCCTAATGCAGCATAAGGGTTAAAGGGACACTTCACCTCTGGAAAGATGAATGTGTATTTAAACGTGTGTATTTAAAATGTGTATTTGTGTATTTTATGTGTATTTGTGTCATTTTTGTAGAAGAAATGTGAAATTATTTTTGAATTTGGAGCTTTCTATTATTTTGTATGTATTTTTGGCTCATGTGGATGAAAGACAACAACTCCCAGAATGCACTTGCTTCGCTGCCGTAGGAGGCCACGCCCACCGGTAACAGAGCGCAGTAGTTAAACAACAAGTCTAGGCTACTAGTGAGTCTCCGTGATGAGTCTGCCTGAAAATGTGCATCGAGATCACACAAAATGTCCGGGATTCGGCTTTTGCGTTCTACAGTCGCCATTCATCATGTTTACTGTGGCGAGCGGGACGAGTGAGGGCCGCGGGAGAAACGGTTCCTATTTCTGCAACGTCGCGGCTGACCGAATGAAGAAATTACACTGGTTATGAGTACACGTTATTTATTTTTAGTTAAAAATAGGTCACTGTGCCACAAGAGATAACGTATAATTTACCTCCGATTTTGAAAGCATGTAATATAGCGTTCAAAATGAATTCTATGCAAACATACGACTGTACTTCATAACAAAATTAGTCAATGAGTATATTTTGTTCATGTTTTGATTTTCGATAATGTTATTTCTTGATTTGATTATGTCCTTACCCATTTCCAATGCGAGTGCGGGCCAACAGTGCGCTTTCACAGAGAGACTCATAGGCTCACACGCTGTCCTGAATGTGTGGCGTCTCACAGTCGCGTCGCGTCTAGTGTGGACAGACACACTTGCTGTCGCTGGAATTTTATCGCGTCGCGTGTAGTTAGGACACGGTGTTAACTGCATCTGTAATATGCTGCCAAGCTACCTTTTTTTTAGGACCTGATATGCCACTATGTAGGCTACGCTTCAAAATAAAATGTGGCGTTTTGAATGAACTTCTGATAATTAAACTTCAATTTCGTATATAACGTTAGGCATCTAAAGATTTATATGCCCTCAGTTTCTATTTACGATCGGTTTCTCTATAAGGTAGGTGTAAGTTAGAAGTCAGGCCACTCACCCGAGGTAACGTAACGTTATCCTGTCAGATCATCCATGGATTAAGTGAGCGTGTAGGCGGCTACAGGTCGGGCAATCTGGGTCTGTCCGTTAAAAATAACTTTTGGAAATAACAATCGCGGTCCTGGAGAGTGAGTGACCCTACATATTAAGATAAAATCGGATTTTCTCCAGTCATTGTTAAAAAACAAGCTAACAATCCTTGCTAATTAGCGTTAGTGAAGTGGCCAGAGGGATCGTTCTGCCTCCACCGAAGCTCCGCCCAAAAAAACCGTCACCATGTTTACCAACTGTAAAAGGGTCTATATATAGATGTCAGTCAGATATAATGGGCAGGATTTATGGTAATTGAGAATGAACGTGCACACGCATCCCATTTACGACTGATTGGAATTCATTAACGCACACATTTCACTATCACATCTGACGTTTACGAAGTATTTGTGAATCAGGAGAAGAGTTTTCGGGAAGGTCTCTTTACGCGCAAATCACTCTCATATTTACTCATATATTTACGAATGTTTCATGAATGAGACCCTTTATCTTTACATAAACTCACATTTAATTTTCAAAGTTTCCTCTCAGCCAATTTTCCTCTCCCTCTGACAAAAAAAATATTCATCCTCGACTCAGTTGATGGTGTTTTGCTGATAGCGCCGCTGCTCGCACTTGAGCCTGAAACTCTTTTGGGGTGTAAGCGCTGTTTTCCTCATATCTGAAGAGAGTTGTTATTAGAGGCTCCACAGAATGGAGCAGTCCTCTGTGAAGTGGAGCGCTACTTGAGACAAGGATAGCATTTCAGAGCTATTGACAGAGAGCCGTTTTCGCCCCAAGAGCTCGCGCCTCTTCAGTCACAGCCATCGGCACCCTAAACGCCACAGAGAATCCATTCTTTACAGCTGTGGAGCTGTTGTGGTTTTTTCTTTTCTTTTTTTTTCTGCGTTTTGATTCAAGATTCCTCATTTGTTTAGTGCTAAACCTCAGATTTAATGCACGGATCAGACAGAAACTCTCTTGATGTGAATATAATATGTGTGTGTACTTTATGTTTACTGCGTGACTAATATTTAGGGGTGGGTGAGTCTTAAAAATTGGGATGTGTACATAAGGGGTTTGGTGGACCGTCTTAATTTGAACCCAAACAAACACATTTCTTATTAAAACGATTTAACTGAATGCATTTTTACACTTTTTAATAAGGACTGTAAAGGGATACTCCACTTTTTTTTTGGAAATAGGCTCATTTTACAACTCCCCCAGAGTTAAACAGTTGAGTTTTACTGTTTTCGAATCAATTCAGCCGATTTTCTGATATTTAGAAGAATATCAGTAACCAAACAGTTTCTGGTCTCATTGACTTCCATAGTAGGAAAAAATATACTATGGAAGTCAATGAGACCAGAAACTGTCTGTATACTGATATTCTTCTAAATATCTGAAAATCGGCTGAATTGATTCGTAAATGGTAAAACCCAACTGTTTAACTCTGGGGGAGTTGTAAAATGAGCCTATTTCCAAAAAAAAAAAAAAAAAAAAGTGGAGTATCCCTTTAAGGACAAAACAGTTACCATTTGTATCTAATAAGCGTCTAATTCAATTAATTATCCAAAATAATACACAAACCATTTGGTTGTTGTTTACCCAGCAAAATTGTACTATACTCTGATTTTTGGTCATAATATAATAGTGAAAATTTTAAAACTTGTTTTCATTTCAAAACTTTTGCTGATAATTTACTCACCCCCATGTCATCCAAGATATCCATGTCATTCTTTCTTCAGACAAAAAGAAATTAAGGTTTTTGATGAAAACATTCCAGGATTTTTCTCCATATAATGGACTTCAATGGGGTCCAAACGGTTCAAGGTCCAAAAGACAGTTTCAGTGCAAACTGTTCAAAGGGCTTTAAACGATTCCAGACGATGAATAAGGGTCTTATCAATCGAAATGATCGCTCATTTAATAAATAAATAACTAAGTTTAAGTTTTATAAGCTCAAATGTACGCCTTGCTCTGTTCTGTGAAGCACGTTCGTGACTCTCCTGTTCTAACTCGTTCAACAAATCTTTTTCCGAACAAAAAGATTTGTTCAATTTGATGAACGAGTACAAAATGCACTTCAAGACACAGTCCATGAAAACAAGTCATCCACAGTTTCTGTTTTCATAAACTGGAAAACCAGACAAAAATACTGATGAAGAATCTGATTTTCTACAGTGTGTAGAACTTTAAAATAGAAGTTTTCTTTCTTTGTTTCACTCCCAGTGATTTTCGAGATTCAGGGCATAAATATTCCGAGCGCGGAACGTGAAGTGATATAAATTCTGCACCACACAGACAACGGAATAATAACATTAATGAAAATTTTACATTGACTAAAAGTCAGAGTTCCCCCTTCATTAATTTTAAAGTCGCTCTCTCAGACTTGGAAATGCGTTCGGACAGCCGGCTCTTTGCTCCGACTCCGAGAGCCCACCGACGCTTTCCACGTGTCGCTCATCATTTTCAAACATGACGGCGGCCGCTGACCTTTCGGCTCTATCTAGAGTTTACTTTTTGTTCTCCCACTCCACTGAAGTCATATCTATCACACACTTTAATTCCATATTTTATCCCCTCAAATGTATTGTGGGCGTTTTATCATCATTGCTCAGCTGTGTGTTGATACACACCTCACAGGGGGAGGTTTAGGAGAGTTTAGTGCTAAACAGCACTCATTTCCTCTGTAATAGATGCTACAAAGTTGCAGTTTTTCGAGGAAAAAGCCTCATTAAGAGAGAGATTTGTTGTGTGGGATGGATGTTCCTCCTTCACGAGTGCCGCACATGCATGAAGGTGAACAGGTTAATGCGGCAGATGCTTTGTGCATTGCGCTCACGCATTTGACGGTGTGAATGTAAAGGCTTGAAGGAACACGTGTGTGTGTGTGTGTGGCCTATGATCAAGTGTCATGGAAGACGCCGGTGTAAACGGAAATTAATATCAAAACAATCGGCAAACCAATTGCTGTTCTAACCTTTGTGTTAGGTGATAATGTGACATGCAAATGTAACAGAGGTCCAAAATTATCCTTTTGTCACAGCTGACAATGGTGAGAGGTGAAGAAAATTTACCAAATGAGAATGTATTTTTGCCTGCCAACTGTATTTTCCTACTAAAATTGTATGCAACATTTTTAATAATTTGCATATATATATATATATATATATGCAATTTATGTGCGTGTTTGTGTATTTTTTTAATAAATTATATATGTATATATATATATATATATATATATATTAGGGCTGTCAGTTAAACGCGTTATTAACCATCTTTTTGGGCTAGCAAACTTTTTTTTCAATAAAAAAACATTTGCACAAAGCAAGCCGATCCACTTTTCCTTGTTGATAAGAGCATTAAAATGAGAAAAATAATGGGACAAAAAGAAAGCAACAGACATTTAGAATAGATAAAAATGTGCGATTAATTGCGATTAATTGTGAGTTAACAATGACATTAAAGCTACTGTATTTGGGAGAACAATAGAATTAAGCACAATCAGAATTATTTAATTAATTTCATTTTATTAATGGCAAAATTTTATATTCATAAATGCAAATTCTCCTGTAAAAAACCAAATTTTATTTTATTTAGAAAAGAAATTGAGCTTTATATTGATTCGCTCCAGTTTTCTATGAAACAAAAAGCAATTAAAACATTGAAAATATGCAAATATTATAATATCTTTATATAAGTTTACAATACCCCCACTATGAAAGACTTTGTAATATCTATGTTATATGTTAATTTTGATGTATACATAAATGTCTGTATTAAGATTGTTCTTAATAATAATAATAATAAAAAATAAAAAATAAAAAAATGACATTAAAGCGATTAATCATTTTCTTTTAATCATTTAACAGCACTAATATATATATATATATATATATATATGAAGAGTTCAGATGCAAAAGCCTCTAAATGCCATTTGAAATTTTCTTCTTTAATGATGATTTTTTATCAAGCTTGTATATTTAAGTTCAGTAATTTCACTTAAATGGCAATGATAATTACCTATTAATTGTTATTTAAGTGAAATTACTGAACTTATATATACACGTTTGATAAAAATCATCATTAAAGAAGAAAATTTCAAATGGCATTTAGAGGCTTTTGCATCTAACCTCTTCATATATACACACACACACACAATGAACTTAGCTGTTAGCTGAAGTTAGCTGTTATTGTTCATTTTATTTACTTTCCAAAGCCAATTTTTACTATGGAGTACTAGTTTTAGTGCCTGAATGTAACATAACATAACATAAGGTGCATATAAAGTAATATATCAAAAGTACTACAGCTATGGTGATATCTGTTTCTTCCCATTGTGTCAGATCTAGGAAGAGGAAAGAATTACATTTGGAAATGCATTTGGTTTAGCATTGAATAAACATGACTTATCTGCCTTGAAGTGCAATGGAGTTTAAGCTGTATGGTGAGAGATTACCGCATGTCCTCTTGTCTCTCCCAGAGGACACTGGGTAATCGCCGTCGCTGTCTGTCTGACATGGCCGGGGGTAGAGGGATGTGGAGCTGAAGGAAAATAGTAAAAGTCGAAACGTTGGTATTAGACGTCAGGTGCGATTGTTTAATCTAAATTCCTGAAATCCACTAAGCCTACAATTAGATAAATAACACAAACTCAGTGAACTGCTGGAACAGTTCGTTGTCAGATAAAGGACTTTGTCTGTTTTCTTTTTGTGTCCTTAAGACAGAAACCCCTTCATCTGGTCAAGCAAAAACACCTCCTTTTAATAATGTAATATTTCATTATGATTTTTCATAAAGTTCTGTGTTCTTTCACTGTCTTGGATTGAACATTGAGCTAAAATTATCTGACACGTTTCCTGCAACTAAGTATTAAAGTCCATACAATGCTGAACTTTAATAATTATATCAAAATAAAATCTTAAAATATGTTTCTCTTTGGCATTTGTTCTGTTTTAAGCATAAATCCAACACATTTAGTGAGGTTTAAGCATAAAAATAACATGTATAAAAATCTTGTTTTAAGTTTTTTGTATTTTATGGAAAAACAAGACAAAAATAATCAACAATATACTAGAAAATGTGTGTTCTTAAACTATGTATCTTAATCACAAAATCAGATCCTTCGGGAATATAACATCCGATTTTCACAATTCAATCAATTACTGATGTATAAAATCCTACTCTTCTTTTTTTCTTGTTTATCAATAACCCGCTTGATTTGGGAATATGCTTCATGAGACGGGTCTCAAATGGCATTTTCTGAACCATATTGGCTTAAGATTCTCTCGTCTTCAAGCGTCTCTTTTTCTCCTTCAATCGTCTTCGCTGTTTTTGTCTCTCTTCCTCCCCAGTGAGAACTGCTGCTGAACTCTTCCCATCCTGTGTTTTAAAGCAGCTTAAGTGCTCCTCCATGCCGCTGATTTCCTTGTAGGCCTTAAGAAGTGATCACCTTCCTGCAATGCCCTCAGGATTAAACAGGCCAGGCCCGTCCTCTCTCCACGTCTCGCCCCTACCTTTGTAGTCAATAAAAGACTAACTAGAAAAGAATGAGGAGATGGGAGAATCAATCTACTGGAAGCCTCCCCACAGTTTTCTCATCACTTCTTGTGTCGTGTGTCATCTCTGTCCATAACGGGGAAAAAGAACAAACTCAGTATGTGGGATGAAGGTTTTTTTTCCCCTTCTTGTCTCTAGTACAGACTGAGAAAATAGAGTCAGGAAAAAGAGTGATTTTGATGGAATGAGTGGGGGAGATAAGTTGTGTTTTATGTTGTGTTCAGACTCACAGCGGGGATGAGTAGTACGCGAGCTGGCATGTTTTCCCAGAGCGTCCGGAGAACTGCTAAAGACGTCGTGCTTGTTTAAGCTTCAGTGTGGCAAGCAGAGACGGATTTGGGGATTTCGGGCCAGAAACACTTAGCACAAAACCCTAGACCAACAGTTTGCAAGTATGTGATACTACCGAGTATACTGTTCTTCTTAAAGTGCCCCATTGTGCTATTTTAAAGGGCTCCTAATTTTGTTTTAAGTTGTCTCCTACAATAGGTTTACATGCATCTAAGTTAAAAATAAAATAAAACACTTTCATTTTCTTATAATATACATTACAGCATAATCTCTTTCAAGAATTCGGTTTCTCTAAACCCCTCCTTTCCTAGAGCCTACTCTGCTCTGATTGGTCAGATGGCCCAGCCTGTTGTGATTGGGCGACTCCTTACAGCACGCATCAGCAACGAGACGCCCATTACTATATCTGAATTTCAACTCCAGCTCTTCCTCATCACTTGATACACAGAGATACGAAAAGTAAAGATGGCGTCGGTTCTTACTGTGCGTTCAAACTGGACGCGAATAGAGCGTCAAATTCGCGCCTACCGCGTCTAGTTATACGCTTGAACACTTTGAATCCATTCGCGCATCAAGAGCGAAATTGATGTGTGTAAAAACAAAAGTTTGAAGCAAAATTTACTCGCGTCAGAATCGAAACCCGTTGGCGGCCATCTTTTTTATGTTGATTGAGCATTCATCGAGAGAGTCACCGCTCTGTATTTGCTCTGGAGAGCAGAACAGCGGCGTGGGGATCATTTGTGCGAAGCGTTTGGCGAGTTTCACCATTTGCTCGCTCCAGGAGCTGCGCCTGGATAACGGTACTTACATAACGCGTCTTTGCATTGACTTAACATTGAAATCACTCGCGCCTGACGCGCTATTCGTGTCCGGTGTGATTCATGCACCATTACATATCAATTCCTGCGTGAGTCTAATCCTTTTGAAACGCATCAAAGTGGATCTGCTTTTGCTGCAGAAAACAGCGTCTTCTCAACATGTCGACAACACGAAACAAACTCTTTCAGTCTCAGCTACAGCTACAGTGTTTGGGGGTGGGGTAAAGTAGACATTGTTCTCCAGGAGCCAATGAAAACCATAGACTGGCATTATGGTAACTTGTTACAAACCTACATACATGGGTTCAAGCAGGAAGTGAGACTGGAATTACTGAGGACTCATTTCAGGCATAATCGGTTCTTTCTTTTGGGAGACAGTGACTCAATTTATCTGCACTTTGATCTTTGAAAGTTTGCAGACCTTTTACATTCACAAACAGCCGCATTACACACCACACGAAAGGTTATATCCAAAAAAGCAATTGTTTTTCTGTGGCAGTAACAAACCCCAATACTCAAGGAGTCTAGTGTCATTAAATTGAGCTTGGTTAGCTAACTTCCCTCTTATCTTTGCAGACCATTTCTCCATTAAGATTGCAATTGTAACAGATTATTGGAGTACAAGGGTTGGACAATGAAACTGAAACACCTGGTCTTACAACACAATCATTTGTTAGAATGGTAAGGGCCTCATTTTGCATCCAAATACAGCACCAATTGACAGATAGAAGTCCTTCACAGTGACCAGAGGGATTATGAGCCGTTCCTCTTCCAGAACAGTGTCCAGGTCACTATATGATGCTGGTGGACTCGCTCCTCCAAAACACCTCAATAATATTCAGATCTGGTGACTGTCAGACCATGGGAGATGTTCAACGTCACTTTCATCTTCATCAAACCCTTCTGTCACAAGTCTTGCTGTGTGTGTTGGTGCATGATCATGCTGATACATGGTTTGAGCATCAGGTGCTCATGATCCTCCAGAAGGGTTTGGTAGTCCTCGGCAGTGTCGTGTCCATCAAATACAATCAGGATTGTTATGATATTGGAGCTCAAACCATCACTGATCCACCCGTGCTTCACTCTGAAGATTGGCCGCCAGGCATATAGACTTGAAACCTCCAACATTGGCCAGTGTTTCAGTTTCATTGTCCAACCCCTGTATGTTTCACAAGAAAATACTATTTCAGTCTTTCTGCATTTTTTTTATTATTTGTGAAATTTACAAGCAATTTCTGAGTGAAAATTGGTTTAAAGTAAATCCTACACCTGTTTTTAGTTAGTGTGTATGCATTCAAATATATTCAGCATATAATATAATATATTCCAATTATGGGATTGTCTTCGCTGTGAAGCATACATTCAATCTGGCCAAAATGCGGAATGATTATTTCATTGGAGAACAGCCTTTTTGTTAATGGTGCACCTATGATGCTGCCTATGTAGTCAGCTCACTGCAAATAGGAATAGAGCCATAATGATAGAGTTTTAAGGTTGGCTGAGGCGATCACAGATTAATCATTTATTTGTAACAAGGCTGAGAAGCAATGTAGTCTAGAATCGCCTGGTGGGACACTCTTCTTTATACGTCTCATTTGTCAGTGTATATATTTGTTTGGATTTGAAGCCCTGTGCCGATTCTGCTGATGGGCACATCAGGCTGTGAGGACTGGAACCACCTCAGCAGTATTGTATTTGAATCAATGATTCAGTTTTGTGCTGACACTCTGAGGAATCCTGTACTTTACCTGTCACTCCCTTCTCTTTTAGATAGA
The DNA here is from genome assembly GCF_016745375.1 of Pimephales promelas. The sequence goes on along the minus strand of NW_024121277.1, from coordinate 2,280,284 downwards.
AAAAGACGTTCTGTAGGGACCAGAGAATCACTCACACTTTTATACGGCCTACAATTGAATCAGAAACATAATTTGGAGCTACGTGCACATGAATGACAAAGTGAAATCGTATTTACCATTGGGAAACTGGGATGTTTGAAAGGTTGTGCTGAAAATGACAGTGTCTCTGCAGTAGATGGAAGGAAATGAGTTGACTTTTTTTATTGCTGTATTTTAATAGTTTTTGGGTGTTGTACTGCAAAGTTTGTAGTTGACTAATGTGAAGTTTCGTGGACTGCTTTATAGCATTTTTATTAGAGCCAGACCGATATATCGGCAGGCCGATATTAGGCATTTTCCAAACTATCGGTATCGGCAGTTATAATGGCCGATAAATGAATATTTCAAAAATAAAATAAAAACGGACGAAACACACTTGAACCATGTCGTGAGTGTTGGAGTTGTATAGTTTGTCCACCAGAGGGCACTCTACACCGTTCCTGTTGGCAACACTCATTGAGTTGGTCACGATACATACATTGCTTGAATAACAATTAAAAGATCATCACCATCAGTTCTCTTAACTCAAATAAGCATGACAATTTGTGACTATCATGTCCAGTTTTGCTGCTGTTAAATAAGCCGAGAGTGAAGCGGAATTAGCTAGTAATAATTACGTTACGTTGTTACAGTGTAGTTGACTGACTGTCCTTTTAACTTTTGACAATGTGTCTGAAGTATTTCTTTAATAGTGTGTGACAGTTATAGCAATGAGACGTCTCATCTCTCCTTGACCTGTTATATTGAAAATGTATGTTTTACAATTTGCAGTATGACGTTATCCATTGCTAAACTATGGCTCATCATAGACTAGCTAACCATAAAGCTAGCTAATGCCACTATCATCAGTCTGTTCTGTTGTGACAATAAAAGAAACAAGCTTCTTTATAAAATGCATTATCATATTATTTTAGTCAAAACTGATAAATAACTACAAATAACTAATGTTAGGGAAATCTGTTAATGTTTTGTTGCGCGTTTCGTAAAAGAAAAAAAAAAGAAAAAAAAATATCGGCCGATATATCGGAATATCGGATTTTAAAACCAACAAATATATGTATCGGTATCGGCCTTCAAAATCCTTTTTTGGTCGGGCTCTAATTTTTATGACATGAAAATTACGTATTTCCCTCTAAATATAAATATAAATATACATACATTAGCCAAAACATTATGACCACCTGCCTAATAGGCTGTTGGTCCACTGCGTGCTGCCAAAACAGCACCGACCCGCCAAGGGATGGACTCTACAAGAGCCCTGAAGGTGTAAGACATTAGCAGCAGATTATTCAAGTCCAGTAGGTTGCAAAGTAGAGCCACCGTGGATTTAACTTTTGGCTCCAGCTCATCCTACAGATGCTCAATTGGATTGCGATCTGACTTGTGGTACAGTAGACCTTCTGTTGGCTCGGACCAGAGAGCCTTCGTTACCCTGGTGCATCGATGAGCCTTGGGCGCCCAATACCTATCCCCGGTTTGTCCCTACATAGACCACCGTTGATAAATTCTCACCACTCTAACACAGTCTCATCCCAAGACGTCATATAACTGACGTTCGTCAACATCCGCCTTTTTAGAGTAACCTTAAACGTCGATCAGTTGACGATCCCGGGCCGTCATACAACTGATGCTTTACCTTTAACGTCAGTTAGGTGACGGGGTAGGTTTAGGTCTGGGGTAGGGTTAGGATCCAATAACGTCATCTAACCGACGTTTAAGGGTACCCTAAAAAGGCGGATGTTGACGTATGGTCAAAAGACGTCCCAAGACGTCAGTTATATGACATCTTGGGATGAGACTGCGCTGGACCAGAAGCATACCACAAACTTTGCCATTTCAGAGATACTCTGACCCAGTCAGACTGCTTCTCAAACGAGGGTCAGTTCAACGCTGGATTATTTATTTGCATTAAAGTTGATTTTGGAAGAACTTTTTGTGCTCAAACTTCCAATCCAGAAAAATGATCGCACTTCGCATTTTGTGAATGTTTCTGAATGTGCTCGTCACCTGTTCTATCTCCATGCAGCATATATTCACTGACTCTGTAGGCATGCAATTCCCACAAGAGCACAACGATTTATAGATGATCATGATGGATTTGATTAATTTGAATAAAGTTAACCCCACAACAACTGAATAAATTAATAAACTAACCATTCAGAAGTTGTAACTTCTTCCCGAGTCTCTCCATCATGTGGTTTGAACATGTAAGGCTGAATACTGCTAGTGACCATTTCTGACGTTTTGGATGCATGAGACTCTCTGGTTTTGTTGTTGCCGGTGTATCCGGAGCACAAACTGTTTGTAAAGGCTCAAAGCAGCAGCTCATTTGCATTTAAAGGTTCACACGCGAAAATGCCGTGTTTCGCTTCCACCCAAATAAGGGGCATTTTGGACATGCTATACTAAATGATCTGTGAGATGTTTTGAGCTGAAACTTCACAGACACATTCCTAGGACACAAGAAGAGACTAATATTATATCTTGGGAAACAGGGTGAAATAGGTCCATACTTCATTACTTTCAGAAAGTGTTAAAATGTATGACTAATACCATTGAAATCGCTTTTTAAAACAGATTTTTAAATAAAATGTATGCCATTTATGTTTCAAAATCTACCAATTCTTGAAAGAGTCTTCTTTAAATAATAATAATAAAAATAAATTCTTTGACATCCTGAATGCATGATGTATTGTAATCTCCACTGGTTAACCCAACAGGAGTAGCTCACAGGCGCACTTAATGCAGTGTTAATACTTTGGGAAGTATTTTAAAGTCATTCATACTCTGTTTCTTTTGTCTCCACTTCAGCTTGTGTTAACATATCCTCACACATTTTATATCTTCACCATTGACTGGTTTGTTAATTTAATTTTGCTTCGCTATTTGGTTGTGCACATTCACACACGGATTTGAATAACTTTCTATATTTCAGTCCTTGACTAGACAATTTCTTTAATAATCCCCATTGGTACTTTTGGAGGAACAGACCTTGGGTTTTTGAAAATCTGTCTGGTTGTATGTTGTATTAATTAAAGACCCAAAAGAGAAATTATTCTGATTTTTTAGTACTGGAAATGTTGAATTGCTATTGAATTGCATTTTAATTAAATTTACATTTCTGTATGCAATGCAACACATACAAGGACAATCAATTCTGTCTGATATACGCACTTTTTGTTTGTGCGTGAAAGCTCTCATACAGTATGTGGCTGGCATCATAAATACTATTTTTATTAACACTGAGGTGAATATTACTCATCTGAGATATCTATAAAAATGTACTTATCCTTGGACTACTCTTTTCATACCTAAGTGTGTGTGTGCGCTCGCTGCTTTCATGTACCGCTGTATGTTTTCATACGCTGGCATGCTGATGAGTTGGGCCCTGTCATAGCTGCCTGCCTCTACTGAATCCTTTAAAGCTCCCCGACAACACATTCATAAACAGTTTTGATGGGCTTGAGAGATTTTGTCACAAGACAAGAGGAAAGAGAGCTGTCCAAAACAAACACAGAAATTTGCTTGACAGTTACAGTTTCGCTGAATATGTATTATTCTCGGAAAAGAAAGAGCAGGACACCGTCGATTGATTTCTGTGGCGATGAGGATATTTTTTAGATTTAGATCCAAAATTGACCAAAATATATCAATGTAATAATGAGTGTGTGTGCGTGTAAATATATATATATATATATATATATATATGAAGAGTTCAGATGCAAAAGCCTCTAAGTGCCATTTCAAATTTTCTTCTAAAATGACCATTTTTATCAAGCTTGTATATTTAAGTTCAGTAATTTCACTTAAATGGCAATGAAGATTACCTATTAATTGTCATTTAAGTGAAATTACTGAACTTAAATATACAAGCTTGATAAAAATGGTCATTTTAGAAGAAAATTTCAAATGGCATTTAGAGGCTTTTGCATCTGAACTCTTCATATATATATACTGAATATACAGTAGTCAACATTTTATGTGGATCAAAACTTTCATCAAAAGTTATACATGAATTTTGAACAATACCCGTTCTTGTTTTTTGATCCACTTCAAATGTTAACTCCTGTATATATGTACAGTATTTGTATCTATATATATATATATATATATATATATATATTGACATTTGACATATTACAGGTTTTGTGACATATAATAAAGCTTGGTTCAAGTCTTTTCCAAATCTGTTTTTATTTATTTTATCGTTTGTCTGTAACAAAAGTTATGGTTATCTGAAGTCGGCTGATCGCTGTGATTTTCAGAAACTGATTTTTTTTAGAAAAACAGGTTTAATTAACGGTCACGTCCTGCTAGCGGGATGACTAGCGCTCTTTTTCTATTGCCTTTTATTCATATCACATATTTTAGTAATCATCACACATTAGGTATCATTTGAAAGCTTACAAACTCAAAATTAATTTTTGAAATTGACAATATAGACAAACATAGTTTGTTCAGTAAATAACTTTATTTTCTAGCGACGTACGTCATTTTTGTGTAACGTTACACCCCGAATATATATGGAAAATGTCTTTTTTTTTTTAAGTTTGATTGGAAAATCTGCCTCTAATGGCAATACGAAAAAGTATGGTAAGTTTCTTTCTCCGTGTTTTTCCAGTGTCAACGACCCTATCAGAACGGACCTGAGAGTTGACAGGCGCAGTTTTAGCCGCCCAAAACGGTCCTTTCTTGCGCGAGGAACATCAAGCATCATTCCAGCTCTAATATGCAAGCCAAATGACTCTCTTTAAGTAACAAGACACCGAGATAAACATTGTTCTCTTCAAGCGCCTTTTGAATGAGAGATTTCCTGTCCTCGCCGTTCTGTCTCAGACCCCGTCCTTTGAAAGGGTGTGTGATAAAGTCTGGAGCGAAATGACTACAACACACAGCTTTCAGGGCCAAATGAGTTCCCATAGTATTATTTTTTTATCAGCGGCCGGTTCTTTTGAAGTTTGATTCTGAAGTGCCACAGCCACGAGATGTCAGAAAGCAGACGTGCGGCACGAACAGATGAAAGTTTACGGAGTGGTCACTCATCTGAAAGAGGCAGGGGGAGAAAGGGAGAATAAAGAAATTGTTCCTTGCTTTCAAAAATGTGTACTTCTACGACGCAACCCAATGCAGAAATGAAAAGCTTGTATTTTTACTCGTAAGTTTTGATACCGGCCTTTATCATTATAATTTAAATGTGTGCATGAATAACGCATCATTTTAGACCCGATTGGCATTAAAGTGGCTTTTCATCCTTTAGCCGGAGCCCCATTGTGTAGGAGCCGGTGTGCATGGCTCTAATGTAGGGACTATTCTATATCTGGGGATGAAGCTGTCTGTTCAGGTGATTGACACAAGCCCACATTAAGAGGTGGTTTTGAAAATTAGTCCGTGGAGACCCGGCGGA
>NW_024121277.1:2144841-2269841 GCF_016745375.1 Pimephales promelas | reverse complement strand
ATTGTCTTTTAGTTGTCAGTATTTATCAATTCTTTCCAAAATCAGTGAATAAAGTGTCAAAACGTCTGCAGATTCTGTTTGTCGGAGCCAGTCATATGTAACCAAAACATGACGTCTGTATCTCGGTGAGTGGTGAAGCTTCCTAAGACTGTCCATACGAGTGAAGCGAATCGACGGCATTTGTGATTGTGGGGTGAGGCAGAGGACATGTGCGGTGTTTGGAGAGCCAGACGCACCTGTCGTGTTGCGTTTATCTGGGTGGACGGGCGGCTGGTGCGGGTTGGCAGCAGACAGGAGGAGTCAGTTAAATGTGGCATAACCGGAAAGCAGACGCACTGCCAGGGGACCCACGCCATCTCGACATGATTGAAGACTTGAAGGGAAAAACCTGCGTGACCCAGAGACAGCTTCACATTCAGTATATCCAGCCTTAAAGCAATAATAATCAGAGTGGAAATGGACTTGGTATTAAAAATATATTTATATGGATAATTCTGTGGTAAACACAAGAATATTGAAGAATTTTTAGATCTGCATACAACAAAAAAGCATCAGTATATTTTTTCATCCACTTATTTTTTATGGGATATTGTATAAAAAAAAACCTTGGATGGAAATGTCATGATGTGCATAAATTATAAAAAAAAACATATGCGTTGAATTGAGCTAGATAACTTTGTTTATCCGATAAGAAGACGTGCGATGGAAACGCATTTACCGAATAAATCCCTCGATACGTGAGAAAACACTCGCGTGACTTTTTGCCTCAACAGTGGATGTGATTGGATAACTGGACTATACAGCACATCATCTCAAATGTTCTTTTAGGCCCCGTTCACACTGCAGACATAAGTGGCCCAAATCCGATTTTTTGGGGGGGTCAAGTGACCAGGGCCCGTATCCCTAAAGAATTTTTGTGCAAAAAGTGGCTCCTAGCGGCCAAATTCTAAGAAAATTCTCAGAGTCATGACGTTTTCTTCGAATTTCCCCTAAAAGTGACGCGAAAATCCCAGTTAATATAAAAGCTGCTATTTCTAGCGCTTAAAAGGGCTCCTAAGGCGAGATCTGCTAAGAGCAGGGAAGAGGACTTTTAGTGGCTTAGCAGTTCCCCTAAGCAGCTGCACAAAATTTCTTTTTTACTTTTTTTCTCCATTTTCTGTGTTTGCAGGATATTTGTTATAACAAGCCTTCATAAATAGACCAGCCAGCAATCACAGACATTGATAAAAGCTGAGCCGTGTTACCCTCGTGAGTTGTAACGTTGCAATTTTTACTTCATTAAGGACAGCCCCTTAAGATAGGCCATCTTGTTTTCAATGGGGTCCATATGGGAGTGAAAGTACAAAATATGCCAGCTAGGATATTAATATGAGCAAATAAGACACGAATCATTATTTGAACAGGGTGTAATGAGCTTAAGTTTTCACATATTTTAGATATAACCCCTACAGCTTACTATTCATTTTCCAGATATTTTCTTGAATGTGAAATATTATTTACAATTACAGTGTGCATAAGATTAGACTGTATAGTTATGTTTATTGATTTGAGGGTGCATCCTTTGCTCATTATCACCAAAAGTTCATTTTCATCAAACTTGTAGGATCAACCAATCACGGCTTTTGAAATGATGACTCATACCTAGCGACGGGGTCAACCACACCTCCTCACTAAGATAGGATTTTCCATCCATTCCTTGCTCAGAGTTCACTGAAAATGTTCTGGAATCACTTCTAAGCTAAAACAAGGAATTTTCAGGAGAAGTTAGGAGCTCTCTGAGAGGATTCTCAGAATCTTTAGGGATACGGGCCCTGGTCAGACTTCTTCAGAGATAGTGTGAACACTCAAATCTTGCCCAGATCTGATTTGAAATCAGATTTAGACCACATACATATGCAGTCCTGTATCAGACACAGATTTTGGACAACGAACAACAAATATGGAGGAAATTTTGTTATGGATTGAAAATTAAGACGTGAGAGGAACATTTGTTTCATTCAGATTCAACTTGTGTGAGCAAGTCCAAAGCTATTAACAAAGCTATTATATCATTAACATGACCTTTTTTAACAACTACCAAATTAAATAATTAACAAAGACCAATTTTCAGCCAAGGCTGAACAATAAAGGCTTACTTACTTACTTTTAACACCCTACGTCATTAATAAGCATTTGATTTTTTTTTTTTTTTTGGAAATTGAGTGAAAAGTAGTGAAAACACATAGCTCACTTAAAAATGCTGTCATTATTTACCCTTGTTTTGCAGGTTTGGAATGACACGAGGGCGAGTAAACAATGAAATCATTTTCATTTTCGGATGTCCTGTTCCTTTAAAGAGCTGTTTTAAGTAACTGAAGAATCACTCATAAATATGTCATGTGTGCTGTGGAGGGAAAAAAATCTGATGAGCACTAGAAAAATCCCAGTAGTGTTTAAGATCCAAGCTGCTAATTTTCTTTGTTTAAACACTGCCTGTCTCTCAATTAAACCGCTTCTGTTTAAGTTCACAAAAATCCTACGCAACAAACACAACACAGGCTGTAAATGTCATTCAGAGAGCCGCTAATCGCTTTACTCGGATGAGAAATTTAATAAACAGCAAGGAAAACATGTTCAGTGACGGCACATTTAATGCCCACAATGAGAGCTCATGGTGTATTCCTTCAGGGAGCGTGAATGGAGACAGACTGTTACTGGTGAGAGCTCTAATTAAAGCCCTAATGACAAGAAGAAGTATCAGCATCACTGCTGTGTTTGACTTTATTCAAAATAGTGTGCATGCCATCTCAAATGTGTGGCCTGACTCACTTTTTTTTTAGTAATTGCACCAGTTCAAATACTTTGAGTTCGGCCTCTGAAATCATTAAAAAAATAAAAATCCCCCCAAAGAGATTTTTTTTCTCCTTTTCCAAGCTACCTTGATAATTCTATATGGGTTACATAGACAAAGATATTAAACGGGAACAGACAATGTGAGCGGGGTTAATTGTAATGATGGCACCCCACTGTAGCGGTATTGTTACTATAGTAACAGCTTGATGAGTTAATCACCATGGCAAATTATGGTTTTGATATGGGGATCTCTTTATCAATTGTGCACATCTTTGGCGTAACAATTTAAGGAGATATGATGTTGTAGACAACAACAGCAGGGTTGTGAATTGAAAAATAGTCAATTAAAAAATATATTTTCAGCCAAAATATATGTCTGTCATGACAACTCTCATAGTGTTTGGCATGGTAATAAATAGATATGACAATGTTGATATTTTTGGTCTTGGCAGAATAGATCTGATTATTATTGCTGCTGCTGATTATTGCTTTTGCAGTTGTTGGTTATTGCTGCTGTTGGTTTTTGCTTTTGCTGCTGCTGGTTATTGTTGTTGTTTGTTATTGCTATAGTTGATGTTGGTTATTGTTGTTATTGCTGTTGGTTATTGCTGCTGCTATTGGTTTTTGCTGTTGGTTATTGCTGCTGTTGGTTATTGTTGCTGCTGTTAGTTATTGCTGCTGTTGGTTATTGCTGTTGGTTAATGCTTTTGGTTATTGCTGCTGCTACTGTTATTGCTGTCGCTTCTGTTGGTTTTTGCTGTTGGTTATTGCTAGGGTTGGGTATCGAGAATCGAGTATCGATTGGAACCGAGACTAACTTTTCGTTTTTTCCGGAATCGTTCAAAAGTTAAAATTTCGATTCCTAGTTTCGATATTCACAGTCCGCCGAGCGGAAGAAGAAACCGCTGAACAACACCAACGAAGAAGCGTCTACCGGAAGTGTTGGCATAACCACGCGAGTCGAACATGAGAACCTTTCGTCAGCGATCCAAAATGTGGCTTCACTTTTCTAAAAATAACGAAATCTCGGCAAAATGCAAATTTTTTGACAAAAGGAGTATTTTTACAGAAGGAGTATTTCCTTCAGAAAGGCCGTTGGTTAGCAAGGTTGGCTAAACTTTTTTGACCCTGCCTCTTAAAAGAATCGGAATCGAGAATCGTTAGGAACCGGAATCGAAACAAGGAATCGGAATCAGAATCGTTCAAATTCAAACGATACCCAACCCTAGTTATTGCTGCTGATGTTGGTTATTGCTGTCGCTTCTGTTAGTTTTTGCTGTCGCTGCTGTTGGTTAATGCTGCTGCTGGTATTGATTATTGCTGCTGCTTTTGGTTTTTGCTGTTGATTATTGCTGTTGCTGTTGTTGGTTATTGTTGCTGCTGTTGCTGTTATTGCTGCTGCAGAGCAAGTAAAGGACTTGCTACTGCAAATACATGCATGAAACGGCGCTGTGAGCAAGTAAGGCATGCTGCTGCTCTATCCTATAGTAGGATATATCTATATAGGTGGAGCTGGGGAAGGTGGAGGATTTCTGAAAGTGCACTGCAAACTTCTACAGCAAATGCTGACCAAGTATTTGAAGGTTGAGCAGTGAGCTCATTGACGACTGATACAGCAGGAACCAATCAGCTGTGTCCTATAGAGAATGATGTGATTGCAAGCAGATTGAGTTAAGGACCTATCAGCCAGCACCGTCTAGAGTTTCATGACAGAACTTTGCATTTCTTATGGTTAAAATATACTTAAAAAAAATAAAAATAAAAAAATATATATATATATATATATATTAAGCCCGGAAATGTATTTTCTTGCAATTTATACAATTTGTAACATATTTTGGCATTCAAGGTTTAAACAATATATACAAAATATATTACCTTACTTCAAGCTTTACAACATATGTTTAGCTTTTTTCATTTAGGGAAAGATTTGTGCAAATCTTCTTCAAAAACAGCAGTCCAGCTGTGACTGTTGCCACCTAGTGAATCCCACCATTTAGTACCGTCAATTTAATCACACCGTACTTCTATCCCTCACAGCCTCGTTATCATTCGCATCAAATTAAACATGGCATTTAGCCTGATTAAAAGATTCATTTAAAGGGAGCTTGATGATACTAAAAGTACTAAAAGAATCATTAAGGAACTGGACTCAGAATCATTAAATTCCTTACGATTCCCATGCACCCATGCACAAGTGTGTGGATTATATTCAACATAAACTGGAGCTGATGGTCGTGATGTCATGAAGGTGTACAGACAGAGCGGATGTGCTGCTTGGCTTGTATTCGGCTGTGTTTACACAGTGTAGCAATTCCACTGCTGAATTATTGAGATTGCACAGCCATCTCCTGAGATGGACAACGCCAAAGATGGACTCAATCTCTTTTTTCAAATACACACCGAGAGCAGAGCATACAACTGCTCATTTTAAAATAAGTCTTTCTGTGCTTTAGTATAGGACAGGGTGAAATGGTTTAAAATATATATATTTCAGCACTTTTTAGGCTAGCAATATTATATATTTTTATGTATTTTTCTGAAATGGCTTAAAAAGATGATTTTTTTTTTCTACTATCCATCATAGAGAAAAGTCAGAGAAACCGTAATTTTAATAGCCATTTTCAGCTTAAGTTGCTCATTGCTCAGTGAAACATTAACAGCTTACACATATTTTTTTATCATATTTCTGATCTAATTGGTGCATTTTTATCAAGCAACAACAGTAAAAAACAAGATGTTTTAGAATGCAAGACCACAAAAACAAAACAGTTCATAAAATCAATAGTTTTCCCGCCAAAATGATGTCACTACCTCTGTGATGATGTCATTACGGAACTGGCTATTGTTAAAGGGATTTTGTAAAAGATTAACAGGGTAGAAAGTAGGGATGCACGATATATCGGCCAGCATATCGGTATCGGCCGATATATGTTAATGTTTAATGTTATCGTTATCGGCCTGGTAAGAAAATTATATTAAAGCCGATAAATAATGTATTATTCCCTTCAGCTGAGACACTTGTTGAGAACTGTTTATGTTTTTGAATGTCTTAAAATATGATTGAAATCTCTTCAAAAAATGAAAATCTGGTTCGGGACAACATGTGCAACGCAAATCGGCTATACAACACTATAATGAGAACATCATTATAATTGTTGCGCTTGGATTTAATTTTGAGACTTTTGTTTTTGTAATCAGGCTCTCAAAATTAGATAAAAATTTGGATTTAAGTTTATCGGCCGATATATCGGTTATCGGCTTTCAAATATAAAGAATTATCCAAAATTTTCATATCGGTGCATCCCTAGTAGAAAGTGATATTGAATAATCTATAAACTAATTATCTGTAAAAATATTAAAAAATGTGAGATTAAATGTTATTTATTATACTAATGTGAGCATAATAATGTACTATGTATGAATGACCTGAATACTGTATTTTAGCCACTTTAAAAATAATTTCTCTGTGTTGTCTCAGAGCAAGTGAAGCAAAAAGTGCTTTGAGGATCTCAGGATGTTTGTCAAAGCAAGTAACAGTAATGAAATAATAATAATATTAACAAAAATAAAACAAAGCGAGCAGATGGAAACCTGAGAATGAGAAAAAAAAAACTCTTGGCAGATAAATTCACAGAGCTTAAGGGTATATGATTAACCAACCTCTCCATTCTCTGGGTCCCAGGAGAGAAGCAAAGCCTTACAGGAGTCGGAGGAGCTGCGGTGAGAAGCCTGTGTAGTTGGAAGAACAAGCAAGGTTAATGAGTAGAAGTAAAAAGAGCAGAACTGACATTAGTTTAAAACAAAGAGTAGAAAGAACAAGTACGTTTGGAGAAGACGAGCGCTCGCTAGTCCTGTCGCATCAGAAATAGACACAGCTCATTCTCTTTGATTCAACTCCCTCATGACAGTTTTAGCCGCTGCATGTCTCAGAAGTTTAAGCAACACGGAGCAAGACGCTTCTGTTTTGGTCCTGGCGCTTTTTTTTTTTTGACATCGGATGTTTGTATGATGAATCTTTAATTGCTGTTTAATGTAATCATGTTTGGAATGCAAATCAAATGAGCAGCGCTGAAGATGGAAAGGCTTTTATCATGTTAGCTTGTCAAAGCCAACATACTGTTATTCCCATTAAACGTATTCTTCTGAGACTCTAAATTTCACTCTAAATCTTTCAAGCTGATTTGATGTGCCGTTTCTTTTCTGACTGATCTATCAAGCTGTCTCTCTATCCGGCAACACCCTAGTAACAACCCTGAACACACCAGCAGCACCCTAGAATCCACTCATCCATCCGTCTGTGGTTCGTTCGTTCTGTCATTCTTTCTATCATTCTGTTGTTCATTCTGTTCATGATTTTTTTTTGCTAAAAATTCTACACATTTCTTTTTTCAGCAGGATAGTTCACTTTAAAATGAATTTCCGATATGTTTTAGCTTATCTGAAGGGCATCCAAGATGTAGGTGCCTTTGTTTCCGCAGTATTTTCAATTTTGATATTTTTAGGTCAAACCGTTCTTGTCTGTCAGTCATATAATGGAGGTCTATGGTCACCACCTCAAAGAGCATGCACAGAGAAGTCCAAATTAAACATGATTTAATAACTCGTAAATGTAAGTACACATTGATGACCTAAGACACGAAACGAGACCGAAGCGCCCCTCAGATCACTTTGACGTGACTGTGGTTACAAGAGGTAAAACGATATTAATACTGTTCGTTTTCTCACACAAACCGCTCGTTTCGTGTTTTAGGCCATCAATGTGTACTTACATTTGCTTTTGGCTTGCTTAGTTGGGGTTATTTAATATTTAATATTTAACAATATTATTGATCTGTGTTGTACTACTTTCATGTTATCACTGTGAAGCTGCTTTGTATTGTGAAAAGCGCTATATAAATAAATGTGACTTGACTTGACTTACATTTACGAGTCATTAAATCATGTTTAATTTGGACTTCTCTGTGCATGCTCTTTGAGGTGGTGACCATAGACCTCCATTATATGACTGACAGAGAAGAACGGTTTGACCTAAAAATATCAAAATTGAAACTAATGCGGAAACAAAGACACCTATGGATGCTCATGAGGTAAGCTAAAACATACCAAAAAATGTATTTAAAAGTGAACTACCCCTTTAATTGCAATATAAAATGCATCATCAATTCCCTTCTGAATGTTGTACGATCCCTATGCCTATTAGCAACCACCATTAGCAATTGCCTCGGACAAAATTTTTCTTGACAAACGTCCCACTTGCAATTAATACAAGTTTAAAATCACAAGTCTGATCAGATGATGAGAGGATTCTAGAGCACAGACGGTGCAGGACGAGTTACATGCCAAAACTTACTAAGGTTAGTGATTTGATCAAACCCTAAAACCAAAGAATAAGCACTAAAGTGATATTTATCTTAGTAAACAGTGCAGTGCAAACTCGAACTTTGGTTTCCCCAAATACTTTGCATGTCCTTCATTATTTGGACAAAAAGATCTTCCCACCCCAAAGGCTCACCATAGTTACTGTGTCGGGCTGAAACAACTCTTCATGATCAACCCTAAAGTGATTCACTCATTTCGTCTTGCACAAAAAATGACATGCATCACTTTTACACACAATTTCACATCAAAGCACACAGTCTGCACGTATAGTCTAGCGTTTTATGATTTAATGTCACGTCAATTTCATATGATGATTGGCTGGTGGCTCTCCCACTCTTCCCCTCCTTTAACCGTGATTATACAGCACATCTCCGGACGGCTCGCGTGTCAAACCGCATCTTAACCACGGCTGACAAAAAGCGCGCCATGCAGCTCATCTTCACTGGAGCAGAACTAAAATCTGGAAGTAATCAGCTAGCGGGGGAACATGAGAAATTCTCCTGAAAACACTTTAGCGCGGCTGGAACCTACTGCTCCTCAAGATTGGATTCAGGTATCTAATCCCAGCCGGCAGCTTCACCTCCCCCGCACCACATAGCTCCATCCCTCCGTCTCTCTCTCTCTCTCTCTCTCTCTCTCTCTGCGGAGAGAGTGTTGTAGGGCCATGGAGACCACAAACACTCACACCTGATGAATGATATGTAAAACGATGGGTGCTATCATATGTGAGCCTGCTATTGTTAGATCATATTTATCAATGCATCATGTATACCACCAACGTTGCTACACTGAAAAATGTTTCAAACTCAGAAATTTCTTGTAAAGTTCACAAATAATTAAGTAACGGCAAGTAACACTTTGAATTAAGCATTCACTTTTTAAGTAGAAAGACTGAAAGTGATGTTCTTGTCAAACATACTTCAATAACTTTGAAGTATTGGTGCTTTGAGAAGTCTGAATGAATTCAGATGGCTCAATCCAATGAACATGTCAAAAATTATTTAAAGAATCCATGCACACACTGTAAAAAAATATTTTCAAGATTTGTTATCATAACATCTTTTGTCAAATCAACTTAAATAGTTTATTTAGTTGAGATAACATATTATTTTCTGATGTTTCTGATGATTAAATTAATCTCCTTCATTGTATTAACTCAATTTTTCGAGTTCAATCAACTTAAAATTTTAAGGCAACCAGGTTACTTTTTTAAGTTAAACCAACAATATTTTTTTGGTATTAAAATATGCATGCATAGGCTTACATAGGGTACACTGTAAAAAAATAATGTTGGTTTAACTTAAAGTAAGTAACGTGGTTGCCTTAATTTTAAGTTGATTTAACTGGAAAAAGTGAGTTAATACAATGAAGGAAATTAGTTTAATCATCAGAAACTCAAAATGATAAGTTATCTCAACTAAATAAATTATTTAAGTTGATTTGACAAAAGAAAAAATGTTGTGATAACAAATCTTAAAAATATTTTTTTTACAGTGTATGTGTTTTAGTTTCCTTTAATGTCATAACTATGAAACTTTCCAACTATGAAATAAAAAACAAAATTAAAAAAGCTACACTGTAAAAATTAAAATGCTTTATCAAATCAATAAAATTGTGGCAACAGATTACAAGCAATATTATTAATTAAATTGAACAAATTAGAATTGAGTAATAGTTAATCAAATTATTCCTTAAAAGTTAACCATTTAGAAAATGATTAATGCAAATGCTCCATGTATGCTGTTTACTCTGAAACAAACTAATAAAAAAAAAGTTAACCATTTAAAGTGAGTAAAGTTTACACCAAAAAAAATAAACAAAAATATCTGAATAACAGACAGATGTCAAAGATTAATTAATTTATATTATCTTTATTATATATTGCCAATATTGAAGACATCTGATGTTAACAAGCAGAATCACTGAAGGAGAAAACCGTCATTTTAAAACAAACACCGATCACCATAATGGTGACTTAAACATACTTTTTTTGTACATTTTATTCATTTTAAATGGTTAACTTTTAAGGAATTAATTTGATTAATTATAACTGAATTCTATTCTTAAATTTAAGTAATAATATTGCCCGTAATCTGTTGCCACAATTTTTTTGATTAGATAAAGCGCATTCATTTTTGCAGTGTAATTGTTACTTTTACCCTCGCAATTTTGCTACTGCCATGGAATAAAAAAAGTAACTTTTTATCTCTAAGTCCTGACATCTAGCAATTCGGACCTTTTTTCCACTCATAATTGCAAGGGGGAAAAAGTCAAAATTATGAGATAAAATATATATATTTTTTTTATTGGCAGAATTAAACGTCCACACATCACCCATGTTGAGATCATTATTGTTTTTGAGCCAGATCAATACTGCTGATACTGTTTGTTTGTTTTTTTAAATGTAAAAACTTTTTAATAAAAAGACAATGGCCTAAAAGTAACTTACCACTTTTTCTAAGTTATCTATTTTAGTTTTTTTTTTTGTTGTTGTTTGACTGTATTTTTCCAGTGGGAAGCTACAGTAGTTTCAAAGTAAAACATCTGGGTTGGTGGTGTGTTATTAATGGATCTTGGTGGAAGCAAATGAGTTTTGACCACAGTAAGTTGTAATTGGGAATGTTCACTTCAACGTTTCCATGCAATATATGGATTTTTTATGAAAAATTAAGTGCTAAAGAAGGAGAAATGATTATTTGGCCAGTTTATGGGGTGACTCTTTCAGATCCAATTGCATTTCACATCATCCTCTGTGGCACAAGATTGAATACTTTTGAATTAATCTATTAATATATGATAATTACACCTCATGAGCATTGTGCATAACGTGAATAGAGCCTTAACATAATATTTAACATATTATATAACTTGTTATGATCAATACCTATATTTAGCACATTATTTTAGATTCAGCTGGTTACTATAATGATATCAAGCATATAAAGGTTAAAAGGTACTCTAGACAAAGATGTATTTGTCATGGTTGGACTGTCTCACTTCCGTATACTCCGAGAAACAATTGTTGAGCCTCACTGAAATATTTCTGTTCTTCTTTTTACTTCAGATTATCATGTCATTGTCCGTTACACTGAGTGACGTTGAATTCTATCAGGAGGAATATACAGAATGATGCTGCACTGTGGAAGTATTTCTGTGGAAAAATCCTGATAAAGACAGAATCGGTCTGCTGTTCTTAAACACTCGGGCTGTTGATCTTAGAAGCTTTCATGATCTGACCAGGTCACATTCCTGCAGGTAATTGAGTTTAGACTGAGTGTGTGTGTGTGTGTGTGTGTGTGTGTTTAATGCGTATAAAAGGAAACCTGGGTAAACTCAGACGCAACAGACACATGCCATCGAGTGAACAAAGCTGTATGAACAAAACTGTCACAGACATTCCTCACGTCGACAGAGAAACACAGTACAGCATTTATGATATGATGTCAATTATATGGAAAATGGATTCCGATTCGTCTCTTAACAAAAATCACACTTGCAGAAATTCACTTACAATAGTACTTTAAAATCCTAATTACAGACCAAAAATTTTCAGTTGTGGCTAAATAGTATACGTCCATTGTCCATATCACTGTAAAAAAAATATTTTCATGATTTGTAATCACAACATTTTTTTTCTTTTGTCAAATCAACTTAAATCAAATTTATGTAGTTCAGATAACATAATATGTTGAGTTTCTGATGCTTAAATCAATCTCCTTCATTGTATTAACTCAACTTTTCCAGTTCAATGAACTTAAAATTTTAAGGTAACCAGGTTACTTCATTTTTTAAGTTAAACCAACAATATTTGTTTACAGTGTACTGTTACTGTAAGTAAGTGTTTTCTTTTTTAAAAATAAAATATTTTTCTTTGGTATAAGCCAAACAATTGCTATTGAGAGAGCGTATATTGAACCCGAACATTTAAAACAAATGTGTGCCATGATACTTTTTTTAAAATTCTTGTTTCTGATTGGTTGAAACCATGCTTTAAAGCTTTTGATTATTGCTATTGGATTTAGTTAAAAGTTAAACTATTAAAAAATTGTTTTTTTTGATTGACATATAGTTGAAATAACATAAAATAATAGATGAAAAACTCAAACAATAATTTTTTTAAAGTTTTCTTGGCAATTAAATTAAATGTAATACGTTGAAGTACTAAAATGAAAGAAAAATAAATTATATAGAAATTGAAAATATAAAAATAAAATCTATTCAAAATATGAATAAATACTTGAACAGTATATAAATAATACTAAATAACACACATTACCTAATCGGCTTTTAAATAGTTCCAGGTTTGTCGACTTTACGTTTCAAATTCACTATAGAAACTTTCGAACTGGCTTACTCTTACTAATTTTGTATGTTTGATCCAGTCAAATTGTTTAAGTTGAAGTATGTTTGTTAAAGTATGCAAATGGAGAGCAGTTTGATAGGAATGTAAATAAGAAACCTGTTGCATGTTTGCAAAATTTGAGTGAATTGCATTGAGTCTCTCTGCATTCATGTTATGGTCCTTGTGAACCCAGTGAACCCGTGAGTCATTTACACACTGCCCCAGGACGAGAAGCAGCATTCCATGTTTTACATTGAAGAAACTTTGTTTGTGTGTGCAATGCATTTAGAATTACATGAATGCAATACATTAATTCCTAAATTGAGTTAGATGCACACATGGTGCAAAATGTCAATTTGCTTTTGAAAGTAATAGACTTATATTTGAAATAACTGAACTACCTTTTAAACAGAACAGTGTTTATCGAGACAAACTTTGAATGAATTTAAAAAGCCTTTATAGTCCAGATGGAGTTTAAAGCATTGAAAGCTTTAAACATCATCTTGAAGCAAAAGTCTCCATTTGATCTCCATTTGATGTCATTGCAGTCTGAGTGAAAGGATTAAGACAAGCCCTTGTTTGGGATATTTGTGTAGGTATAACTAAACATCTGCTCGGCTGAGGTCTCACAGACCGTCTATGTGTCAGTCTCTCTGAGTCAAAGCAGATAACTGTCAGTTTCAGCAAGGCTTTACAAAGCCAGTGGCACTCAGTACAGACACACACATTCTTCAACCAGTGCAGCCTGATACTGAGAGGAACACACACACACACACACACACACTAGGAGTGGGCAAGACTCAGAATTTAAAAAATTGCTCTTTTTGAATTTATGAGTGTGAATTGGATTGGATTGGCCATATCCAACAGGATGAATTAAATTTTGGAATTACAGAGAGGATTTTAATTTATTACAATTAGGAATAGAAACAAAAGACATGTTTGGTTCTCTATTGAAGAGAACATTTTGAGCGTTCAATAAAGTATTATTCATGATACATAATGATTTTGACAGAAGTCTCTTCTGCTCACAAAAGTTGTATTTATTGGATAAAAAAACACAGTAAAAACTGTAATATTGTGAAATATTATTATAATTTTAAAGAACAGTTTTGTATTTAAATATATTTTAAACTGTAATTTATTCCTGTGATCAAAGCTGAATTTTCCTCATCATTACTCCAGTCTTCAGCGTCACATGATCCTTCAGAAATCACTCTAATATGATCATTTCTGAAACATTTCTGATTATTATCAATGTTGAAAACAGTTGTGCTGCTTCATATTTTTGTGGAAACTGATACATTTGTTCGGGATTATTTGAAGAATAGTAAAAAATAAAAATAAAAAAAAAACATTCAGTCTTTACCGTCACTTTTGATCAATTTATTGCATCCTTGCTGAATAAATTAAATCATTTCTTCAAAATAAAATCCTGACCCCAAATGTATCAAATTATTTAGGCTACTAAATAATGTCTTTGAATCATCTTAATATTGCGGGAATTTGTGTATGTAATTTAATTGTGACTAATTCAATTGGCAAAGCATATAATGAATTCAATTAAAATATTTAATTGACTCACAGTACATTCTATTTATATGCATTTAAACAAAACATTTCGGTGGTATTTCAGACATTAATCTAATGTTTCTGGAAATGTGTGTGTGTGTGTGTATATATATATATATATATATATATATATATATAAAAAAAAAATTTTTATTACACAATTTTTTATTTAATTGTAATTCTCTCTCTCTCTTTTTTGAGTACCAACTCAATTCAAATGCAGGAATTAAATAGGAATTTTAGACGATAAATGATAAATAGAAGATAAATAGGAATTTAAAAGACGTTCTGAATGGCTCGCGATCCTGTCACATTCACACTGAGCCATTTAATGCCATCAGATGGTGTGTTAAGTGAGCTTGTGCTAATCACACACGTCTGGCATACAGGGTGCCATGTCTATGGTTCGAGACGTACTGCTGCTGATGCCTCTCTCTCTCTCTCTCTCTCTCTCTCTCTCTCTCTCTCATTCCTGACTTTCCCAAGGGACGCCCTGCTGAGAAAACGACGGGGCAGCAGAAATGTGCAAAAACAGCTCTATCTCTCTCTCTCTCTCTCTCTCTCTCTCTCTCTCTCTGGCAGAAGCCCCATCATCCTCCCTCTCTCTCAATGGAGGAGGTCAGACTCGACCAACAGCAACATATCTTCAATCCCCAACATTCACAACACCAAATCAGTCATTTGGTTGTTCTACAACATGTCAGATGGGGTTGCCTCATTTAAACATTTACACCTCCACTTACACCAATTTGTGTATTCAATTTAAACATCAAACATTATTAGATCATCAAAATCTTCTCTCCAGCTTTCAAACCTCTCTCTCCATTCCACCGAGAATGAATGCCTGTTAAAGGATTAGTTCACTTTTTAAAAAAAAGATTTTGCTGATAATTTTGCTGGTAGAATTGGGATTGGCCCTTACTCACCCCCATGTCACCCAAGATGTCCATGTCTTTCTTTCTTCAGTCGAAAAGAAATTGAGGTTTTTGATGAAAACATTCCAGAATTTTCTCCATATAATGGACTTCAATGGGAACCAAATGGTTCAAGGTCCAAATGAGAGTTTCAGTGCAGCTTCAAAGGGCTTTAAACGACACCAGACGATGAATAAGGGTCTTATCTAGCGAAACGATCACTCATTTAATAAATAAATAACAAAGTTTAAGTTTTATAAGCTCAAATGCTCACCTTGCTCTGTCCTGTGACGCGCGTTCGTGACTCTCCTGTTCGTACTCGTTCATCAAAATGAACAAATCTTTTTTAAGTCAATTCTTTCATTTCATTCATTGAATGAACCAAATGACTCGAAAAAAGATTTGTTCATTTTGACTACTCCTTTAAGTTAATCAACTTATTGTTGTAAAGTTGGACACGCTTGTAATTTCAGCAGTATATTAAAATTACAAGTGACATTCATGCATAATAAACAGCACAGATGTCTTCAACATTGATAAAAATAAATATTTCTTAATCATCAAATCATCATGTTATAATGTTTTCTGAAGGATCATGTGACACTGAAGACTGGAGTAATGATGCTGGAAATTCAGCTTTAAATCACTGGAATAAATTACATTTTAAAATATATTCACATAGAAAACAGTTCTTTTAAATTGTACAAATATTTCACAACATAGTTGTTTTATTTAATTGTAATTCTCTCTTTTATTATAAGAAATTATAAGAAGTTACTTATTTGGTACGTAAGTTTTATATAATATGAATATGAAATTCGGACGCATCTTCGGATGTTGTTACTGTCACATGACCTACCAGCGTCATAAATTCTGTCCTGTGGCCTCATGGGATGGGAAAGTGTCCATCGAATGCACACTTCAGAATCTTGCTGGAAGTAGTAGGTCATCCGGATACGTTTTTCAGGGGTGAATTCATGTTGATTGGGACACTTTTTGCAATTGAGATGAATGCGGAAAAGTGTCCCAATCAACCTTAATTCCCTCCCTATATACTGTATTCGGACATACTACTCTTTTGACATACTGTTTCCTCCAACTTAACTGCAGTGCAGTATTCGATTTCAGACGCAGTGATTATTTACAGACTCAATTCAAAAACAAATACATTCAATAATTAAATACATTAATTTAAAAATAATTAAAAATACATATATAAATTAGGGCTGTGCAAAAATTAATTGCGATTAATCGCATCCAAAATAAAAGTCTGTGTTTACATAATATATTTGTGTGTGCTGTATATAATTATATTGTATATATAAATACCTATGCATGCATGTATATATTTAAGAATTATTTGCGCTTAAATTATGTATATATATATATATATATACACATACATATAATCTATATTATATAAATATAAATATTTTATATATGAATAACACATTTTCTTAAATATATACATGATATATGTACAAAATAATTTATATATACAAAATAATTATGCAGCACACACAAATATATTATGTAAACACAGACTTTTATTTTGGATGCGATTAATCGCAATTAATTTTTGCACAGCCCTAATATAAATGCATATTTTTTTTGCTTTATTAACCTGGCACAAGTTGCAAATGCTGATTTAATAGAAACTTGCATGAAATCTGACTTGCGTGGCGGTTTTTGCATTATCGCAGACATGATTTGGTCTGTAAATTATCATGTATCTTTTTGCTAACTGGCAGTGAAGAAGGTTCTGGAAGCTGGCCAGGCCCTGATCTCAGTCCAAATCAAATGTTATTGTTCTGTATTTTTAGCAGAAGATATCTCGCTTTTGTGTAGCATGTTTAATTCCCGGCTAATTAGAGCCTGCGTGAGAAGAACAACATTTAGAGCAATAGACAAAAGACTTATATGCGCGTTTTTTTTTTTACTGGTGCCACACAGAAACGGCTAGCTTTTGGCAGAATGGCACACAGAATCATCAGTGAATGGCCATGAAACAAACCTCTGCATGTGTGATGGTGAAAATAATTAGCTATTTAAAGACAAAAGCATGATTAAATGGGTCTTATCTGAGATATTAGCCTTTGCAGTCCGCCACAAGAGCAGTTTAACTTTCCCTTTGGCTGGGATTGCAGTCGGAAGCTCAGGTTTGCTGTCAGCGAGACTAGAGGTGAGCCTCGCCAATAAATATGTATGTGAGTTTGGAATCTGGCGCTCACTGAGGTCATTCGGGCCCTTGTTCCTCTTTGCTCTTTTTGACAGCTAAGTACATATGCTAACGCTATTTATAGGCCTCCTCTCTGCCACCAACTCACAAACAGCAAGTAAAGGAAGAGGATTAATTGCTAATTTATCACAAATCTTTCGATAAGAGCAGCGTAGTTTAAGAGTAATCTTGGTGCAGCGCTGGAAGCTGTTCATAATTAATCTACAGTCAAGGAAAACATAGTTAGATAACTACTTTTTCCATTATACAAGGGGACAATTATACTGTATTTGTTTAAGTGCATAACTATTTAGATTACATCATTAGTTGTGATGATCTCAATTTGTGAGATATAAATAAACTGCTCACAAATTTATAGAATTTATATACAACTGACTAGCATTTAACTAATTAGATGCAAAGCAGGATGAATCAGTGAATTGTTTCTTTGATTGTTGAATCAGTGAATCGTTATTGATCTGAACCAACTGTTTCATTAAAATAAATCAGTGTATGCTATACACGATCCACCTAAAAAAATCCAGCCTAATGTGGTTTTCTCATCTCCCAGCTTATCTGGTTTGATGGATTTAGTTTAAGCTGGATTTGAGTTATAAGCTGCGCAAGTTTCAGATAAATGCCCATTTTAAACTCCAACCAGGGTTATTATGGTTAACTAAAATTAAAAAAAAAACTAAAAAAAAAACATTTTTGTTATTTTAGAATAAAATAAGCAATAACTGAAATAAAATAAAATATTAAAACATTTATTTCAGCTAGTTTCCAAGACAACATTTCTAGTTTTCATTTAGCTCAACTTGATGTACTAAAATAACTTAAAATAAAGAAAAATTAAAAAATGACAGCATATTAAAAATAATAATAAAATAAAATAAAAAATTACAAAAACTCAATAGACTTACTAAAACTGTAACTAAAATTAAAACAGAAAATATTTTTTATAAAAAATCTAACAAAACTTTGATGTTCACTCGAGAAAGCCTGACCTGAAGTAGTTTGAAGGTTTTCAGTTAATAGTTTATTGTGGCCAAAACTGGTACTGCAATCACTTTCAAATTACTGTAGAGCGCTGTATCCCCTCCCCCTCGACTCGAGGTTGCCAGATATGCTGCAGGATCCAGGAATGTAGGCTGCTACAAGTAGCTTACTTACTCCTACACAGTGATTTTTTTATTTATTTTTTTCTACCCGATCTCACGGGAATTCATACGAATTTTACGAGGTGGTTAATTCGTAACAATTCGTACGACCTCACTCGTACGAATTAGTAAAATTTTTGCTAAATTGCACATAATTTACGAATTGGCCAATTCATTTGAATTCGTACGAATGACCTACCCCTGACCCCGCTCCTAAACTTACCCATCACGTGGGTTTAGACAAATCGTACGAATTCGTACGAGTGAGTTTGTATGAATTAGTACGAATTAGCCACTTTTTAATCACTCGTACGAATTGGTCGTGAGATAGCGTTGTTTTTTTTTAAATAAATAATTATTTATTCCGGACTTTTGTCACAAAGTATTTCGGATTCATATCGAGGTTTTTTTTTTGGTATCGCAACATGAGACATTTTTTATCCGATTCTGACACGTTTGTATCTGCAGCTGTGGAAACTAGAGAAGAGCTGGCAACCCGAATGCCACAACACTACTGAGTCCGTGATTTGCAGATCGGTGGAGGGTGACGCATCAGAACAAAACATGACAACATCAACATCAGTTGAGGGCTGCAAGTTCACTTTTTAAATGACAATATCCTGGCCGGACTACTGTTGTCAGTGATATAAGTATTTGAAATGAACATGATTTCTTAATGTCTAGTGACATATGAGGGAAAATTTGTGATTAATTGAAATACGTTTCTTGCATACAGCTCCTTAAAGTTTGTAGGGAATCAGAAAAACAGATTGATATGCTGGATGGTTTCTAGAGGGTTACTATACAGTACTCGGGTGGTTGCCAGGGTGTTGCTGTGTAGTTGCTAGGGTGTTGCCATGTGGTTTCTAGGGTGTTGCCTTAAGCACTGTGGTGGTTGCATTAGCTAAACTGAGGAATATGAGCATACGTAGATGCATGGAGATATTTTCATGTGCGTGCCGTGCTGTGCGGAGGCTTCAGGGTTCAGGGTTTCAGACGTGTAATTTCCCAGCACGCCGCTGGAACCAGTGCCATTTATAAACAAGCGTGTTATTGAACCACCCCGTGCTAGCTAAGGTGTCCTCGTCCTGCTGACATCAAGGCCCTGAATCACCTCCTCCCATCGCCAATACTGCAACTCATTATCACAAGCTTTCTCTCTCTCTCTCTATTTCTTTCTTCTCTTTCGTCATGTCTATGATGAAGAGGATAGGAGACAGTTATAAAGACGTGGAAACTAGGAGGAGGGGAATAGACTCGATCTTCTTCCGGAGCTGTTTAGGGCTCTGGAAACAAGGTGAAACGTCCAGCGGCTGTCCAGTGAGATATTTATTACAGGCAGCCCTGGGAAAGCATTAAAAGTGTTGGATCTGAAGTTGTGACAGTTCAAGGGAACGCTGGAGTGTTAACATATTCAAAATGGACCGTGACAAGGTCAGGCCTACGATATGTTGTCAGTTTAATATGGCCTTACTGGACTACTGCACTTTTTATTTGATTCTATGATGACATTGTGGCTTTTTTTTATCTAGTTCTCTTCACTGATAGATTCGGTGAAGCTTTACAGACTTGTTGTCGACGCATCAACTGGTTACAAAAGACATACACAACGACAAGTGGTGCCAAACGAGACTAATTATTAACAACAAGACTGTATGTGGATTTTAGGAATTATGTAAGTATTACGTACAATAATACTTCCACCAGGTCAGAAGACTTTAATAGAGAGCTACAGTGCCCGCCTCCTTTTTCAGATTTTAAAATAGTCTTCATTAAAGAGTTGAACCAAGCCAATCAGCTACAAATTGAATCATGACCTTAAACACTTTGATTTGAAGCAAAAAAGTTTTTGAAAATCGGACAAAAAGACAAAGATACAAGACTGTACTTAATGATTTTAGAGAGGGGAAAAACTACAATCCCATGAAGCATTGTGAACATCATAACTAAAAATGATAGAGAAAAAAACTCATTTACAAATTTTGATTATTTGAATAAAAAACATACATCTTAAAATTATTGCAAGAAATGTATAAAAACATTTCAGTATATTTTAAGAGCATATGTAGATCGACTCGCTCATTCACAGTGCTTCATGGGAGTAGGCGGAGCTCTTTTGCTTTTTTCAACTCTCTGTTTGGTGTAATTGGTGCAAATTTGTAATTTTCACTAAATTCGTACATTTTTAAATTTCCTGCGCTTTCCAACGCATGCGCAGACCAAAGCGTCCACGCCCTCAGATCACTTGGACGTGGCTGTTGTTACATGAGGTAAAAACAATATAAAACTGTTTGTTTTCTCACACAAACCGCTCGTTTCGTGTCTTAGGCCATCAATGTGTACTTACATGTACGAGTCATTAAATCATGTTTAATTTGGACTTCTCTGTGCATGCTTTTTGAGGTGGTGACCATAGACCTCCATTATATGACTGACAGACACAAACGGTTTGACCTAAAAATATAAAAATTGAAAATACTGCGGAAACAAAGACACCTACATCTTGGATGCCCTTGAGGTAATCTAAAACATACCAAAAATTTATTTCAAAGTGAACTATCCCTTTAATGCATTGACTAATAAACTAACAATGAGCAATACATTTGTTACTTAATAAAAGTACAACTCTTCATGTTAGATCAGATCCATTAAATAAAATTAACAGATAGAACTTTTGATAATGTATTATGTTGAAATTAACAGATTAAGTACTTTTATTGATAGTTCTAACTAATGTTAATGTAAAGTGTTACCAATTCATGTTTAATGTCTATTTCTTTGTATTGATTTGTGAAACTTCTGAATGGAAAGCCAGTTTTGTTCAGAGTGCAGGTGTGATTAACAGAGCTGGTTTAGTTCAAGGCTTGAAAAAACCAAGGCCGCTCACTATATTCGTTAGATGGTTAACTATAGGTCTGTCTGTTCACAGGTCTCTTTTCCAGCATTGCTTTGTCTTTCATTCTTATTCCGTCGGAAAACATGGTGTTAACCTCCTGCGTGCACATAAATCCAAGCGTCTACATCAAAGCCTCGTGATTTAGCCCGTCTTTCCTCACCCGAGCTCTCCCGTGAAGCTTAGAGTTGATCTCACGGCATAATGCGTCCAGCGTTCTATATATCGAGAGCTAATATTGGCTCGGGCTGGTGCTGATTGACCTGTATTCTGGAATGGCCTCTCTCTGGGCGGCTCCACCTGGGGCCTGATGCTGTCAGAGAGAACGGATTGATGACAGTCATTCAGTGATGAAGCTGTATTCATCATCCCTGTCCAGAGCTGCACTGGCCAGATGGAGTGTGACCATCCATCCACTGCCAGGGACACATCTGTTCCTCGTGTTGCTTAGAGTACTAACAAGTCAGCGGCTCCCTCAAAAGCTAGCCGATGTCAGGGTGAGGGGGAGGCGTGCAAGAAATCGGACCTGTTTTCTCCATCTCAGCTCTGTCAGATTCTAGTGGCTTTATTGGCATGATAACGAATAGAAGCTTACGATTGCCAAAGCTTTATTATGCTCGTATACGTGCCGAGGCTGATAT
This sequence comes from Pimephales promelas, assembly GCF_016745375.1. The sequence goes on along the minus strand of NW_024121277.1, from coordinate 2,247,887 downwards.
AGCGCACGGTTCAAAAGTTTAGGGTTGGTGAGATTTTGTTTTAAATGTATTTGAAAGAAGAAATAACCAAAAATACAGTAATATTGTGAAATAACATGACATTTTCAAATAATTGTTTCCTTTTTGAATATATTGTAAAATGTCATTTATTCCTGAGATTTTCTCCAGTCTTCAGTGTCACATGATCCTTCATAAATCATTCTGATATGCTAATTTGCAGCTGAAGATACATTGGTTATTATTATTTTCAAAGTTGAAAACAGTTGTGCTGCTTTGGATCTTTTGTGACTTTTTATCAATTAATGCATCTTTGCAATGCATATGCATACATTGGCATGAAATGATGTGTTTTATGGTATCCGCCTTTGGAATCACTAGCGCACAATGAGGCATTCTGGCTCAGAGCCCTTTTTTTAAGGCTGACAAGGACAAGATCAGCACTCGGAGAGACAGACAGAGCAGCGTTTTCTTCTTCTTTTCTTGGCTGACAGACAGGCACCACACAAAGAGACAGCAGCAGAGCCCACCTCTAATCTCTGTCAATCTGTCTCTCTCTCTCTCTCTCGCTGTCTCTCTCCACTAGATACTCTCCACTAATTCCCACACAGCGATTACAGTTATTATCACACTGAAGCAACACAATAAACACAGTCTGATGCTGCCACATCAAGAGACATGTTGACAGTCGGCGTAAGAGAGAGCCAGACAGAGTTTGTTTTGCTTTCTGTTTTTTCCCCCCTCTTTTTCTTCTTTTTTTTTACACAGAAGAAGAAGGTCAAGGATTTTCTGCTTAACGATTTCAATATGCCTCTTCAGCTTTGCTCATTAGAATTCAGACTTTTGCTTGAGGAAAAATTAAAACAAACCGTTCATACCTGTGTGTACCGCATCTGCTTGTTTTCACTGCAGAATTGAAGATTTTATCTGTCCTTTCCTGCACATGCAAAAACATATAAACACACACCGTTTAGAAGATATTAACAAGTCAACGTGAATTGCCAATTATATTTTTAGGATTTTTATTATTTTGGAATCATGCAACAGGAATTTGTGTTAAATGCTGTAGACATCTGATTTCATGTTGACTTTAGATGATGATGAATAACTTCTGTTTGATAGATAATGCCACTACCTGTGCTCGTCGCTCCTCAGATTCTTCATGACAAGCTCCAGTCCACAGCCTTCATATGAACCTCTCATCTGCTTCTCCCAGCTGCTGCTTATTAAAGAAATAAGCCACAAGAGAACATGTGTTACAGTGATTTACAGTTTCAGTACAGTTACCATGGTAAAATCAATGTAACATACAGAATCTTGTGGATTATTGCTTTAATAAAACGGCACAAATAATACTACAATTAATTACTTTAATTTACCCTGGTTTCACAGAAAAGGCTTAAATCTAGTCCCAGACTAAAATGCATGTTTGAGCTGTTTTAAAGGGTTAGTTCACACAAAAATATAAAATTGTGTAAGTAATTACTCGCCCTCATGTTGTTCCAACCCCGTAGGACTTTCGTTCATCTTTGGAACACAAATTAAGATATTTTTCATTAAATCTGAGAGCTGGATCACTCCTCTATAGGCTTCTCAAGGGATCGAAACTGGCCGCCCCAAAAGTTATGAAAGACATCGTTAAAATAGTCCGAGTGACTACAGTAGCTCAATCTTAAGTTTATCAAGCGACGAGAGTACTTTTTGTGCGCAAAAAAAACAAACAAAAATAACGACTTTATTCAACTATTCATTTCCTTCTCTGTGGGCCTCGAGTCAGTTCACGTAATGTAATCGCCCAGCACTTCTGGGTTGTACGTCACACGTAGGGTCACTATTGGCCGATGCTGGTCGTGTGTGATGCCTTTAACTGAAAGCAACTTGCACTCGCATATCTTCAAATATGTCACTGCCATTGTTTGGTCTCAAGACGCACACAGTAATGCTTTTTTCCTACTGAATGCTACATAAATGCCCCAATTGACCTAGGGCCTAATCCTGTCTGTGAAACCAGGCCTAATTGTAATATAAATAATTATTACGGGTGTAAATCGGACAGTTTATCACGATACAATACAATATCGATTTTCTCAGCCATCGATACGATATTTGCTGATACCTCAAAAAATTCTGTGATATGATTACGATTCGATTCAGGGCTATATCAATCGATTTATCGATATTTAGATATTATGTGCCAAGTGTACCCAACCAGTTACGTTTATTAACTCACAAATGCATCCAAAAATATATAACATGAAAGTTTAAAGTCTTTGAAAATTATGCACCCTCTCCCAATTGGGACGTTTGTTAAGTTACAAGTAAAAAAAAAAATATGATATATGAAAATTAACAAGAACAGGGATATCTGTTTTTGCAAATGAACTCGGAAAACGGATATCTTCGTTCTTGTTCATTTTCATATATATATTTTTTTTATTGTACATTTCAATCAAACTGCAGCTATGTTGTTTTGATTAAGTAATAATTACAAAAAAAAGTACAAGTAACCTATTGCTTAATTGAAAGTATATTATCATAGCAATTACTTGGTTTTCTTTAATTCTGAAACATGAAATGGAGTTATCTCCTTTTCCCACAATTTATCTATATATGAAGAGTTCAGATGCAAAAGCCTCTAAATGCCATTTGAAATTTTCTTCTTTAATGATGATTTTTGTCAAACTTGTATATTTAAGTTCAGTGATCTCACTTAAATGGCAATGATAATTACCTATTAATTGTTATTTAAGTGAAATTACTGAACTTAAATATACAAGTTTGACAAAAATCATCATTCAAGAAGAAAATTTCAAATGGCATTTAGAGGCTTTTGCATCTGAACTCTTCATATATATATATATATATATATATATATATATATATATATATTCAAGTTGTTCCAAACCTGTATGAGTTTCTTTCTTCTGCTGAACACAAAAGAAAATAATTTGAAGAATGTTGGTAACCAAACAGTTGATGGACCCCATTGACTTCAGTATACGTATTATGACTCCCATGTTCTTCAAGAAAGAAATTCATACATGTTTGGAACAACTTGAGGGTGTGTAAATGATTTTTCATTTTTGGGTGAACTATCCCTTTAAATGTAGGCTGTTTATGTTTGCGTTAATAGAATGTGCAGTCAGAGGTTTATGCATGTGCAACGACTTTAAAAGCAGCTGATCCAATCAGAATTCAGAGTCAGAACAAACCCATTTTTGGTGATGTTGAGTTAGTAACGCGCATCCCTCGTGCACCGCTGTGCTAGTTTGGTCTGACTGCAGGTTCAGCGCAGACAGAATGTCGTGCCGCTCCGTGTGAGTTCATTAGGTGCCCGGGAAACTGAAGGAGGCTCCGGAGAGAGCCGCGGGAACTTATTCACTGTCTTAAGACTCAATCCTAATCACCTCACTATAGCGTGACTGACAGCAACGCTCTTCAATGTGATTGAAAGTATCGATTGCTCCATCGCTCACTTGCGCTTGCTCTGTAGCCGCGTGCGGGATGCACAATCACAGGCCGCGCTTTCAAAAAGAGATCTCTTCATCTGCCCTAATCATCCAATCAATAATTAGTGTCGGAACAGCGGCACTCTGGCAGGGTTCAGTTAGGCTGCTCCGCTTCACACTTAATTTCTTCATCTCCGTCTTTCTCTGACCACCGGGAAAGGAATGTGCTGAGTCAACTTGACTCTGTCGAGTTGTAAATGCTGTAACACAGTTGACATTGAGATTCACAGACCCCCTCGGCGCGAGTGTGTGCGTGCATCCTGCCATGAAACGTCGGCACTATTGCTGTCACCTTCAGGAATGGCAGAGAGCCAGCTTGAACTGGTGAGGAGAGCTGCCGCCCGCCTCATGGACACGCAGAAGTTGTTCATCTATGTCAGTCTTTACTCAGATCTTATTTTAGTGTATTCTATTACTGCAGCTATTAGTGATTCAGAACACCTCAGGAACAGCATAGTAACACCCTGGCAACAACCAGGTAAGCATGTAGAAAAGTGTTAAAACACTCAAAATGCTTTAGCAATTGCATAGCAACACCCTGGCAACAACCCAGAACAACCTACAGTAGTAACCACACAGTAAATTGTAAAAAAAAAAAAAACTAAGAACACATTTGCACATACTAAAATGTTAAAACACTCAGAACACCATAGCAACACCCTAGAAACAACCAGATAACAGCCAATTAAGCACACTAAGCGACTCATAACACCTTAGCAACAGCATAGCAGTGCCCTGGGAACAACCAAGTATCTGCACATAGCCAAGTGTTAAAACACTCAACACATTAGCAACCGCATAGCAACACCCTAACAACAACCAGTTACTACATAGCCAAGTGTTAAAACACTCAGAACACCTTAGCAACAACATAGCAGCACCCTGGCAACAACTAAGAAACTGAATAGCCAAGTGTTAAAAACACTCAGAACACAGCAGGAACTGCATAGCAACACCCTGGCAACAACCATAAAGTGTTAAACACTTAGAATGCTTCAGCAACTGCATAGCAACACCTTGGCAATGACCCGGAATAACCTAGTAACTGCACAGCAAAGTGTTAAAGCGCTCAGAACACATTAGCAACACCCTGGAAACAGCCAGGAGCCAGTAGCATAAAATTAGCCACTATGTTAAGACTGTGACTCAAGAACTAGACCAACTAGCAGTAAGACAAGAGGCAATCAGTCTTACTTTTCTGATTCAAATGAGACCGTTCTACCTGTTACCTGTATGTCACTGACTTAAAAAAGCTAGAACCGGTCTTGAAGATAAAAAAAATAGATGGCTAACTTTTAAGACTAGTCTTAGCAGTTGAGTTTATGCCACAGGTAAGTATATAGAAAAGTGTTAAAACACTCAGAATGCTTTAAGCAACTTCATAGCAACACCCTGGCAACCACACATAATAACCTACAGTAGTATCTGCTGTAAAAATGTGAAATTTTTTTTTTTTTTAAACTCAGAAAACCTTTGCAACTGCATAGAAACACCTTGGCAACAACCAGATAAGCACATAACAGTGTTTAAACACTCATAACACCTTAGCAACACCCTGACAACAACCAGGTAAACATGTAGCATTGTTAAAACCCCCAGAATGCTTTAGCAACTGCATATCAACTTCCCTATAAACAACCTGGAATAACCTAGTAACTGCACAGCAAAGTGTTAAAACACTCAGAACACCTTAGCAACAGCATAGCAACCCCCTGGCGAGATGATCTCCCACACAGTGTCTCATGTTCTAGTAGTGTGATGCTGCTGATACCTGTTTACAGGAGATGATGACTCATCTGTAGCCATGTGAATGGTGAATGGAAGAATTTTGCATCTGATTTAACACTGAAATCATGAATTAACATTTTTAGAACTGTATGTTTTTGCATACAGCATATTTGTTGCATTCTTGGCTTTTTTATATTAGGTAATAATAACAATTTATTTATGTTTGTGTGTATATGGATATCTATCTATTTTACTTGCTACTAATTGCCTCAAAACAGAAGTCTGATTATCTTTGAAAGATCTATGCCACTAACCTGACCATTTTTGGCAAAACCAGTACTAGCACTTCAGCAGTGATACTCTCTTATACTCTCATCTCACAAGCAGCAGATCTGCACTGGGAATTAAGGATCGAAATAATAAATAAGAGGAATAAGAGGCCTCAGACAGTGTCCAAAGTGTCTTTGTGTTTCCTCAAGTGTGTGTTGTGTGCATTAGTGAAATCAGAAGACTTGATTCCCGTCCGTGTGTTAGAATGGAGCGGAGTGAAGACGCCTGTAGAAAGCTGTTTTGTTGCTGCTTTGGCTCTCTGGCTGCCTGCAGGCAAGACCTCTGTGAGCAGAATGAGTGAAGCAAAGTCCCTGCAGGCAAACAGACAGAGAGACAGAGATGGATCAAGAAATCTTCATGTTTGTACACCATTCACCAGCCTGGCCAGGAAAAAATATTAGGTCATTGTTTAATCATGGTTAATTTATGGAATAATTCATCATTATTGTGTCATTATTTTTCTCTCTCATGCCGTTTCACACCCGTAGTCTGGAATTTTTGTCTAAAACACAAAAGGAGTAGCCTGACTTCGTCATACTGATATTCTAGTAAGAATGTGAGTCTGATACTGCTCCATGTTGATTATGAGGCGTGTCTCAATTGGATAGTCGGTAGACCTACAACCAATCAGAGCAACGCGCAGTAAGTCAACTACTTTGCATATCACAGTTGTCAACTACAGAACTTACTTATTTTAGAAGTAAAATAACAAGTGTTGCTTCTTTTGGTCCTCCATGAATGCGACCATAGGAGAAACCACAACGACCACAGGCTTTTCATTAAGTCCCATCTTCTTAGCGACCGTCAGAGCCAGCTGATAAGTTACAGTTTTCCCGAATCATGTAGGAAGACGGCAAAAATATCTTTCCGACCGACAAATGCCTTGATTGCAGTTTTCTGTTCGTCTATTAAAATGAATGTGCTGTCGATTTATTTCACAACAGACGCGACAGCGGAATCTACACATCTCAATTCTCCAGCTACAGTCATCTCTGAGGGAAACCAGTTAGCGCTCTTTGATAACGTGATGATTACGTCCCTGAAGATCATCAATCATCGTATAAAGCCCGCCCTGGCAATTTGATTGGCCCAAACATTTTTTGACTGATCATAATTACTCCTCAATGGATCGAGTCCAGACCGAACTTCCCAACCAAAAAAATGTTGTGGGCGGGGTTTGGGCTGGCATCCAGGCTACAAAAGGAGATTTTTTTAAGGATCTTTTCCATTCAACAATAGTACATACCATAGTTATATTGTCAAACCAAAAGTATACCATGAATTGTCAATATGATTCATACATAATATTTAATGTTTTGTATATGATTATATATATATATATATATATATATACACACATTTTATTTATATTGCACTTTTCTTATACGCTACAAAAAGTACAGTACAAAAGTACATCCATTTTTTTTTTAAATCCAACAACAGGTAGAATACAATATACGTCCAGTGTCTCCAATTAAGACACAAACACTATCTTAAAAAGATGGGGTTTTAAGATAGACAGTAAAAGAAATGGACAAAGCGACCCCATTTATTTCAACGGAGAAGACTAAAGCCCGATTATTGCAATTCCTGTCTGATGTCTGACCGACTGCGCAGGCTCAAACTGAGCGTGACAACAGTCTGACAGTTGTAAATCTTTTAGTAAATCTGAATCACCTAATTCCTCAAAAACGTTGTTGAAATATTTTGTCCCATTGCTCTATCTATGGGCTTCTCCCTTGACTTTATGCTCCACGTCCCCTCGATTGCCTCATAGACAGTAAAAGATTGCCTGTGAGCTTCTCCTCCTGTCTATACGATAATGTCTCTATTGTGCGACAGAAAGTCCCGTGGTTATGACGCAATCTTTAGCTTATTTTTACAAAAACTGCTTCTACGGGCCGTAACATAAGATACAAAGTAATGGATACATTGTTGTGTTTTTTTTTAGAAATAAAGAAATGGTTCCATCCCCCGCTTCATATATGGAACTCCAAAATGGTTCTGTATAGAACCATTTTTTTTTGGTAAAAGGTTCTATTGGACAAGTATGGAACCCCAGGGTTCTATATAGAACCCAGAGGAACCCTTTTTTTAAGAGTGTATAGAACCTTTTAGGGGTTCCAAATACGTAGCGCTGATAGAACCTTTTCTTCTAAGAGTGTGTATCTTAAAGCTACCTACTGTTGAGGCATTTCTAACAGTTAAAGGTAGTGCATTCCCCAACCTAGGAGCTGCAACAGAGAAGGCTCTTTAAGGAGAAAAGAGTCTCCGGAGCGAAGAGATCGAGATGGCATATATAGCGTAATTAAATCACATGATGTAGTTCCTTGTAGCTTTATATGTTAAAATAAGAGTTTTAAAATCAATATGGGCATGGGCCGGAAGCCAATGTAGGTTCCTAAGCACCCCAGAGATATGCTGACAAGAAGGAGTGTGTGTAAGAACATGTGCAGCTGAGTTCTGAATGTGTTGCAGACACTTAATAGACTTCGCAGCTAGGCCAAGATAAAGGGCATTGCAATAATCAAGCCTAGAGGTAACGAGTGCATGGACAAGCCTTTCTGCATCAGGTAATGAAAGAAAGCCCTAATCCTGGCAATATTCCTGGAGATGAAAAATGCAGATTTTGATATGCTCTTGCACATCAAGTGAATAACTCTCATTATTTAATATGATTTTAAATGCATCTTATTCTCGTTACTTTAAATCAGAAAATAATATTATTCAGCGTTTTAGATCATTTAAGTGTTTTACATATTCATACATTATCCATTATTGTTCAAATCATACATAATAAAATGTGATGTATATATTTTTGGATTTGGGAGTGAAATGAGATTTGAACTTGTATTTGTGAGATTATCCCTCGAGTTGAGTTTGTATTTAATGCTGAATATTCCTATAAGGTCTGTTTATGATAGATGCTGTTCGGTTTCAATTATTGTGTGAGATGCTCTGAGAAATAGCTTTTTTCTGTCTTGTATCAGAAGTAAGTGAGGACACTGGTAACTGCATTGCAGTTCTGACCCAAAGCCTCCAGCAGCCATCGGCTAATTGGTGCAGGTCTGAGGCCGGGTCACCCGATAATTAACCAAAATTGGTTGTAGCTTTAAAACCTTTCTATATATAAAATCCCATACAGGGTGAAATGATGTATGAGAAAGAGAAATATGTTGATGTGTGGCAAAAAGTTTCAGTGGAAAAAGTTGCATCTGACAGTTTAATTTAATTTGTTAATATTTATACCAAATTATAATATTTAATATTCGCAGTAACACTTTATTTAGACATTCTAATAACTATAAGTAACTTTGCAACTACATGTCAACCCCAACCTAACAGTTTACTCGTGCTCTAATGACAGTTAGCTGACATGTACTTGCAAAGTTACATATAGTTAGTAGAATGTGGACAAACGAAACGTGTTACCATATTTACTATTTAGAATATATACGTAACTATATACAATTTGCAATCAACGTTACTTTGAGTTTCTTAAGTGTTGACTACTGACATTTGACAACCTCAGCGGCGAAGATCAAAAACACGACGGTCTGTGCTCTTTAAAATACAACAACACCACGGCTTCTGTACAATACTGTGTTTGTATGTGTTTTTGTGTGTTCTGAAAAGAACATTGAGATCTGTGGCGGTTCACACGGTTAGGATTCTGCTCGTCTGTTCCTGCAGGATTTCTCTATGCATTCAGCATTTTATAAGCTCTCTCGGAAAAGAAGTTGCTAACACTGTATTTTGATGGTCCACTTTAGACAATCTGTAAAAAAATAATCTCTATTTTAACGGTAAAAGATGTTAAAAATGTTATAGCGCAAAACTGTTAATTTATTAACAGAAAGTTTCCATACTATTTACAGTAAATAACTGTGATAGATCTCATGGTACATTTAATGTAATTTTACTGTAAAATACCGTTAAATTTACAGTTTTTGAAAGTGAAAACGAACAACTCATTGTATAATTTACAGTGAAAAAAACGCAAATATACATTCCCACAATTCCCTGTGTGACACTTCACATTTATGTATTTTTGTTGAAATAACTGTTTTCTCATAGTTTTCTTGGGTTTTTTACATCAGTTATGTAGGCTACATTAGGGTTTTTTGTTACATTTAATGTTGTTAAATTAATGTTTATTGCATTTTTTTATTTCATGTGTGTTACTATGATGGTGTTTAACATTTGTGTGAATGGAACTGTGCAGCTTCTTTATATAAGTCTTAATCTTCTTATGAAAGTGATCCTTGTGATGAGCTTTGATTGATCATCCAACTTTCATCACTGCTGTGATTATTGTTGGTTGTCAGTGTATTACAATGGTTCAAAACAGATATAAATTCTTCAATAAGTTGGTTAATTAACATCACTGTAAAAAATCATCCTGTAAAAAACGGTAAACTACTGGCAGCTGTGGTTGCCAGCATCATATTGTAAATTTACAGTGTGCTACTGTTTTTGTGTTAGAGCAAATAGCTGTTAAATTAAAGTTTTATACTTTAGCTGACAATACGGTATTTAGCTTTAGCTTCAAAAACAGTAGCACACCGTAATTTTACAGTATGATACTGGCAACCACAGCTGCCAGTAGTTCACCGTTTTTTTACAGGATTATTTTTAGATAATGAAATACAGTTTATTACTGTAAATTTTTAGTTAAGTCTATAAAACCAATATCATTGCTACCGTATTTTTGATGGTAAAGTTTTGGCAACCACAGCTGCCATTTTTTTTTTTTACAGTAAAAATCACGTTTTTATTATTTTACAGTGTTTGGAACTATATTCTAATTAGATTATTACTACTTCATAGGTCATATCTACATATTAATATTATTGTTAACTCATTAATAGACAGCATTGTCAGTTTAAAATCTAAAGACTTTTTTACATGCAAAGTTTTAGGAATGTACAAATCTTCTGATGGAGAAACAATGTGCATTAAAGCACTTTTAAATCCAAAATGCTTGAATGATAATGGACTAATAAATTTGCCCTCTTTGTACAGATGAATTTAATGAATTCAGCAAGTATTAAATATCAGTGAAACACGTTATAATACCATTATAATGTCAAATTAGTTCAATGCATTGCATAATGTGATTGGTTTTAATCTAATTTTATAAATATGATCAAAACATATCTTATGAATTATTCATATTCTGTATTATGCACCTCAAACATTTGCATGTATCATAAGAGAAAAGGATTGATGGCTAGGTTGAAAAAGTGTTGATGTGTATGAGCACACTTTACGTACGAGTACTTAAAGTAAATTTAACATTTTCCATTAGATGGAATGTTTTTTTTTTTAATGTTTACATACAGAATCTCTTAACCGCAGAGAGGACAAACCCGCTCTCGATAACCCGCCAATGATAGATTCTGCCACATTTGCATTCAGAATGGCAGTTTGCGATTTGCTAAAAATGAATATTCAGGTGCTGTTTAGCACATCTCTACATTTGAGGATGTATTTACTTGAGAGAAAATGGACATCAATTTGCAAAAATAGAGCCCATTTTCTAACTCTTCTCTTCCAGTCACAGTCTCTAGCTGTGAAGTGTTGTTCTTTTAACCTCCCTTCATGTGCCAAAGTAGCTCAATTTGCTAAGGGCCTGTTGGAGAAGAAGCGTACTACAGAAACAATCGCTTACGTAATGTTGAAGTGTAGCTCTCTGTAGACACTTCACTGAAGCCCACAGAAAGCGCGTTCCCACCGGCTCCTCTGCGCTGAGGAATCGCTCACCTCATCCAGTAAACGAGTCAGAGATAATGTACAGTGAGTCGGTCATTATCACAAAATAAACTCTGACTGGGTGATCTATCCTCCTGAAGAGGCTATATTATGATAATGAACGTCTGACTGTACATTATCCTACTTATTACATGGCAACGTAACAAATAAATAAGCGGACTTCAAATATATGTGAGAAGAAAGACAGAGTGGAGTTGCCTGGGTTCATTATTTTGTTTAATGATCATCAGTATACAAAATAATATTTAACCGGAGTGACCTGATGAACCAATCAGAATCGATTATTGCAGATAATTGTGAGCTACTGTGACTTATTTACACTCTAAAAATGCCGGGCTGTTTTAAGCCAACTTTGGGTCAAATATGGACAAACCCAAATGTTGGGTAAAAAATGTAACCCAATGGCTGGGTTTGTCCATATTTGACCCAAAGTTGGGTTAAAACAACCCAGCATTTTTAGACTTGGCTAGAAACTAAAAATATTTTCAAGATTTGTTATCACAACATATTTTCTTTTGTCAAATCAACTTTATAATAATTTATTTAGTTGAGAGAACTTATTATTTTGAGTTTCTGATGATTAAATTAATCTCCTTCATTGTATTAACTCACTTTTTCCAGTTCAATCAACTTAAAATTTTAAGGCAACCCAGGTTACTTACTTTTTAAATTAAACCAACAATATTTTTTTACAGTGTAGTGATCACAACATTTTTTCTTTTGTCAAATCAACTTAAATAATTTATTTAGTTCAGATAACATATAACTTTGAGTTTCTGATGATTAAATCATTCTCCTTCATTGTATTAACTCACTTTTTCCAGTTCAATGAACTTAAAATTTTAAGGCAACCAGGTTACTTACTTTTTTAAGTTAAACCATCAATATTGTTTTATAGTGTAGATGTTTATCAGAAAACATCTGTCAGGATGCATTTATTGTATATTAAATATTTTACACTTTGGTGCGTGTGCATGTACTGTATATAAATTGTGCAGATTATAAGTAATGATTTCTCAGACTAAACATGAACTGAAACAAATATGTATCATCAAAGAGCATTTCCAGTATTATCTCAAGATAATAGTGGTGAAAAGGACATGCATGTTTTTATATATTCGGAATATGTTGATTACCATAATCGGAAGATGGTGTGCATGTAAACATGGTCACTGAGTAATTATAATTCCAGTATCTTTCCCATTTCCATCACTGCCAGCAGACAGGTGCTTGGTTCAAATCAAACGTATCAGTCTTGTTTAATTGGCGAGTGAGAGAGAGAGAGGGAAAGAGAGAGAAAGAGAGAGAGAGCTAAAGTAGTGCCAGCAGTTCGAAGCGTGTGAATTGAGTTTGGTTTTGGTTGAAGGGATCTGAGTTAAGGTGCTTTCATATTACTGTGCATGACAAACAATGAGCAGGGGAACCAATTAGTCTGTTGAGGTGAGAAAAAAACTCACGTCTTGTAAATCCCAGCAGATCTGTTATGATTCATATCCAGGAAGCATTTAGCTGACTATTTCTTTGTTTGCCAATGGCTTAATTATGGAACCACTGTAGCGTTGTGTCTCCCCCGAGGGCGACTTGTTGGAGAAGAGCCAAGTGCATTTTTTAATGCACCAAGTGTGTTTAGATGGCAAGTATGAGAGTGTGGGTGGGTGTGTGTGTGTGTGTGTGTACTGCAGACAGTTTCTATGAAAAAGTACAATGCTATTGACAGAATCAGTGTGTGAATGTAGTACTTTGGCTGTAGGCATAAAGATGATATGAACTCATTTCATCACATTAATGGTATGTTTCAAAATATAGTCATTTTACAAAATGCATCATTTGGTAAAGACTACCAATTAAAAGTGCTGCAGGATTATTTTCTTTTAATTTTTTTTTTAATTATTCAAAACAGCTTGACGTTATGTGATGCTTAAAAAAACCTTTACAGAAAAAGTATGTTACAGTGATGGCATTACTTGGTACTCCAAGGTTCCTCCAAAAATGGTACTAATATGGAAAAATGTAAATATGTATATGTATGTATATATATATATATATATATATATATATATATATTATTGTATGTAACACCCACTTTTCATCATCCAATCAATTCCTGATGGATGAAATCAAGTCTACATTTTTTTCTCCTTGAATCAAGTCTGAAACATACATTTCTAAAGCCTCTAAATTATCAGCATGATCAAAAGTTTGATTAAAACCTGTTGCACACAATCTACTACAATGCTTATGTCATCTACTTGATAGTTTATAGACTTTTTTTAAATGTAAGAGTAAATTTTATACTGTTAATAATATTTCAAGATGATTATTTACATGGCCTGAAGGTTTACTTTTAGAAAAATCATGTTAATATGTGAATATCAAATATGATCCATCAGGCTTTTGAGGGATGTTTATTGTATTGCATTGCATTATGTTTTGCCTCACAATACAAACAGAGATTTGATCATAAATCTAAGCATTAAAATATAATCTTAGTATAATTGGAGAGATATTGTCACAACTGATATGATATTTATGTGCATTTAGTGTAAGTCTGTGACACCGTTATGAAGATCTTGGCCACATAAATATCAGCATCTGCTGCAAATAGTAATTTTGCTCAGTTTTGGCCATTAAGCTCCTTATTCTCACTATATCACACTGTATGAGCCATTAAAAAAACATAATGGTTCTAAAAGTTCATTAAACAAAAAGAGGGTTTCATATGTCAGGCTTTACAGGGTTAAATATCCAATTTTGATATGTATATGTCAAATTACAGAATGTCTGTTTGTATCATGTTGCTTCATGCTTCAGTAGGGTTGGGTATCGAGAATCGAGTATCGATTGGAACCGAGACTAACTTTTCGTTTTTCCCGGAATCGTTCAAAAGTTAAAATTTCGATTCCTAGTTTCGATATTCACAGTCCGCCGAGCGGAATAAGAAACCGCTGAACAACACCAACGAAGAAGCGTCTACCGGAAGTGTTGGCATAACCACGCGAGTCGAACATGAGTACCTTACGTCGGCGATCCAAAGTGGATTTTCTAAAAATAACGAAATCTCGGCAAAATGCAAAATTTGTGACAAAAGGAGTATTTTTACAGAATGAGTATTTCCTTCAGAAAGGCCGTTGGTTAGACCCTGCTTTTTTGACCCTGCCTCTTAAAAGAATCGGAATCGAGAATCGTTAGGAACCGGAATCGAAACAAGGAATCGGAATCGGAATCAGAATCGTTCAAATTCAAACGATACCCAACCCTATGCTTCAGTGAGGTAATAGGAGGGACTTTATTCACTTGTCAGACCCAGTATGTCCACAAAACACTGATTTTGTCACATAGTATAATGTGTTTTTTTCTGTGTATCCTCTGGCACAGAGGTTGATGAGGGCCGTGTAATGATCACATTAGTCTGGTCTCGTTTTACAAACACTCTCTTTTATCCAGCAGTCAAACAATGGCAGCGCAGAGTGAAAAAACAAAGTCAACGAGAGTGGAATGTCGTTTGACTTCATTCATCCCTCGCGCTCTCTTGTTCTTTTACTTTACTGCTTTGTACCTGTGAATACAAATATGTTCCTTTTTTCCTCTCTTTATTTGTGTTCATTATCAGAGTTGAGTGTGCTTTACCTGTGTGTGTGTGTGTGAGCTTTGATAGCAGATCCGTTAGCTTCCCCCTCAGGCAAGACGCCTGTGTTTCTGAGCAGGCGCACACACACACACACACACAATCATGTTCTTTCTGTGCTAAATGCCCCCTGGCTCTACCCAGCACACAATATGATCATTGAGCTTCACAATGGCTCTGACAGTGCTGCTTTTACAGTGTTGGCAGATACCTATTTCCAGAGAAGAAAAGTAACACTTGCTCTCTGTCTGTGAGTGTGAATACAGCTGGATCTGAATCCCCTGAATTTTTGTGTTGTGTTGTGTGTCTTTTTGTGTTATCTTTCCGTTTGTTTCCACAGGAAGACACTGAAAAGGTGAAGTGTATGTGCTGGCTTCAATGTTTTAAGAAATTCTCTTCTAAATGAAAGTTCAGGTCTTGTCATCTCTCTGGCATCCCTCCACAATTCCAAGACTAAAGGCCTGTTCACACCAAGAACGATAACTATAAAGATACCATATCAGCGGATGAGATCGTTCTATTTGTTCTAAGCGCGCACTTGTCTGTCATTTTAAATGCTCGAGCTCGAGGATGATTGGCTGTCAATGTTTTTATCATTCATGCAACTGGACAAAATCGTTCTGAAAGTGATTCCGACGATATAATTTCTCTGTGCCGTTATAGGTACAATTGTGAGTGTGAAATATTGATAATATTGATTAACAATATTGATAACTTTAATATTGATAACGATTTTTAGAACTATATCGTTATCTTTATAGTTATTGTCCCTGGTGTGAACGGGCCTTAAAGGCTGCGTTGCAGGGTTCATTTTTCAATGAAATTGCGCAATTTGCTTATTGGTAATAAACATTTAAACTGTTCTCCATTGTATTTTATGTCGTTTGGTATCACAAAACGGAATATAATACGAAAAAAGTAGGAACTATCTTACAACGGTTTGCAATGATTCTCCTTTCCCCCACAATGCATTGCATTACGTCATCTTGGGAAGAGATTTACCAAAGCTCATCTTAAGAGCATTGAGAGTGGCTAGAGAGACGAGTAGACGTAATATTTTACTAGTATTCGGATAGCACAGATTATAGATAGATAGATGGATGGATGGATGGATGGATGGATGGATGGATGGATGGATGGATGGATGGATGGATGGATGGATGGATGGATGGATGGATAGATAGATAGATAGAGATAGGTAGACAGCCAGATAGCATAATGTTAGCATAGATAGCTAGCAGCTAGATAGATAAATTGCAATGGGATGCCATGGGAATTTCCATGGGATGGCACCGCCCACACAAGCACCTGCCAAACACAGCGACAGGCACATGAACGCGGTCGCAGCGGCTACGTTTGCAACAACATTTTCACCGAAGGAAGAGATAAACGCATAAACGTCCAAATAGCTAACATGAGGCCTTCTGTTTCTAGATGACAAAGACCAGTACTACGACATTATGACAAAGGTTACCAGTACTTATCTGAACTAACGTCATGATTACTGCCACTAGATATAAAGAAAACTTTGCTATTTAATGACAGTAAAAAACCGATGTGCTGTTATTGTTGCTGCTCGTAGACTAGCTCCAGTGCTCATTGCTGCATTGCTAAATGATAGCAGCTCACAGGACACTTCACCAACTCTCCACTCATTCTCCTCGGACCATGCATTTAATTGGCGTTGATGGCCATCAGTTCTTGGCAATTCCTCATTTGCCCTCTCACGTCTGGCAAGTTTGAAATTACATGTACATACATGTTGGCTCTTGCCACCTCTTCCTCATCCCAGTCAGTCGCCATATTTCTAATACTAGGCTGAGGTGCTCTTTCCTCCACTTCTCCCCAACGTGACATCATCACTGAATTGCGTAAAAAAAAAATGCATTTTTGGTTAATACCACAAATGTAAAAAAAAAAGGTCTTTAAGACCATTTTTGAAACATTTTAAAAATGATATACTTATCTTGTGTACCCATTAATCGGCAGTGGTGGTCAATATGGCCTTTAAGGCTATTTTTTTGTTGTTTTGCATTTTGCAAATGAATTTTTATTTACATTTAAAGCAGAATTAAGCAACTTCTGTATATAATGAAACCAAACAGAATTGCACAAATAATGTCTGTTTTCAAACAAGTTGCTCAAACACTCCCTCTGTCTAAAAGGAAGTATTACACATATCACCTTAAATTTCAGTTTTAGTTTTTAGCTGAATGAATGAATTAATTACATTCATCATTTTATTTGGAGAGGGAACAAAATAACTTTAAAAAAAACAACCTTAAAACATGAAGAAAAAAAGATTGGAGTAAGAAAAATAAACATTTTTTTTATGCAATATATAGTTTTAATAGGATGTTTAGATTTTTTTCTGGAAAAAAAAACTAAGAATGATATTCATTTATTTAACAAACTTAAACATGAATACACATGAAGCAATCAATCTAAACTTTTTTTTTTTTTTTTTTTTTGTATTATTATACAAAAGGGGTGGATTTATAGCATTATCATGCCATGACATATCGTACATCATTATATTATATCTATCCCATAAGACTTACTGGCAACCCCACTGATAACTTTCCTCAGGCGTGCTTATTGAACAACTTAATATCTTGTAAACATAGCTTTCATTTGACTTTAATTATTAATTCAATCTAATAGGAGCTTGCAATTTCCACAAGTGCTTCTAGTATTCTTTTTTTCTTCCAGTAAGCATTAAAAGGTTTGTTAACAGACTAACAGCATGCTATTTAAGGCTGACAAAACGTGCCAAAATGACCTGTAGCGATGCAGTGACTGTTGTCTGAAAGACAGCGAGCGCTTAGTCCCTGTGTGAGACGACTGAAGTCTCTGAGATTACCCCGAGATGGAGAAATGTTGAAAGCGATAGACAGAGACACAGGTGCTCAGGGATGCATGCGGATCCGCGAGCCTCAGAGTGGCTGATAATGGAAGCAGTCGCGGCTGTGGCTGTATTGATTGCTCAGGCCACTAGTTTATTGTTCTAAGGAGTGACTAACAACAACCCGCTGGGTTGCAGCTTCTCCTGGCTCGACCGCTCCAGCCACTTGGGCCAGAAGAGCCGTGTGTTTAATTGTTTGCTGTGTTGGTCGGACCGCAGCAAGGTGTCCGCGGGGACACGGGCCGATCCAGCCTCTGACCTCTCTCTCTCCACAGCGTGAGGCACTGATTGAGAGAAGAACCTATCAATGGTGTTTCGTCCCCTCTGCTCTCCAATTAACAGACAAAAACCCAGGTTTAGTCCTCACGGAAGGACCGCTGGAGCAGCAACACAATGGAAAACTAATAGATGATTATGGTTCTGCCAGGGCGGATCAGGGAGATCCATGTTTGGACTGTTTATTTTTAATACACTACTCGTGTAACTGTATTTAAATAGGGAAAGCGTGGATGTGTTTGGTCGCTTCTCTGCTTGGATCCTATTGAATGAAGTTAAGTGCTATCTTGCGCGCCAGATCGATTAAGTGCATGTACTAAGACGAGAGAGGTGTGTATCAACTCCCCTTAGTTAAGGGAATAACATACACTCTTAGAAGAAAAGGTTCTATCAGTATTTGGAACCCCTAAAAGGTTCTATACACTCTTAAAAAAAGGGTTCCTCTGGGTTGTATATGAAGAGTTCAGATGCAAAAGCCTCTAAGTGCCATTTGAAATTTTCTTCTAGAATGATCATGTTTAACCAACTCGTATATTTAAGTTCAGTAATTTCACTTAAATGGCAATGAGGATTACCTATTAATTGTCATTTAAGTGAAATTACTGAACTTAAATATACAAGTTTGATAAAAATGGTCATTTTAGAAGAAAATTTCAAATGGCATTTAGAGGCTTTTGCATCTGAACTCTTCATATAGAACCCTGGGGTTCCATACTTGGCCAATAGAACCTTTTACCAAAAAAAAAAAATGGTTTTGGAGTTCCATATATGAAGCGGGGGATGGAACCATTTCTGGTTCTAAATAGAACCATTTCTTCTAAGAGTGTAGTTTAATATGAAAAACAATGGAGTATCCCTTTGATCAATATTGTTGTTTTGGGGGGAAAACCCCTTCAAATAAGATGCATTAACTTGAAAAGCAAAATTATGAATTATGTTTAGATTTATTTCCACATATTTGGCTAATTACTTACTTTTTAAGCATAAACTCACTAAATTTATACTTAAAATGAAGAACAAGACCAAAAAGAGACATTCCTCCACGTTTAACATAAAACAAATAAATAATAATAATTCATGAGACTCAATAAAAAGTCTAAAGCTTTAATAATCAATCCCTAAGTTAAAACTAGAATGATTCCTCATCAAAAATCCTTCTAGCGGTCAGAAATGTTCAATAACTATAACATAAACAAGATAATAATAATAATAATAATAATAATGATATATTGAGATTTGATTCAAGATGATTACTTGTGGGTTCCCCTGTGACAAACGTTCAAACATGATCTCATTAATATTCATTGCTATTTATAGATGTGCAGATATTGATATTAAAACACACTGTAACATAAACCTTTTTTATATATGTACAATTTTAAAGAGGTACAAATGTAAATGAATCTTGTGAGGATTAATATATAATATTACATTTATTGGAATCCATAAACTGATGGTTTTATATACATCTAATAAATGAGATTACATAATGTATTGAGCTGATTTGACATTCTCACGGTGTCTTTCTGTCGTGTCTGACTTTCAAAGATGGTTTGGACATAAACAGACAAAAGGGCATAAGTGAAACACACTATACACTGTAAAATACACACTAATATTTTACTTGAGCTTTTATAATAATGCAGTTCAGTCATAAACATATCCAAATCAGTGTTATTTGGAGAGTAATTCAGTGTGATATGTTTTATTTTATTTCAAGTAATGATTTTTTTAGATATTGTTAAAACTAAAAACATCTAGAAAATTATTAACTATTAACTGTTTTAAATTATTAATTAATTAACTGTTCCAAAAAACTTTTATAAGCATCTGGATTTCATCTTTAAACAAATTATCTGACAGTTTCTCCATCATTTTCTGATGAATGTTATGCTATGTGTTTCTATATAAGTATTACATTAATGCTGTCAGAGTGTTGCTATTCAAATTCAAAGTGTATGAATCAACATCTACCCCGACATACACAAATGTACTGTATGTGTCCGCATACGAATGAGATTATCCCGGTCATCTAACACGTCGTCATGCATATAATGCAATCAAGCAAAAGTAAATGGCCTAAAAACTCAAATATTGTACACCACAAATGTCAATGGCCGCCACTGCAGAATTGCGTAAGAAAAGTCAGATTGGACATTGATCGTCACTCTGGTTTCGCTATAGCAGACACAGAGAGGAGTTAATTTCAGGTGACATTTCAAACATGGTCTGGTGGATTGTGATGCCCAGCCAAAAAAAACAAGCTAACAGGGGCCGTCGGTGCAATTCCTGCTCCGGTGCTCAATCACACAACTAAATGTAGATATCCAACCATCTTCAAATGAACAAACACAATTTGGCAAATAGTACAAAATGAAATCGAGCGTCGTGCGCTTTCCAATCCACTCGCAAGGCTCTCCGGAGGTCCCTCCCCAGGGCCCGCTGAACGGCCGAGGAGTCGGGCTCAATCCTCACAAACATTATCTGTGAGCGAGTGAACTCTATTTGGGAATTGGTAAAGCGCACGGTGAGAGAAATGGACTCGGAATAGAACAGGCCGGCAAATTCCATTTCACATCTGAAGTGGCAGAGCTGCAGAGAGATCATTTGGTTTGGAGTGAGTAAACACTGAGGAGTCCATCGCTCACCATGACTTATGTGTGTGTGTGTGTGTGTGTGTGTTTGAGAGAGAGAGAGAAAGGCAAAAAAACTACAAAAAAAAAAATACTTTTTGCACATATATATCTTTTACCCTCTAACTATCTGTCTAAAAATGACTGAAAGAATATTTCTCAGTGCACTGATACAAATGTATATAGAAACAATTTTCAAATTGCTAGTAAATTTCATAATTACAAGAAGAAAGAAACAGCAGGTGAAATTTTGAAGTTTTGACATGTATTTAAAATATACTCCAATAATCTGTTTTATTTACATAATACATAGTATATATATATGAGCAATAATAATATTCCTCATACATTAACTGCTTTCATTTTAATTCGCTTTTATTTTATTTTTTATATTTTATGTTTTAATTTTTATAAATATCTATACATATTAGGTTTTATTTAATTTGTGTTATTTTAGTATTTCAGCATTAACAAAAAAGAAAAATTAAATATTTTTTTTTCAGTTCATGTTTATTTTCTTTCAAGTATTTTTTTAATGGTTTTAGTTTTAAGTTAGAATTAAAGTAAACTACTTTCATTTTAATTCGCTTTTATTTTATTTTTTATATTTTATGTTTTAATTTTTATAAATGTCTATACATATTAGGTTTTATTTAATTTGTGTTATTTTAGTATTTCAGCATTAACAAAAAAGAAAAATTAAATATTTTTTTTTCAGTTCATGTTTATTTTCTTTCAAGTATTTTTTTAATGGTTTTAGTTTTAAGTTAGAATTAAAGTAAACTACTTTCATTTTAATTCGCTTTTATTTATTTTTTTTATATTTTATGTTTTAATTTTTATAAATGTCTATACATATTAGGTTTTATTTAATTTGTGTTATTTTAGTATTTCAGCATTAACGAAAAAGAAAAATTAAATAATTTTTTTTTTCAGTTCATGTTTATTTTCTTTGAAGTATTTTTTTTTAAATGGTTTTAGTTTTAAGTTAATGATGACAACACCAGTCCAAATGTCTCTCATTAGCATTTGGATTTCATCTGTCAATAAATGTGCCTCTAGTATTTCTCTGATGGTTTCTCCATCACTCACTGATAAATGTTAGGCTATGGGGTTCTGTATGAATATTAACCTCAATTGCATTCAAATTCATGCTGTCAATGTATCGCTGTTTATTTTCATATTCAATGTGTATGATTCAGGGTCTGCTTCAACATACGCAAATGTATGTGTACGCTTACCTGCGAATACGAATGAGATCATCCCGGTTATCTGTCTGTTTCTTTGCAATTTAGTCTTTAAGAAACCAAGACATGAAGTTGCATGAAACTTTAACACTCTTCTTGTGTTGTCTTGCATACCCTGCTACTTCCCTTTATTTTTCATAATAAGTAGGTGATTTGTAAGCCTCGCACACACTTCCAAATCTTTCTCTTGGCTGTTCAGATCTATAATGCAAAATATCTGCAGCAGGAGTCTGGCCCGCTTTGTTGTTTTGACATTGAAAACATGCGTTTTCTATCAGCTCGCCCTCACTGCTGCAGTCAATATATTGAGCAAGTGTATATATGTGTAATGGAGGTATTAGAGGAGGCTGCTATAGCCTCTATTTATAGCTGTTTATTTGAATTAATATTTACACTGATCAATGGCATGGTAAGTGCTAGCTAAAGAGAAGTCGAGATATAGGGAACACTTTCAGATCCTCAGCTGATGTAGATCGTTCAGTAACTGCATTTGGAAACACTGGTTAACGGGACACATTTACTGTGCCTGATTGCAAATAAAATTAGCATTTGAAATCACTGTTTTGTTAAAGCAATAAGCCATGAGAGGCATTGATGTCATTTTACCGCATGGTAAGGGGTTTTCAATGGCTAAAACTGTGGTGAAGTCACTGTCAACATCATGAAAGGTATCAATGTTCAATAAATAATTAGTGATGGGCTGATATATCATATACCATTTTGATGCAAATTTGTAGTTATGTGTAGTCTCTTATGGTCACTAATGCTGCAATTATTTGATCAAAAATACAGTAATGTTGTGAAATATTAAAAACAACTGTTTTCTTTTGTAATATAATGTATTCCTATTATCAAAGCTGAATTTTCAGCATCATTACTCCAGTCTTCAGTGTCACATGATCCTTCAGAAATCATGCTAATATGCTGCTCAAGAAACATAAACATGTTATCAAGTTGTGCTGCTTCATATTTTTCATGTTTTTTGTGGCATTTTGTACGAAAAATCGTTTGTACCGTTGTAATGTCTTCACTGACCCTTTTTATCAATGCATTATATAAAACATTACATCAGAATTTAAAGCTTGAACTACTGTATGGTATCCATTTAATATTAAGATCATATTTACAATTTAAAATATTTCCTATTGCATCTCTTTTTGTGATAAGTGTTTCTTTTATCAAATGGAGTGTTGCTTGTTTACATATTCATAGCTAATTTTTCAACTCTTTAATGAGAAGTGACCCTCAAAGTCTTTGTCTCTTTATAAGGTTGGAATTCGTTCAGATAAAATCAGAGGTGAAGTGAAGCTCTGACATCATTCTGCCAGTATGAAACGTCTCTATTGGCATATGCTAATGACTCTAATTGAAGGACCAGTGACTGATCTTCATGCTGGGAATAAAGTTATTTAATTAGACACAGAAACCAAATGACAGATTAGCACAGATTTACATTGTGACACTAACAGACATTCAGCGTTAGGGAGTAACTAACTGATTTAGTGATGCTATTGACTTATCTATGTTGGTCTAACAGTAGCTGGTTTCTATACAATGCAGTTTATCTAACAATCTACTTTTACCAGCTGTTTTTGATAACATTTATTGCGTGTACAACTTCATTGCCAAGGCGGTAATCACAAATATCCTCTTATTTTCAGTTTAGTGCTTTATGGAGACAACAAAAGCTGCACATTTATATTTCCAAACTGATTACAATAGTTGCAAATGCAGTGAACAATTAGTTTACTCTCTCATATCATATGTAACAAGACTGATTCCAGTTCATTTCATGTAAAATTAACAGGTTCAAAAAAAACAAGCCTCAACATGTGCTCTTTGTACTAAAGGGGAAATTGTATTAAAAGCTGCTGTTCATTAATTTGTTTTATATAATTGAGTGTGTTTTTAGTTTTATTAGTTGTCATTCATGTAGTAAACAACCAGTTTACGCTCTTATTTTTAACATTGTGGAAATTTGAATCAGTTCATTCAACTGTAGTTGGAGTAGTAAAACTTTTGCTGATAATTTACTCACCCCCATGTCATCCAAGATGTCCATGTCGTTCTTTCTTCAGTCGAAAAGAAATTAAGGTTTTTGATGAAAACATTAGGATTTTTCTCCATATAATGGACTTCAATGGGGTCCAAACGGTTCAAGGTCCAAATGAGAGTTTCAGTGCAAACTGCAAACTGTTCAAAGGGCTTTAAACGATTCCAGACGATGAATAAGGGTCTTATCAAGTGAAACGATCGGCCATTTCAAAAATAAATAAAAAAGTTTTATAAGCTCAAATGCTCGCCTTTTGTGTGACTCTCCTGTTCGAACTCGTTCATCAAAATGAACAAATCTTTTTTCGAGTCATTTGGTTCATTCAACGGACGAAATGAACGAATTGCCTCGGGAAAAGATTTGTTCATTTTGATGAACGAGTTCGAACAGGAGAGTCATGAACATGCAACAGCATTTGAGCTTATTAAACTTAAACTTTTTTTTTTTAAATGAGCGATCATTTTGCTTGATAAGACCCTTATTCATCGTTTGGAAACGTTTAAAGCCCTTTGAACAGTTTGCAGTTTGCACTGAAACTCTCATTTGGACCTTGAACCGTTTGGACCCCATTGAATTCCATTATATGGAGAAAAATCCTGGAATGTTTTCATCAAAAACCTTAATTTCTTTTCGATTGAAGAAAGAATGACATGGATATCTTGGATGAGTAAGTTATCAGCAAAAGTTGTTTTTTTTTTTTTTAAAAGTGAACTACTCCTTTCAGATGGTTAATGGAAATGAAAAGGTTCAGATGACGAGACGCATGTCTTTTCTGCTTTTCCACGTTGTTGTACCACATAAATATGGCTAGTTACATACCGGAATGGAGCTAGTTATTATATTTTGTTGAAAGATATTATTGCAAATATTTGTATTTATTTATGGTATTTAGAACAGGGTAAATTTTGATTTCGTGTTGCTTAATCAAGCAAGCCCAATTAACTCATATATCATATTGGGATTGAATCAAACTGAGCGGCAAAGCAAAAACACTACAGAGTCTCCCTTTAGTTATCTTGTCATATTTATTTAGTCTTCACAGGCTTTTTTGGAGTGAATTTAAGAATGTGAATGACCTTGCTTCGGATAAAGCAATAAATCTCTTGAAATTTGAATTAGAATCTCTACTTGCATTCAGCATTATTATTTCATCTCTGGCCCTGTACTATTCACTCATATGGATTGTCAGACCCTTTCACAGCATATCAGGCATTTCCCAAAATATTCCAGCTGTGAAAAGGATGTTGTGCCGCCACGGCTATGGACACAGCACTTTAGCGCGATAGACAGAGAATCTAACTCTCTCTCTCTCACACATACACACACACACACTCCTGGTGGTCATGAAAGGGAGAGGCGTTAATTGAACGACCTTGGCATGGGTGGGTTTTTCAGGAGTTCCACTTCAACATCGAATGCAGAGAGAGCAAGACAAAATTGTGTTTTAGTGGGGATTTTAAAACCACGTGCTTTGACCATGTCTCCCTGAACACTGACCATTGTTGCTGAAAATGACATTTTATGGTTAACAGTTGTGACCTTCTCTTAGGAAACCTCAACAAGGCTTTTAAATATAATAGGCCCCAGTGATAATCATATGAATGAACCAAAGAAACATGACTGCACAATACATCAAAAGAAAAAAAGAAACAATTAAAAAAACTTGTCTGTCAGTTGATCCATTCGCGAGGGTAAGACATTTTCCTTTTCACAACAAGTCTCAAAAAGTCATTTGTTTAGTCTGTCCATAAATGAGCAAGATCTGACATGCATCATCTAATACTTTTGGTTGATTTCTTTAAATACTATAGGAGTGTAAAACACAAGCTCTGTTTTTGGTCTTATGCTGCATTCACGTGCTGTGGAAAGTAGGATATTTTCCACTTGTGAACTGGTATTTACCAGTGTGTTGCGTTCAAGTGCTTTCGTTGTCGTAATGTGGTAAAAAGATGGAGATCCAGACCTGTTATTTAGCTAAAACTATTTTAGATTGCTTAAGTCATCTGCAACAGCAAGAAAATGATTTATCAAAACTCAAAAGGTAAATAATATGCTGTATATTTTCTAGATCATGAATAGTATATATTTTTTTACCATTCACGAATCTCGCGGTGCTCTCCGCCATTTTGAAAAGGTCAAAGGTTATTTTCATCTCGGCAACTCGTCCATCAAAATATTCTACGAGTTGCCCAGTGGAAAATACCACATGAGGGGGTGTTCATGTGCATTTTCCACGTTGGCTTTTGGTATTTACCATAATTACCATAGCACATGAACGCAGCATAACATTTACATTTATTTATTTAGCTGACGCTTTTATCCAAAACGACTTACAATTACGTCAGAGGTCGTACGCCTCTAGAACAACTAGGGTTTAAGTGTCTTGCTCAGGGACACATTGGTGTCTCACAGTAGATTCGAACCTGGATCTCTCACACCAAAGGCATGTGTCTTATCCACAGTGCCATCACCACCCCTATTGTCACATTGTGAAACCACTTTTCTCTGAGCTGGGAACTGGTTTCATAAAGTGCTAAGACTTACAAGTTAGGCTACGTTCAATTCCGATTTATTAGAATAGCTATTCACATTGTTGTTTTAAATGTGACCAAAATGTGGTCCTGAACTGACCCGCATGCGCAAAAGAACGATAAAAAGACGTCACGCAGAACACTGTCATACGGAAGTAAACACAGGTGACATTAAAGTAAGAGATTACGTATTTGTTTAATGTGTGATCTGCTGCAGAACCCAGCAAATTTATGCCCAGGCAATATTAAAAACAAAGACGCGGATGTGAATAAAGATAGCAGAGTTTTTAAACATTTATGATGTTTTGCTTGTATATAGAGCTGTCACTGTAATACTTATGAGTTCTGAGTCAAGTCACCTTTATTTATATAGCGCTTTTTACTTATCAAAGCAGCTTCTGACACATCATTGTCCTTCACTGACTATCTTTCACAACTGTCTTGATAACTTTGGGTATGTAAAATCGTTGAAGTGACTCCCACCATGAGAGCAGAATTGTGACGAATGTCGATCTAGAGTGACGTAAAAGTCACATGAATTACGATGTGAGGTCACATTGCAAAACATCAGACCTGTATCGGATTTAGGTAATAGATCAGATGTCAGATGCCATGTGTTTGTGCTGTTCACACTGTCATGACAAAAACAGATCTGACTCACATATGAGCAAAATAAATGTGGATTTGGGCCACATTTACCTGCAGAGAATCTTATTAACCAGAAATCATATTTTACAACAGCACGTCCCGCTTGTGGTCAGATTTGCACATCAGCAAAACAATAACATTAGCATAACATCCAGCAGTATGAAAGCCAAAAACAACTTGGCTACAGCAATTAAATCATGTGTTTGTAAACACCCACTTCTTTATCTTTAACCCTTTCCAATCAACCATTCACAATCCATACTGTTATGTAACGTTCATTTTTCAAGATCCAAAATGGATAAAATCAAGTCCCGTCTCAGTTTTTTTCTCATTGAATAACCGAAACATTTCATGTTGACTTCTTGGTAACACTTTACAATAAGGTTCATTAGTTAACATTAGTTAACTACATTAGTTAGCATGAACTAATGAGCATTTATTAATGTTTGTAAACGTTAATTTCAATATTTACAAATACTTTATTAAAATCTTGTTAATGTGCTGTGAATACGTTAGTTAATAATATTTTTATTAACCAACATCAACGAAGATTAACAAATACTGTAACAAATGTATTGCTCATGGTTAGTTCGTGTTCGTTAATACATTAACTATTGTTAACTAATGAACCTTATTGTAAAGTGTTACCGACTTCTTTAAATCCATTCCGCATTAAACGTCCGCAGGTTCTCGACTATTTTGACTAATTGCCAGTGCCACTCACTGCCTACATCTCATGTCTGCCATTTGTTTCTTCCTCCTTCTCTCTGTCAGTGCATTAAATAAATAATAGCCTGTTGGTCTGTATTCCAGATGAGTGCTGTTCCAGCCGGCACAGAGGGATGTATCTGTGAGATATAGGATATATATTTTCTTTCTGAGATTAAGAGATGAGCGGGCGGGGGAAAGAGGGAGAGGGTGAAGGCCTGGGCTCCTGCTGTCGGACAGAGCAGGGCTGAAATGGCAGATCCATCAAAGCAGCCGAGCTTGTCTCACCTGGGGTGGGCTCAGACCCTGGCATCGCATCGCAACGCAACGCACCGCGTGCCGCCAACGGTCTGCAGCTAGCGGATCGGGAGAGAGAGAGAGAGACGGCGTTTATGTGTGTAAGGGAAAATGACCTGTGAATATGTGCATGTGTAAAAGAAAGACAGAGATGCCGAGAGAAAAAAAAAACTGTAGGACGGAGGGAGCGAGTGAGCGCGTGCTGTCCACTGGCTCAGAGCCAGACGAAACACCATTGTCCTTCACCTTCCACAGCATCCGCCTGACACGCAATTACAATAACTTTACACTCTTCAATCTTCACTTATAACCAGTGTCTTTAGCGCTCATATATTCACCCATAACTAACTTAACACTCTTTGCGTTATGCTTGCATTCAGCATCAACATTTGGTGTTGAATATTTCCTATTCTAGGTAATAGGCTGTTGTTAACCAGTGGATATTTGGCTTAAACTTCAGAGTATTTACTGTTTACACACACACACATTGGCAGGGGACTATACTGTATACTTTCTGATTGGCTTTTCATTATATTAATGTGACAGACCAACGCATTGTCATCCCAAGGAGTCATATACTGACGCTTTTGCCAATGCGTAGACATCCAACGTCAATATAACACGCTTCGGTTATGGGTAGGTTTAGGTCTGGGGTAGGATTAGGGTTAGACCACTAGGAGGCGCCTTCTGGCCCATATATATTAGGGCCCTATGATTTGGGAATTACGGAATTGGCCAATTAACGCGGAATCTAGTGTTAACGCAGAATTTCGTGGAATTTTACATATTTGGTTTGAAGAACAATAACGTATGTCTGGTGAAAATACAGACCGGGGGAAGCAAATCTGGGCGACACAACCCCCCCAACCCGTCATTTCAGCTACAATGACGAAATCAAAACAATGAAAGCATGGCGAAGGAAGCGGCTCTCCACGGCTCTTCTTTCGTCGGCAAAAAGCTAAGAAACTGGACGCTATAAGCTGTCAGTGCCGAGCAGTTCGCATGTGACTTATGCAGTGTTTCCCACACAGACTAATTCGCCGCCACATACTGCGTTTCATTTTTTAACACTATTTAAAACACGCAGCGTATTCTTTCAGTTGTATTTCCCCGCTCTCCCTGCAGTTACGCGTCTCACAACACAGAGACACACACAACGAGCACACCGCGTCTGTCTATGAGGCGCCGGACTGGACAGAAGCGAAGCGAACTCCGTGAGCGACACTGGGCGAGAGAGAGACAGAGTGTGACTTTATTTAAACTTATATAAACTAATATAATTTATATTACTGGACAGTTTAAAGCTCATAACCATATTTTGTTGTTACTTGAAGAGTGCAGTGTTATGTTGCATCATGCAGTAGTTGTCCTGAAAAGGCTACTGAGTTTTAAATTTAAGGTCATTCCTAATTTATTTGTATTTTTTAATACATTTTAATCATTAACTTTAAAAGCACACTCTTTTTTTACGACTAAAATAACAGTCAAGGGTAAAAAAAAAAACAAATTCCCAAAAATTAAAACGTAAAAAACGGAATTTGGGAAAAAATAAAACGGATTTCATAGGGCCCTAATATATCTGCGTCTCATATTGACGCTAAAGGGTGCCATGTGCGTTGGATGTATACTCATTGGCAAAAGCGTAAGTATATGACGCCTTGAACGGGCTGGACCAACGCATTCTCATCAGTGATGCGCGGGTCAATGTATAAACAACCCGCAACCGACCGACGTTTTCAACTACCCGCCCGCAACTCGGACCGCAAAAAAAAAAGTAAAAAAATATTTTACCCGACCCGCTTCCTGACCGCATTTTTTAAAAGTAGTAAATGCTCATCGGAGCGTTATTGGGCCATAGACGTGTAACAACACAGCATCGCAAGAAGACGTAGGCCTACACATAACAATGGCAAAGCCAGCACTTTGGTCATCATTTTTCATTATTTCAGCAAATGTCTCCCAGACTTTTACTCTTTCTATTTGTGTATTTGCGGAGCTTCCACTCCCCAGTCTTCACCTTTTCTTTTGCCGCCTCCATCTCTCTGCAGACTGTAGCGATCATAGACATGGCCGGTTCGTGAACGAATCGTTCTTTTGAACCGGCTCTTTTTAGTGAACCGGTCGAACCAGTACACTAAATCGAACTGAATCGTTCGAAACAGTTCGCGTCTTGCGTCAGTGCGGATCCACAAGTTACTAAAGTTACTCACTTTCAGACATGCCTGACAGTCCCTCCGTATCGAAATCAATATCCTGAATTATATTTTACTCCAGTAACTCCAACAGTTCACTGAACCGAGACATGTTGGTGCCACTGTTGAGAGAAGTGATGAGCACGAGCAGCTGATACTGCGTATACCGAATGCACAGGGACAGCGGTTCTCGAATCACTAGTATAGAACCGAGAACTGTTTAGAATGAGCTTGCGTTATCTTCGTGCCAGTTATTCAGCCAATAATGTGTAGGGCTGTATATTTCATCAAAAATTGTGTCTAGTACTATATTAATACAAATGTTTAATTGGCATTTTTTTTTCAAACGACCCGACCGACCGCGACCCGAATATCATTAAAAACATTTTTGGATGACCCGTAACTGCGGGTAACCGCGGGTGACCGCAGGCACCCGCTCATTTCGGATCAACCCGCGCATCACTGATTCTCATCCTTTAGCGTCATATAGAACGCTATATGACAAAACGGCGCTATACCACGCACATGGCACCCGTTATCGTTAATATAACACGCGCTGTGATGGGTAGGTTTAGGTGTGGGGTAGGGTAGGGTAGGGTAGGGTAGGGTAGTCTCATATTACGCTAAAGGATTTATGACGCCTTGGGTTCGCGTGTTATATTAACAAAGGGTGCCATGTGAGTAGTATAGAGCCGTTTTGACATACAGCATTCTTGGATGAGAACGGGCAGGCTGGACAGACATATGATATATGTGTGATCAGTAATTTCATACAATAACAGTTTAATCTAAAAGTGATAATTGATGTTTTTGAACAGCACACCTTATATGTAAAGTTGCTGTCACTAGGTTACCACATAATCTTATACAAGGCATATTTCTGAAAATCAGTCATAACTTTAGGTCTGCAAACTTGTACACGCTTGAGATCCTGAATGAGTGCAGCACTAATCTATTGGACACCTGTGTTACTGTAGGTGCAGCACTACTTCCATGGTGTCATTTGCATATTCTACATACCGTTTAAAGTGATGTCAGTGCACCTTTCACATTAGCACAAAAGCAGCATGAAGAGGGTCACGTGACCTTTGCACAATAACCACAATTGACTAAAAAAAAAACAACATGTGCGGTGACATCCATCCATTCACACCGGACTCGCGTTAAGATTTTACACTAAACGCATTCTGTCACTCTGTAAAATGGAAGTAAAAAAAAAAAGCAGCAGACAAAAGGTGTGTGGGGGGTGAGGATTGTTCCGCTGTATTTAACATTCACACACAATGCTGCGGGAAAGTGACAATTGCTTATCTCCATGGCGATCAATAATGGCTACGGGTTTAGTTCGCCGAGCGCGTGTCTCTAATGCGGAGAGGATGTCATTATTATTTTCTGTCTCCTAATGATGGTCATTATGCACAGCCACTGATTGAATTCCATTTGTTACCTGCGTTTGAGTCTGAGTAGAATAATTACCATTTAAGTGTCTCCATTAAAATTCATACACGAAGGCCTCCTGTTAAAAATAACTAAACGTATTCTTTGAATGTGAAATGAATTGCATTTCAGCCCAACCCTGATTTAAATACTTGATTAAAGAATAGGGTTGTCGGCACAGATTGTGATTTCTTAGATGATGCTCGATGATCAGCTGAGAACAACTTGTAGCTCTTGTGTTCTGCATTTGTATTTAATATTTAATTAAAATGGATCTGCTGCTGGTAAAACACAATCAATATCCGGCTCTCTGTCGAAATTACATTTTCAACCTCCCGCGCCTCATTCAAAACAAACATTGTTTTTCATTACGTCGAACATCGTCCTCAAACCCTGTTTGTTTGTGGTCAATTCTTGATGCTGTTTCGGTTCAATATATGCACGAGTTGATTTTTAGTCATGCATATATCGGATCTGAATGAACACTCGAGATGAATGACGAGAAAGGACAGCCTTGAGACCATTATTGTACAGTATAAATGGACTGATTCATTTATAACTTGTGCATGCTGGTTTTCATTAAACTGTAGTGGACTATACAATTTACAACTGAGGGATTGTTTCTAATTCTACATTCTGAATGGAATAAATACTAAACTAAATTCTGACACATTCAAAGCCGCTGAAACACACGTGACATATTTTATATTAATGTGGGGACTATAAAATGACTATATTACATGCTGTGACAAATATAACTATAATATTAACGATATTAAATATAACAAATATAACTATAATAATAATATTATAAAAAATAATATTGTGACTCTTATGCTAAAGATTATGAACAGCCTTGAACATGGTAAAATCATGTGCACCGACTCTAAATTTTAGTAGGAAAACATAAATAAAATGGCGGGCGATAATATAGTTTACATTTTACGATGATATAAGCAGTTGAAATATGCTTTATTGTAGGGGTTATTTAAGTAATCGAAACCGAAATTCAGAGCCTATAACCAACGTCATTTTTCCATGCCAGTTATTTCTGTTTTTTTTTTTGTTTTTTTAAGCCTATTAATATTTCCGCCCACTGTGTGTTAATGTTTCCCTTTAAACATATTACCGTGTGTGTAGTCATGTGACTCCGCCCCCTTCAGTCTGAAAGCTGCTTGTACCAAAGAAACACGCAGTGTCCGTCCGTCGCTTGGCTGCAATAAAGACGACACAGAACAAACTCAAGTCAAAAACTGTTATAGTGACCAAAGGTAATACCAGCAATCTGTTTCAGCACATTACCGAATATGAACAGCACATGACTCAAAAAAAGAGACGCCGAGCAACAAGTGCCTCCACAAACACAAGCATTTACAAATGCTATAAGACGGCAATATTTACAATCATTTATTTTGTTCACAAAAATAACTTTATTTTCAAAATTTTTAGGAAACTTTCTTTTTTACATTAAAACTTACATTAAGTTTTTATTTTGCATGCTTTTGATTCAATTGTTTGAAATATTTAATAAACAAGCATTAATAGCTATCTGTGTGTTTCCTCATTTTAGAATCACAAAGATAAGATTATGCAGTCTTTCATTAGAAAAAATAACCTTGAACATATTTACAGTATACAAAAAAAGAAAATAAATAATCGTCCAATAATCGTAATCGAGGTAACTTGTTCGATTAATCGCGATTATGATTTTAGGCAAAATCGTCCGGTCCTACTATATTGTGAAGTGACACACCCTACACGAGTTTGTACAGTATGCAGATAAAGTTGGATATACTTAAATATCCAAATCACTTTACGTGAGTGTACTGACTAGATATAGAGCAACTAAACACATATATGTGATATGTTGCCTGTCAACCTATTGTTTGGTGGATGATTTTTTTTTTTTAAATATATAATTATAATGAATTAATTTAGTGATTTACTGAACAATGGTGTCTTTTATGCTTTGTTCATGCATGCCTAACCCTCACCCGTGGCTATTGCTTTAATAGACTTCAGAAACTTCATTGGATTTGCAGTAAACTGTGGCCATTCTGTCTCTTTAACGGCTGCCAGCTACAGCTCTATGAATACATGGTTGTTTTCCTCTTCACTAGATATCTCGAGCACCAACGAAAACATGTCACTTCTCGTTTGTTGTTTTCCTGGAGTCCACCCCTCTGTCCGTCCACCCAAGTGGAATTAACTGTGTTTGTGTTGCAGGTAAATAAGGCGTGTAGGGCCCTAATACAGCCATCGCTCGGCAAGAGCCCAGCTGCGGCCGGGCGTCTATTCCGCGGCGAGGAGGGGGGCGGCGGGAGCCGTAGTGAGACCTAATCAATCAATGCCAGATTACGGCTTAAGCCACTTCCATACCCATTAAAGGAGGACAAATGCAGAATTGCAACTGAACAACTTCTAGTTTTAAGCCAACAGTGGGACTTCCTGGTTATTTATCAAAGTCATTGCTGGTGAGCCAGCATGCCTGGCCGCACAATTGTACTTCTCAGCGAGAGAAGGAGCTCTGCCGAAAGGAGCGTGTTTATGCCCTCAGCTGTGGCGCTGTCAGCCTGCTGGAATTTACTGTAAATCACATTGCTTTTATTGCGAGATTTAGTATCTTATCCTCTGTGGGCTTCATCCACTGCGAGCTTGTCCCCATTAGGACGTTAGCCCGAGACCATAAAGGGACTTGGCTACACATCATCATATAATGTGAAACCAAACCTTTCATTTCTCTCCCTTTCGTTCAGGCGCTCTCACTCTCGTCTTTGTCGCCTGCCCGTTATTCCCTCTTTAAGTCCATTCGCCGACAATCGCGACCTCAGACTCTCGCTGTCATTTCTATTATCAGAATAGCGCCTTTGATTATAAAAATCATGATGTCATAATTTACTCACCTTTTTTTAAAGAAACATGCAGCTCTTTTCCATATTCTTAAAAATGAAGGCTCCAAAACCTTTTTTTTTTTTCAAAAGGCCATAGAAGAACCATTGGTAACACTTTGCAATAAGGTCCAATATAGTTGATGCATGAACTAATAATAACTAACAATGAGCAACACATTTATTTACTTTGGTTAAAATTAGTTAATAAAAACATAACTGTTAATTATTAGCAAATGTTAGTTTGGGTACATTAAATATTATTGAGTTTAATAATGTATTTTCTAAATGTTGGAAATAACAATAATACATGCTTTTTTATAAAGTTCATGTTAAAGACACACTATGTAGAAATTGTGTTTTTGTCAAACAGCGACCCCTATAGTCGATGTGGAATACTTGCACTGTCGTAAATAGCTAGCTAGACACAAGTGAAAATTATTGGACTGGTCTAATTATCAACAATGGATTAATGAACAGCATCATAAAAAAATGACACTATAAGCAAGCGCAACAACATAGACTTACAAGATCGTCAGGTCGGCATCGCTGTTGCATCTAGTGCTGCTTTTTAGCTCACGCCAACTAGTGAAACCTCGCGGTTCCTCACGCGGTCAGTTTCTCTTTTCCTTTTCCTAGTCTCTTCCAACCGCATTTTCTTTGCTTTTTCCATCGTCGAGTATCACGTCTGAAATGTCCGCAAGTGTCTTCGTGCTTCATATGTTGTTGTTGATGTGTGTAAAAGTAAAGCATGCCGTGATTCTCGCGAGATTCATCCTCTCAAACTTGCATTGCTGGTTTTTCCAGCCGCGTCCCCCCAAGCTTTACTACCAGGATGATTCACACT
Organism: Pimephales promelas; assembly: GCF_016745375.1. The sequence continues at coordinate 2,212,261 of NW_024121277.1, read as the reverse complement.
ATGAGGTTGTTTACCACCGAAATGACATCGAAATGGTACCTTATTGTAAAGAGTTACCATATACCATTTTTGGTTCCCCAAGGAACGTTTCAGTCAACTGTTCTTAAAAGAATATTTTTTTTTCTCTGTGTTAAGGACATTATAAAGAAACTTTTGAGCGCTTGAAAGGTACCATGGATGTTAAAGGTTCTTTATGGAACCATGTATGCCAATTAAATAAATACAAACCTTATTTTTAAGAGTGTCCAACTGTCAAGCTCATAAATGTACAAAAAAAAATCACAATAAAAACCATGTAGTGCATATGACATGCAACACTGAACATTTCTTGTCAGTCACGCAATAACATTGTGTGTGAAACACACTGAAATTTAAGTATTTGTTAAAGTTTCGAAAGAGCTGGAGAATGAGATTTAGAAGCACGAGGGTGAGCAAATAATGACAACATGTTCAATTTTGTGTGAACTTTTTTTCAATTGTGTAATTTTGGTTCATCTGAACGCAAGCAGAACCAGACTTGTTACTCAGTTCAAGGAGAACGTCGTAATACCAAATGAAGACATTTTTAATGATGCTGCTATGATTTAAAGCATTACAGACCACGTTAACAAGTATTAAATTAAACTCATCACTTCATGAGCTGTGCTTTCAGAGCTGGCATTGTTGGGCTGTTTCTCCAAAGCATTTGTCTCCATCGAGAAAGAAAGAACGAAAGAAAAAAAAATCTCATGAAATCTCTGCCAAGCTCAGTTGAAATGATGGAAGCTGACAGCAAAGTCTGCAGGCAGAAGGTTAAAAAACAGCACATCACGTGACTGGACAAACCCCTAACCCCAGTCCTGAGGAACCAGACAATTTCACTGTGTGTGTCTGTCTAAGTAAACAACCTTAGAAACACATTCCTATCAAATTAGCAACTAATGCAGAGTCTACACTGCCCCGATCATTATTACTTAAATGGTTAATCAGTTGAAATCCATTTAGATAAATGGCTGTTGTTAACCACAGCATGGATGAGCGGCTGAAGTGAGGAAAAACACATTTAAGGTGTAATGTCATGCATTTAAGGACTATTTCATCACCCTCTTTAATGAGTACTTGTATAGCTCACATTGGTGCTAAACTTCACCGAGTGTGGTATTAACCACTACAGTGATGGTTTACGCATATGATAACAGAGCATAATCATTTTTCATAGACAATGAGAATGGGAACAGCATAGATAGATAGATAGAAAACAGTATTTTTTGCAATTCCATTAGGTGGCGCAGCGCTAAATTGCACATTGAAACTTTATGGATAAATTAAGAAACATATTTATTTTTGCTTAGAATAGAGATCATGTTAATCTGACCATTCTGAAGTACAATGTTTATTTTTTTAGGGATTTACTACATAAAATTTGTATTTTTCACAATTTTAATAGACATGGCTGAATTGTAATTTTGTAATAACTTTGCATGGGTCTTTGATACGAGAACGCAATTTTTTAACAGATAAATTGTGCCGCTACACTCTTAGAAGAAATGGTTCTATTTAGAACCAGAAATGGTTCCATCCCCCGCTTCATATATGGAACTACAAAATGGTTCTATATAGAACCATTTTTTTTTTTTTTTTCTATTGGCCAAGTACGGAACCCCAGGGTTCTATATAGAACCCAGAGGAACCCTTTTTTTAAGAGTGTATAGAACCTTTTAGGGGTTCCAAATACGTAGCGCTGATAGAACCTTTTAAGGTTCTATATAGAACCTTTTCTTCTAAGAGTGTATACTCTTGGTATTTTTTTTTTATCGTATTGCTGTTGCCACTATTTTGTAAAAGCAATTGATTATTACCACAGTTAAGGGTTGTTCACTTCACGATGACACGCAGTTTTCAGAAACATACCAGATGTTATTCATTTTCAATTTTTGACAGTGACCAATGAGAGCGCAGAGAGCGATCCACCACGGGATAAAACTGGAGACTGCATTCGAGTAGGAACGCTTACGAGCAACCAGAGACTCGGGTATTTAAACTCTGTCAGTATAAACAGGCCTTTATGGGGGTTTGATAAACATCCCATTGTAAAATCACTGTAAGTGGCTTATTGGTTTAACAATGTACAGCCAATTATGTCAATATGCATTGTTGTATCTCATCAGAATATTTTGATTCAACAAGCTCAAATGACTAAATATGTTATCAAAATTTCCTCGCAACAAGGGAACGGTGTGCACTTGAACAGTAATTACCAATTAAACGACTAATCAATACACTAACAAGAAACCGGAGCCGTGCTCCATCCGTAGCTAATGTTATGCTAGTGTGTTGTGTGTTAGTGTTTTTGAGGATTTGTGGTGGATGTTAGGGCAGTGCAAGGCACACACTCACGTCTCCGATGTGCGTATGTGTGTGTGTGTCTGGATGATGTGTGTGTTGACGTGCCGTAGCAAGAGTTCAGGGAGGCAGCTGAGCAAAATAATTTAGAATGTCCTGCCTGCTGACACAAGGACAAAAGGCGCAGAGAGAACTTTCTCATATGCGGCTGGGAGACAATGGCGGCCGCTCTGGCTGGAGTCTACACAGCGGTTGTTTTCTCTCTGACCTCTCGTCCTTAGAGTGATGGTCGAAGGCAGCAGACAGCAAGGCTCTCCTGCATTACTCCTGCATCGTGCCCGTGCAGCGCGCAGGAAGAGAAACACCAATACTAATGGACAGCTTTTCTTCAGCTGTTTCTTACACTGACAACCTGGAGATTAATAACCGTCCTGATTGCATCTACAGTACCGATAGAGCTTACTGTCTCTCTCCCTCACTCGAACGCTCTGTTGCAATGCCTTGCACTTTTCCAAAAGGTAGTAGCATTAAAGTAAATAAAAATGCCAATTTCAGTGAATGCAATCCATGCATCAGCTAAGTTGTGGACGAAATTTTATTAAAATCATCTACTTTATTCAACATTCAAAATTAAAAAAATATATATCTTATTAAATATGTAGACAATATTTGTGTGTGATTTAAAGTTGGCATGACACGCAAATTGTGATCATATTTTTTCTTCCCTATTGTGACGTATATCTGAGTGAAAAAAATGAAAAAACAATAGGACGGGACTTGATTTTGCTATATGATAGCCTCCCTGTACTAAGTGAGCGCATACAGAATGGGCCTTATAAGTAAAACAACAAATATGATTTTACATCTTTGCAAATCAGTCACTTATGAGGTTCTTACTTAGTTAGAAAGCACCTGCCTATATGTAGGCAATAGTAAGAAACTAACAGTGCCATTTTTTCTCTCTCGCTTTCTTTGTTCTTTCTTGTCTGGTCCAGTTTACCAATTGTGTCTGCAGCATTTAATCGGATGCTCTTTCCTCCCCCCTAAACTGCACGCTTCCTCTACCCTCATCACATACATATTGTTCAGACATAATGAGGGCTTCAAGGTGTGGTGGGACTCAATCAAATCAAAATTTGAGATGCAACAATAGAAAGAGTGACACAATCGGTCTCCACCGATCGGAGTCTGAAGTAGTACAGTAATTATTACCTTAGATTGCGGTAAGCAGTCGTTTGTTGGGAAAGGCTGAATGGAGTGGTGCTGACTGCCGACGGGCAGAAATTCTCCAAAGGCTTTGGGGCTGTACTGGAAATGGCCTGCAAACTCATCGGGGAACGCTCAGGGCCAGATCGATGCATCAACCCAAGGCCCCGGCACACGAATGCGACTCGCGAGAGGCCATGCTGGGACTGTGGGCTCCACAGTACACATCATGTGTCTAAACTCCAGGTCCTCAGCCAGGTCCCTCTGGGTTGTCAAAAGAGCACTGGGAGACGACAGAGAAGAGGTGTGGAGTGGTTTTGTCATGGTGTGATATACGACAGGATGTCAAACTCAGATTCAAGAAGACACATCAAGATTTGCCCTTCATTTCCCCCCCCCAAAAAAACCCAGATAGATATACACCATAAAGGTATGATATCTACAGTTTTGTCCACAAATAGAAATAATATAATTGTTTTAATGTTGTAATTAAATCCTACAATAAATTAAAGCATTCAAGCATTAAAACATTGCTTTTACTACACTAATGGAAAATTCATATTGAAATCATTATAAGTATTTGTTTATTTCATTTTTTGTTTTTATTGTTAATCATGATTTGATTTATTGTTAATCATAAGTATCATTCAATAAAGTGAATTTTTACCTTTTTTAGAAGAAAATGTGACTGGTGCTTGCTCGTGTAAAATGCTAGGTTGTTGTGGGTGTAGTTGTGATGATAGCCTTAAGGATGGGGAATAGTAAAACGCCAAGTAAATCACTTATTTCTTCATTTGATTATATTTGTAGTGTTGTCAAACTGATTAGTCTTGATTAATTGCATCCAACATAAATGTTTTTGTAATATGTGTGAGTGTGTGTGTGTGTGTGTATATATATATATATATATATGTGTGTGTGTGTCTGTATAATATAACTTAGCTAAATTTATACATAGTTATACATTTTGTGTTAGATGTGATAAATCAATTTGACAGCACTAATATTTAGACATTTGAGACAAGAGGCTGTGCTATATCCATTTACAATATGACATACTTTTAAAAAAACGTAATTTTCACGAATCTCCATATAGAAATAATGATGGCTAACATTACATGCAAATGTTTACTATTTATTATTTATTTATATAATTATCATTAGCCTACCCCCTCTGACTGTGTTTTTATATCACTGTAATGTTAGTTCTGAATGTTATTTGACTTTGTTCTGTCAGTTCATTGAAAATAGCCTAGATTAAAAAATTAACGATCCCCACGTTTGCTGCGCAGTGAGTTCGCTTTTACGACTTGGATTTTACAATATCAATAATATTAAATATTATACTCACTTATTTTACTTTTGTGTTAAATATACATCGTCAATAGAGCCATATACAGCCCTTTGTTGAATAATTCCTGTCAATGTAACTCTGACAGGACAGAGAGCGCTACTCCACTCAGAGTGTTTAGGCAAATCTGACCGTTGCTTTGAATTTGGCTCTCGCGCAGCGCGCATGCGCAATCTGCGGCACGCTGTGCTTCTCTAGAGCAGCTGTTTGGGGTTTGAAATTCCAACATGGCAGAGGCAGTGGTCAGTCTTCCCCACACTAACTTGGAATGGTTTCAAGTCGCTTAACCCGCAGAAGCATTCATCAGCGTGCCCGTCGGATCGATGCCGCTCTAACCCGAGAGGTTATCCTGTCATACTAACAGGTAAGAGTTAACCCGGCTATTTCCACCGAAATTAGGAATTAAACTGGACTAACGTTAGAGGAGAGGAGCGCGAGCGCCTGCCTTTATCGCAACGCATGTCCAGTCCATGCATCACCGGGCTGAAATGAAACGCTCGCGCTGTCCATACCTAAATCCATGGCTTGTGTTTTGATACGGGAGATGTGATCGCGCGTGCAACGGGATGTTAACGCGCAGGCGGATGAAGTTGATCAGTGATAGTTGAATATATTTAATTATGTTTTGCATTGGAAAGTGAGAGTGGGTGGGGTTGAAATTCGCAAAAGTAACTTTCTGGTGCACTAGAGCCGCATTATAGCCTGCACAATAATCATCTGAAAAAGTTTTTGCACCCTTCCTTTTTTGCGTATCATAGAAAATGTGCATTTTTTTAAATTCCTGACATTTTAGGACCGCATGTGTGTTTTTTAAAGTAAATGCGTGTTTCCATTCAGAGAATATCGTTTCTTTTAACCTGGGGAGGAAAACTGACATGAGCTCGCTGTCGTGGTCATGTGTTTTTTTTTCTCCCTTCCCTCTCTCTCTCTTCCTCTCTCTCTCCTCCTCTCACATGTTGTCCAAGAGCTTTTGTTGGTTTTGCCTTCTTAATTATATGCATGTAGGTTAAATGAATACCTGACGAAAAGGCCCCTGGTTTTCACAGTGTAATTCGATAGCTGAGAGGAAAAAGTGGCTGTAAGCAACCTTTGGAATTCACATTTTCCTTTCTCCTGTTTGCGCCTTTGAGAAGATGATCACTAGCTCCAGTGTACATGGTACGTTGATTTATTGTTTATATTTTGGCATACACTAAAACATTTGTGCTTGTACTTGCATGGTGTGGTTTGTTTTAGTCATGAAATGCGTGCTAGCCTATAAACAACAGCTATATTCACGTAACCTGTTAGATTGTATGTGAAAAATGCATGCATGAATCTATAATTACACACGTATAAAGCATTCCTAATGTATATATCTTGATCTAACTTGAGCGTGTTTGTATAAAAGTTGTGTAAATTAGCATATTTTGCATAATTATAAGAGTCGCGTGCGACATTTACCTCAGCCTGTCAGAACTAAGTTGACGTCAAAATGATGACTAGCGACTTATTTTTTAATTAAACACGACGTTTTTAAATATGTATTGCCTTTCATATCTTTAAAGAAGACATGGAACATTAATATTTACTGTAATCTTTGAAAATATAGGCTACTCTAATGTCCTAACCGAGCCCTTTTTACAAGCAAAATGACTATTTTTTGTTTTACATTTGCCGATTATTTTCTTTTATCTAGGCTTGAATTTGTATATTTAGATATAAATAAGTTAGGCATTTTAAGTTTGAGTTAATTATCTGTTTATGAAGTTGGTATTTGCTTAAATGTAAATTTGCATAAAACTTCAGTCTGGAGTGATATGCATTCACATTATCCCTTTTTGTATAGTGTTTCTCAAAACAGCTTAAAATGTAATATATACAAAGACTTGGTTTATTCAAGCCGATTATATTATTTGATATACTAAATCAATCTCAAAACACAATGTTTAGTGATTAGGTTGAAATTTCTCCCTGTAAATATTCACTTTTTTTAGTATCAATCACTAAGCGGGCATAGAGAAGTTACCAGAAGGAATTACTGTATGTGGCCGCATATATTTTTCAGCCTTAATTTGGGACTTCATCCATCAGTGAGGTTGTATATTACTACATTTTATGTAGTTCTTGAACACATATTTGCATGAATTTTTGATGTGCACACTGCATTATGCACATTTAGCTATTTTTCATCTTCTTTGTGCTTGTAGATATTTCTTTCCCAATTCTTTAGCTCGGACTCTTAGTTGTGTGGATGTGGTCAGATTCGAAACTTGAGGCCAGGAATCGATTTGTTGAAGGTTACGCCACTGTCATTGCAAACTTGTAGTGTTTTTTGAAGGCAATCGAATGTCGATTTGTTTTACATTTTCATATCACTCTCAACAAACTAACTAACCAACAAAAACAACTCCTCTCCCATTTTATTTTCATGTATAATGTTAGTTATTTTCCTTTTGCATTTGCATTTTGTTATTTAAAAACACAATCAAAATGGCCTGACTAAGACTGAAGTGTGTTTTCCAAGCCTCTTCAGCTCTATCAATAGAAAAATGCACTACATGATGAGTGATTTCATTACTGTAGAGTGTTTTTTGTGATGTGTTTTAATCAAAGTGGACATTGAGCGTGTGTTTTTTTCCCTTTCCTGTAGGGAGGTCTAATAAGCCATTAGATGTGTAATGCACTACAGTTAGCAGAGGTATATTAACACAACAGGCATCGGTGACCTAATTTAGCTTTGCAGATATGAGTTTGAGGTGTAAATGTTATTAATAAGAATACTTTAAGCTTTTAATATGATACTATTTTGACAAAGTGATGTGCTAGGTTGGTGCTCGGAGTGATTCCTTGTGGGCGCAGCGAGCGGCTGACGTGTGAAAGCGCTGTTATCATTAACTGGGTCCTGGTTTAACCCCGGGCTGGGCTTTATGAGCATGTTAAACGACACGACAGCTTCACACACTCCTGATTGCGTGGCACGTCAGTTTGCGCGAGTGTGTGTGTGTGTGTGTGTGTAGCTGTGCGTGTGAGTCCGCAGGGTTGACATGAAACCTCATGTTGAGTTTTGTGGTGTGCGTGATGACAGATGCTGACCCCTCCCCTTTTCAGCACCCTCTTTGCTTGATGTATCTGGTGTTGACATTCTAGCACAGGGCTACAGGCAGCTCGCTACACACAGACCTATAGAAGACGTTCAGCCCGCGCGGATGATTCGGCAATTAGCAGATGCGTGCAAACAATTAGATTGACGCTTGCGTTTGGGCAATATTTTGACACGTTTCAAACATATAGTGATAGTGTTAGCTGTTCATTAGTTTGTATGTACTGTCATTTGTTTTTAGCCTGTCTGCATCATGCAGTTAATTGTCTTTAACACATTGTTTTTGTCAAATTCTTGTACAAATCTGTTGCAGGGTCAGGCAGTTTAAACATATTTAGAACTAGACCGCTTTTCTGTGATAAAAATAAGTATGCCGTGCAGTGCAAAGGATCTAAAAGCATGTTGAATAATTATTTTTCACAGTTATTTTGCATGCATTTTTTTTTCCAACATCTAACTTAGTGACTGTAATGTTCATTAGGTTGTATTATTATGATGTTTGAATACTGCCATTTGTATGTATCTCCTAGTTAGTTGGCTCAAACACATTATTTTTGGAAATTTATTTCACAAATCTCAATGTATACTGTGCAGTTTCCCAATTTGTTTAATTTTTTTACATGGATTTTTTGAATAATCTCATTTTTTGTGAGTTTTTGCTTTAGTGAAAGCAATGTTGTATACACTGCATTTAACAAATGCATCTAAAAACATTGATGTGTTCGTAGCGTTTTAATTCACATGCATCAAACTTGCATTCATTTGAAACAAGCGTTTTGTTGACTTTCTTGTTGGTCTGATGTATTGATATTGGCAACAGTGAGGCAGTAGCATTTGTTCATCAAGGAAATGATTGAGTTCTCACATGATCAAATCTGAATGATCAGTCATACGTGGTTCAATATTTCAATTTCCTTCTGTTCTGGTGGTTTACAAACCGCTCTTTTACATATTCATATTGGCCATTAACGTTTGGAGGGTTTTTGTGTGAAAGGTACTGTAGTTTTTAAATAGACTTATCATCACACTGTAAAAATGTTTAGACAAAAAACCTAGAACATTTAATCTGGGTTTATTCAGGTCAATTACCGTACATTATTCAACGAGTCTAAATCAAGCTCAACTTGTTTACACTTAAAGTGTAAGTTGCATGTATTATTTTTTTAGTCGTTCAATTGATTTGTGTTTGGCATGTAGAGCTTATTGAAGCAAATGCATCAGGCTGGGATTGTGAGCTCTCACTCAACAAGTTTTGTAATATTATTTATTATTACAGTAGATTGCAGCCTTAGCAATTGTTTAGTAACACAGAATGTTTATAAGGATCCTAGGAGATTAATAATACAAGAGATATATATTTTTTTAAATCTGTAGGTGAGTCTTTAGCAAGTCGGTTAGTGGTGGGCGAATAGCCCAAAGCGTATGGTACAAGTATTTGAAATCCCACCCAGTATATCACAGGATATAGGCTAGTTATTTGTGTGCGAAATTCTAAAACAAATGGATTATATAAATAACCATTCGGAGATGCATGCTATCTGAAATGATTTCTGAAAATCTCTGAATGAAATTTTTAGGGCTGTCAAACAATTAATCGTGATTAATCGCATCCAAAATAAAAGTTTGTGTTTACATAATATATGTGGGTGCACTGTGTATAATTATTTTATATATATAAATACACACACTTATATTTAAGACATATTTTCATGTATATAAATTAACATATAAATATATATATATATATTTTATATATAAATAATATTTTTTTTCTTAAATATACATGCATGTATGTGTGTGTATTTCTATATATATACACCCATACACCCACATATATTATGTAAACACAAACTTTTATTTTGGAAGCGATTAATCGCAATTAATCGTTTGACCGCCCTAGAAATTTTACAAATGAAACTTTGTTTGGAAGTTAATGGATGTCAACTAAGAAATAACTAGGCATTAGTTCAGAAAACATCTTGAGTTAAAGACTGATTGATTCTAATTGGACGAGCCACATTGATTCACAAATGGTGTATGTTGTGTATTTTGGCATTGCAATCTTTCCTCATGTAAACCATGGTCCATGTATGTGCCACAGTACAGCAAGCGTCATGCAGTAGGTATACCAGGATTTGCGGTTTAGAAGCCCAGCGTTGTTCAGAAGACGATGCCGTTGGTGCGTTAGACGTGTAAGTGGCCCGGGCCTCCTGGGATTGTTTGTATAAATGAGAATGACAGGTTTTATCTCAATCTAATGGTGACAATTAAAGGGAACCTTCAGACTAACTCGGCTCGCTGGCGGATGAGCACCTTGGGGGATCTCGGGGGCCGTTTCAAATTGATGAAACACTCATCCGTACAGACGGATACATTTGTCAGTCTGTGTAACAAATCTTATTCGGTACCCCCTGTCTCCGTTTCAGACAAAAGCCCGGCTCAAATGAAATCAGTAGCGGCTTGTCATCTTTAAGCAAATATGTTAAGCGTAGTCGCGCGCGCTTTTCATCCGAACGCCGAGGAAGAACCCCAAGGGAGACGGACGCGTGCAAACGCAACAAATTTCATTTCCACGCAGGGATCGCTCTCTCTCTCGCGCGCGGCAGCTGGCTGTGTTATCTCCGTATGATTCGGTGTGCGCTGACAATTCTCTCACTGATCTAAGTTAGAGTGCATTTGGAAGTGGCTGCAGCTGTCTGTTGCTATACCGAGAGATGTGTTTGCTCTACTGCAAAGATGAAGGACCGTGAATCCTTGACATCCCCCTCCCGCTCCTCTCCACCAGCTCATTTAGACACTTTCTGTCTGTCGGCCTCTCTCTACCTCCCTTGCTGTGACTGACAGCACACAGGGTTGTATGTTTTTTTTAAATGCACATATGTCCGTTATCCGTGCCGTAGGCCTGATTATCTTTCTCGGCTCTGATTCGCGGAAGAAGAAAGTATTCGCGCTCCGGGCTGTTGTCTTCCTCTTCCATGTATCTTAAACGCATTATATTTTCTTTTTGTTTGCTTAAGTCAATGTTACTGGAATTTCATTATTGGGCGTAATGATGGTATCGACCGTGGCGTTGGGATGTGCGCGGTGGCGTGAAGCAAAAATTTTCCAGGCGTTCTGCTCCAGTAAATGTTCCTGCCATTGAGATATTGGGACAAAAAGGCTGTCTGATGATGTAAAAGATGTAGCGGTTCATCGTAAACCTGAATGGAGGTGAAGTGCCCTCATCTCTCAACAGTTTATCGGGCGAATCAACAAACGAGGACTTAAACGCGCCACACGTATTGATTTGCAGAATACTTGATTTGATTCATTTGGGTTATTTTTAGTCGATGATCGTGTGCGAGGAAAGACACTGAAAGGTGTTTGTCTCAGTGTCGTCTCTCTTTCATTAGGGTCACGCTAGCCGGCTCCATGTAAATGTGGCGTTTTTAACATTTGTCAGGACGGTTTGATCTGTAGTTAGCCGGCGACGTGATCTGATCAGAGGAGCGTAACCGTGATTGACAGTCAGCGGCGAGGACGTTTCATTGTAATACGTCACACACACACATACGGCAGGATAAAAACAGTCAAAGCAAAGCTCTGTTTTAAAAGCTTTAACTCGTTGAGGACGGATGTGAATAACATTATAGAACATTTGTTGGTTATCGTTGATCATCGTTTATCAGTTGGCTTGGAAGAGAAATACATGATTGTATGAGTGATTTCAGACAGCTAAATATATCTGAAAAAAATGTATTACCCTTTTGATGATGTTTGATCATTTAATATTTATCGTTTAATGCACTCAGTTGCTTATAAGTGTGATGTTTATTTTCATTTTTAACTTAATTTCAGCTAGCCATTGTAGTAGGGCTGTGAAACGATTAATCGCGATTAATCGCATCCAAAATAAAAGTTTGTGTTTACATCTAATATATGTTTGTAGCGTGTATGTATAAATACACACATATGAATGTATATATTAGGGATGGGCAACGATTAATCGCGATTAATCGCATCCAAAATAAAAGTTTGTGTTTACATAATATGTGTGTGTAGTGTGTATAATTAATTTGTATATATAAATACCCACACATGCATGTATATATTTAAGAAAAATGTGTTATTAATATATCAAATATTTATATATAATATTAATTGTGAATAAATATATATATGCACATGTTTCTTAAATATATACATGCATGTGTGGGTATTTATATATACAAATTAACTATACACACTACACAAACATATATTATGTAAACACAAACTTTTATTTCGGATGCGATTAATCGCGATTAATCATTGCCCATCCCTAATGTGTTACTAATATATCAAATATTTATATTTATTTAATATTAATTTTGTTTAAAGTATATGCATTCAAATGTTTCTTAAATATATACATTTATGTGTGTGTATTTATATATACAAAATAATTACACAAACATATATTATGTAAACACAAATTTTTATCTTGGATGCGATTAATCGCGATTTTTCACAGCAATTTATTTTTACGAAAAAACATTACAATGTGTGAAAACACTGAGTGTGAACATTTCTAAGCGACGTCGCAAATGAATCGTGGAATCAGAGTTTTGAATTGATTCATTGAAATGGACAGTTTGAACTGATTCACTGAAACGATTCAGAATGTTAAATGAAGATCCAGTTGGAATAATCACAGCAATTTACTCGTACACATTTTTACTAAAACATTGTAATGTGTGAAACACTTTCAAGCGACTCAATTCATTGTGAATGAATTGTTGAATCAAAGTTTGAACCGGTTAATCAGAGACAAACAATTAAAATCACAGCACTTTATTTTACCGCTCTGCCATATTTCAGAAAAATATAAACCGTGCAAACGTCCTTTTTGTCTTGTTTATTCAGATAGACTCACTAATACACGACAGCCCTGAGGAAAAAAAAAAACAAAGACGATAAAGTTAATGCAGCGCCAGTGTTTCAAACAAACAATCTGAATTATTAGAACTGAACATAAGTGGCGCTTTGGTCCTTTTTCTTTTTTCTGCCATTTCAAACAATGAGTCTGAGCTTTTGTTTTCACTGTCCCTGGTCACTAAAGCTGTCTGGCTACATAAAGCGAAGTGGCAGCGCACTGCCTGCTGGGGATTGCTTGCGAACGCTCAATCCCCTGGTGGGAAAAACCAGTTTTAGCAGCAGAACCGTTAATCTAGACAGCGCACAGATTCTCCTGCGTTCCCACATTTGCTTGAGTAATTATCATACCCCCAGTGGCAAGGAGAGAGCCATCGCCTTAAATCACTGATGTCTTCATTACTCTGTTTACATTTTAATTAGACATACTAAACTTTTTGATTTTTAATGGGCTTTGCGGAACAAGACACGTTCCCTTCTTTAGTTGAAGGGAAATGAAGGAGACGTGCTGAGAGCATCGCCATGAAAGTCAATCTGCGCTTTTCTGAATATTTAACGCACGACAATAATTATTTCTGCTCTGACCTTTGACGCCAAACTATCTGGTTTTGAAGTGTAGCCTACTTTTGAGGTATTGTTCGCTACCTCGAATACCTGCAACTGACCACGATTCATTGTCGTGGCCGCTGCAAAGGCCCCTTTCAACGCTTTTCTCAGAACCGTAAGTCCTTAGATTCATTCGTGTTGTTGCGATTAGTCGTTGTTGAATAACTGTTAATCACAAATGCATATAAAAACTAATGTCACCTGCTTTCACTGCAGGGTCAAGCGAGAATTGTCCATGCCTTCTTTCCATCCGAGAAACGCGTCCTTTATCATCGGACAACCTTGAGAAATGAGACGAGCAATTTCAGTCTCACTTCAAGACGTTCTGTTGTGTATTTAGCGAGGGGTTTCTATGCCTGCTGAAGTGTCTGCGAATGCATAAAGATAAGAAACATTAATGCTGTAAAGAAATAAACTGAAGCAAAATGAAGCTCTCGGGGATATGCTGCATGTGCAACAAGTTTGCTGTTGACTGGGAGCTCAAGGCTTTAGCCGATCTACAATGCATCTGAGATTTTAGTGTCTTTTGTTAAAAACATAATATCCTTCAATTAGTTTGGACTTGGATTTTGGAGGGATTTAATTGAAAGAGGTTTGTCCCTATTATTGCAGCCTTGACGGGAAGACCGCCCGGTTCGTTTTCACCGTCGTCTTTATTGTAGGCTGCTGAAATCCCTTCCTTTTAATTCATTATTTGATGTTTCATGACATTTAAATTCATGTGAATTACCCTAAGCCGGGGAAAACATGGCGAGTGGAGATCACAGTCATTTGAAGCTCGACTTGGAGAGGGAATTATATCATCTAATGAGAACATAAAATTGTAATTAATATCTTGAAATTAGCCTCTAAAAAAAAAAAAAAAAAAAAAACCTGTCCATTGATATGCATGGTGGAAAACATTCAATATGAGAGCCAATATTTTGGCTGTTTCTTTTTTTTCTGTGGCTGTGAAAGAAAGAATGAAAAAAAAAATCCTTCAGGAATGATGAATTAAGTTATCACGTTCAGCAGCTAATTGTCTCAAATTGATATTTTGATGTACTACTAAAGATCACATAAAAGCAGTCAGATCTTAATTAGGCTGATGATCATGGGGAGACGTGAGCTATCGTGCCGTTGCCGGCGCTCTGTTCGTCCTCGGCTGACAGGTTGGCAGTGTGCCAAGGATTGATAGGAGAAACCTTGAGTGTGGCGGCGAGGAGCCGTGTGTGAGGCCCGCCGGCAGGAGCGGACGCAGATGGGACGAGTGCGGTGGAGGTTTGAGGCGTCCGGCCTCTGGAAGGACGACGGTTTGAGCATCGAAGTCGTACCGAAGCTCGCTGGCTTTAGGGGTTAAGGTTTAGGGTGGGCGGTATGAACAGAATCTTGTGCGAATTTAATGTCGTAGTTAAAGTTTGACTGGAAATGCAGCAAAAATGATTTATATATGAAACCATGATGGTAGAGAATGCTTGATTTTATTTGTTATAATTCTGTTAAACTTTTTCACAATATTCTAATTTTGAATTTTGGGTTTTCATAGATATAAGCCATAATTATTACAAATAAAGGCCCTTTGCATGTAATGAGTCTACATAATATATTAGTTTCACCTTTTAAGTTGAATTGCTGGAATAAATGAACTTTTTTACCATATTCAAATTTTTCGAGTTTCACTTGTATTCTCCTGTGTTAGTGAAGGTTTATAAATTATAGACTATTTTGCAAGATGTAAACAACACTGGTTTGTAACTGTTTTCTTTATTTCACATGTAAAGAAAAAATCTTAAAGATGTTTGTTTAACTTTTTGATTCAGTTTTACATGTTCTGTTGGTTGTATTTTATCCCAGCTTTTATGTAGTGTTAAAAAAATTGAAACAGGAAGTGCTTCTGGACCAGTTTTGTTTACATCTTGTGAAATGGTCTACAGCCCTATTTTTTTAACAGTTTTATATTCAATAGTTTTATGTGCAGCCTTAGAAATCTTTCATGGCTTCTCTTATATAGAAAGCGCCACTTCTGTTTCAATTGTAATCGAGGATTTTTTTTTTAAATCAAGTACTCGAATTTAATCGAGGAATCGTGACAGCCCTACACTAATCATCTTGTAATGAATGTCACTTCAGTTCTACTTTCTGAGTATGATATGCAGTAAAAGACAGAACAATATAATTACAAGTATATGTCCCAATTTATCGGCTACTGAAGCACTGTAGAAGGTTTTACCACAAACTCAACCTAGTCATGCTGATATCTTGGGCTGTCAAACGATTAATTGCGATTAATCACATTCAAAATAATAGTTTGTGATTACATAATATATATATATATATATATGTATAAATACACACACATGCTTGTATATATTTAAGAAATATTTTCATGTATATAGATTAGGGCTGGGCGATATGGCCAAAAAATCATATCTCGATATTTTTTGGTCAAATGGCGATATACGATATATATCTCGGTACTTTCTACGTTTTCTATTTAGATAAAGAAAATCTTTATATTAAAAAAAAAAAATAAATATATATATATATATATATATATATATATATATATATATTCACATTCGGCCCAATGATATCCTACAAACAATGTTGATATTGAAGGATATGGAAACAAATATAATATAGGCTATGCAATATATTATGTGCAAAAAGCTTTTGTTTTTATATTGACTAAAAGCTAAACTCAAAATGAAAATAAAAACAAAAGCACAAACTAATTATATTAGCCTGCATTTGATTACCCCATTATAATCACTTTCACTTTCATTAAAAATATATACTTGTAGGTTTAAAATTCCACATATGGCACATTTATTTTCTCCAACAACAAATATTTTAGCAATATGTTTATTTTAGTCAGAATTATTGCGTACTACGTAGTACTATTCACGCGCATGCGCGCGCCGGCGCTCGTTCAAGGAAGCATGAATTTTAGCGGAGATTCACTTGCAGAAGCTCGTCCTCTTCTGACATGGACATATTTGTTGTGAAATGGACATATTTGCTTTACTTTCTAACATTTACAGATGGAGAATATGCCTGTGAAATGTAAGTTGAGCACTGAGGAAAGCACATCTCAAACGCATTAAACAGCGCAATCTGTCAGTCAGCAACAGTGTCTGTCAGAGCATTTGACAGGGCGGCAAGCTGCCTTAAACTTGTTAACTATATCAAAGTGATTTTGACGCAATTAATATAAGCTTGTGTCATGTTTAGGACAAATTGTACTACGTAGCCTAGCTACTTTCACTGCAGCAGCTCACACTGCAACCTCCGCTATTTTTCAGATGTGCTCATATCAAACTACTGTATCGATATAAACGGTATTGCCTCATTCCATATCGTTTCAAAAAATATAACGATACATCGTAAAAACTCGATATATCGCCCAGCCCTAATATAGATTTATATAGAATTTATATTATAAATAAATATAAATATTTTATATATAAATAATATTTTTTTTCTTAAATATACATGCATGTGTGTGTATTTATATGCACACACACACACAAAATAATTATACACAGTGCACCCACATATATTTTGTAAACACAAACTTTTATTTTGGATGCGATTAATCGTTCGACTCCCCTACTGATATCATGAGAAATATCGTCAATATAATTTTTTTATATTTTAATTTCACAACGTTTTAATATCACAACATCTCGTCACACACTGTAAAAAGTAATAAGTTGACTTTACTAGGAAAAGCTGTGGAAACTGATTGCCTCAAAATTTTCAAGCAAATTAGGTCTTCATTTTTGAGTTGATACTACTCTCTACTTCTTTGTAGAGTTAACTTGTGTATTTGTAGAGGTTACCATAAAACTTGAGTACAGGTAACTTAATAATCTCAAGTTAAGGCAACTTACAGATTTAAGTTGAGATTTGTAAGCAGAACTTACACAAAACAGTTAATTTAACATGTCTGCTTGTTCTACTTACTAGAGGAATGTGTGGAAACTGATTGCCTTAAATTTCTCAAGCAAATTGTACTCAAAATTCTGAGTTGAGAATACAAAGAAAGACAACACATTTGGCAAACCACTAGAATGTTTATTTGTTCAAAAACATGTTAAAACATTACTGGCCCGCCAACAACATTTTAGAAATAAAGCACATAATGCACTCAAGAAAAAAAAACAAAGTACTAAAGACAATAAAAACAATGTTTCTTTGTTTTTAACATCTTTACAAAGTGGTTGAAAGCAGAGCATGCAAGTCACACAGTTTGGTACAGAATTCCTTTCCTACTACAGTTCTCTTTAAAATTCTCTTCTTATAAAACTATTCCAAAACCAAACAAGTAACATCCTTTTAAATAAGGATTTTTTTTCTTTCCTTTTTTCTTTTCAACAATTGAAAAACAGTGAAGTATCTATAAAACAGTACTGAACAATTTTCTTTAGAGTTCTCTTAAATGAACACTCCACTGTTTTATTTCATATTAAGGGAATAGTTCACTTTGAAATTAATTTTTGATATGATGTATCTTACTTCAAGGGCATCCAAGATGTAGGTGTCTTTGTTTCCGCAGTAGTTTCAATTTTGATATTTTTAGGTCAAACCATTGTTGTCTGTCATATAATGCAGGTCTATGGTCACCACCTCAAAGAGCATGCACAGAGAAGTCAAAATTAAACATGATTTAATGACTCGTAAATGTAAGTACACATTGATGGCCTAAGACACGAAACGAGCGGTTTGTGTGAGGAAACGAACAGTATTTATATCATTTTTACCTCTTGTTAACAGCCATGTCCAGCTGATCTGGATTAGATGTCCAACTGAACCGTATTGAACCATGTCCAACGTTCTGCAAGAAGTGATCTCGCGCATCTACGTCACGCATTGTTTACACAGAGATTTACCTTTCACTAAACATATTTAGATATATCGAAATCATTTTTTATTGCGATTTCCTGTATATCTAAATATGTTTAGATCTTCACAGTGAAAGGTAAAACTTCCGAAATCTCTGTGTAAACAATGAGTGACTTAGACGCGCGAGATCACTTCCAGCGGAACGTTGGACATGGTTCAGTTCGGTTCAGTTGGACATCTGATCCAGATCAGTTGAACATGGCTGTGGTTCAAGAGGTAAAAACTATATAAATACTGTTCGTTTTCTCACAAACCGCTCATTTCTTGTCTTAGGCCATCAATGTGTACTTACATTTACAAGTCATTAAATCATGTTTAATTTTGACTTCTCTGTGCATGCTTTTTGACGTGGACCCCCTAAACATCCATTGTATGACTGACAGACAAGAACGGTTTGACCGAAAAATGTAAAAATTGAAAATACTGTGGAAACAAAAACACCTACATCTTGGATGCCCTTGAGGTAAGATAAAACATATCAAAAATTAATTTCAAAGTGAACTATCCCTTTAAACTATGTTATTTCCTCACAAAGACGAGTTGATACATACCTCTCACGTCTCAGTGCGTGCACTCAATCGTTTTAGCGCGACGCGACACATTGATAGCACTTAGCTTAGCACAGTTTATTCATTAGGATCCAAAAAGAGATGAAGTTAGAAGCGACCAAACACCTCCACGTTTTCCCTATTTAAATACAGTTACACGTTGGTAAGTAGTTACATGACCGAGAATGGTGTATGATTACACCAGTGTAAAATGGATAACTATAATGTATGGCGGAATAGCACTTGTGAGCACTTCGACTTGGCGCAGTACTATCATCACTCCTAAAAAATCCTCTCATCATCAGTAGTGATAATATTACTGTGCCAAGTCGAAGCGCTCTCAAGTGCTATTCCGCCATACATTGTAGTTCTCCACTTTACACGCTTAGAAAAGCGGCACATTTTATTTTGTCACCATACTTGGCCGTATAACTACTCGTGTAACTGTATTTAAATAGGGAAAATGTGGAGGTGTTTGGTAGCTTCACTGCTTGGATCCTAATGAATGAACAGGGCTAGTTAAGGGCTATCAAAGTTTCGCTGCACGTCAGAGAAATTAAGTGTACGGCGCACTGAAACGAGAGAGGTATGTAACAACTTGTCTTAGTTAAGGGAATAAAATAGTTTAATATAAAAAAAATGGTGGAGTGTTCCTTTAAAGACAGCTCATTGCTTGTGGAAGATTTTCAAGATCATCCACAACCACTGTACCTTCCAGAATGATTGCCGTTGTTGTGGCATCAAGATGCAGGGAGTAGGGTATGGCAGCGGTTGCAGACGATTCGGGAATCACTGTCAGAACTCATTTCAATGTTGGACATATCTTCATTGTCATCACAGTCCTAAAAATGGGAATAGCATATAACAAAAATTAGGTCATAGAACAAGACATATTTTAACGGAACACTCCACTATTTTTTCATATTAAACTATGTTACTCTCTTTACTAAGACGAGTTGATACATACCTCTGTCGTCTCAGTGCGTGCACTCAATGGCTCTGGCGTGCGGAGACACTTTAACACTTAGCTTAGCCCAGTTTATTTAAACAGAGAAGCGACCAAACATCTCCACATTTTCTCTATTCAAATGTGGTTACACGGCCAAGTATGGTGACACAAAATAAAATATGGTGGTGTTTGGTCACTTCTAACTTCATCTCAATTTGCATCCTAATGAATGAACTGGGCTAAGCTAAGTGCTAACAATGTTTCTCCATGCACCAGAGCGATTGAGTGCAGGCACTGAGACGAGAGAGGTATTCATAGAGAGGTATTCATCAACTCGTCTTTGTTAAGGGAATAACATAGTTTAATATGGAACAAAATGGTGGAGTGTTACTATAAAGGGATAGTCCACTCAAAAATTAAAATCTTGTCTTAATTTACTCACCCTCAAGTTGTTATAAACCTGTATGAGTTTTTTTTTTCATCTGCTGAACTGAAAAGAAGATATTTTGATGAATGTTGGTAACCAGACTGTTGAGAGTAGCCATTGACTTCCATAGTGGGAAAAAAAAACTATGGAAGTCAATGGCTAATCTCAACTGTTTGATTACCGAACTTCTTCAAAATATATTATTTTGTGTTCAATATAAGAAAGAAACTCAAACAGGTTTGGAATAACATAAGAGTGAGTAAATAACAACATCATTTCATTTTGGGTGATCTATCCCTTTAAGAGCACATAGTCATTAAAATATGAAACTAAATTAATAACCCTTTGTGTCTAAATGTAAAGGCCTTTTCAAAGAGGACACAGCAGTGAATCCAGGGGGAAAAACATTCATCAAACCACTGCATGAAAAGACAAATAAAACTGATGGCCGGTTATATAAATTAAAACTAATATAAAATGTATCTTCTAACTGTCTTTTTTCTTCTAAACTCTTAATTTATCTTTCACTTTCTTTTCTCCAACCCTTACTTTGTTTCACTGTCCTGACAGTTTTTCATGCCTTTCTTCTTGCCAGATATCAACTGTTTGAAGAACAATTAGACTGCTAAACAAGAATCACATTAGAGATAAAAATACTTACAAAAGATGTCTTGTAAAAATCATTGTGGTCCTCCTCGAAAAGTAGTGGTAGGCCATGATGAAGAACGCTGTTCGTTCCGCATTGATATTAGATTTCTGCAAAGTTATAAAAATGTATATTGAATAGCACTCGATACTAGCAAAACGTCAGAGCAAAAAACAACAGTAAAAGCAACATATGTTTTGCAATCGAGACATAATTGTGATATGTCGATGAGCTTACGTCATTTTGAATCTGCTGCAGAATCTTAGGTTTGGAGCCAATATCTCCAGATTTAGCCTTGAATTTATTGATGAAACGTTGAGCGAATCTGTCACAAAATAAAGACAAAATAAGGTAATAATAACTGCTTGTTAGTTACACTTCTTAATTAATGCGTCATGTAATTAATTTTCATGTGAACGACACGTGAGCATTGAACTTTCTAGAAAGAAGGAAAGTTACGTTAGCTGCTATCTAGGCCGCACAGCCAGGGTTTTTACATTTTAGATAAACCCCAAACTTATAAACGATTAACACAGCATACAAACTGTAACTAATACAAAAAAAATCGTTTTTTAATCTAGTAACTTATGCCGCTTGTCTCAACTGGTCTCATTCGACATAAAACTAACGTTACTTCAGTGTGTCTTTTCCTCTTACTGCACAATGAGCAAAATAAATTCTGTTTTTAAGCTATACAATGACATTAAAGTTGATAAATAGTTGTTCAAGAGGCTAGCATACCTAGTTTTGCTGCTGCATCCATTCCCGAACACGAGCTGAAGTCCCTCGTCGATATCGTCTCGTCTTGACGTCTTCCTCAAGTTCAACCGTCCAATTGCGCAAATGCGCATGCGCGAGTTAAAAATAAAAAATAAAAATAAATAACCGAGTTGTTTCGTCTTATGCTGAAACTTAATAACCAAAGTAAATGTATAAAGATTTGTTACTAAAAATATAAAGGACTGTGAAGTAGCAGCCGATGGGCTTGCTTTTTATCTTCCCAGTTATTTTTTTAAGCGTGCAGGAAAAAAAGATTCAGAACCTATTAACTATATATTAACCTATTAACTATTTTCAAACTAATTGTATGGTATTTACTAAAAATGTTGTTAATTTCACTATTATTATTATTATTACTATCCAAATTCTGTGCTCCAGAAATTTTCAACAGTGTGAAAATGCCTTTAGTACAATACACTTACCAAACTTAAGTACAATGTACTAGATTTGTTTAGTTTGACTATTGCATCCACTTAAAAGTTCACAGTACACAGTGTAATCAAGTTAAATCAACAAAGTTTCTAAAGTAAGTTAAATTCACTAGTTTTTCTTAAGTAGAATCAGCAATTACTTTTTACAGTGCACCACTACTAAAAAGAGATATCCGAAAGATATCCCCTTCGTAAAAACTTGAATCTCTAATATGTCAACAAATGAAATTAATATTTTGAACCTGATTTCATGATTTTTGTTCTGGAAATATATGCAAATGAGTGCATACTTATTTAAATAATGCCTTATTGCATATCTAAACATCACATTTTTGGAAGTGGTGAAAGTGTGTGTATATATATATATATATATATATATATATCCATCAACATTACCAGATGCAAAGCAAAATATCAGATTATTTATAACAAATTATTAAGGCTGCCATAAGTGCAACTTCTCACTTGATACTTAACTTTAAAAGTTTTTTTTAAATAATAATAATAACAACGTGCAATGGATATCGCTTTAAATTCCGCAGAAATGTTATTGCACATGAATTGAATTATTTATAAGTTGTAAAAGTTGTGTCTTGAACCCTTAAATGACTAAACTTAACGTTTAAATATCTATATGAATGGTATTGCAAATTCTCTAACGGTTGACGTTTCTCCCGTTGCACGTTATATGCTGTCAGGAAAAGTTCAAGAATCCAAGCCACAGATCATAATTAACAGAATCTTGGAATTGTGCATAAAAAAAGATGCGTGTTTGTAGGTTAGAAATGCTAGCAGCCATTCGCAAAACCATTCCCTCTAAACTGACTTAAATGAGGTGTTTATTTCTGTGGCATAATCTTGGATGATTTAAACAAAGCCGACAGCTGCCCGGAGACTTCCATCATGACCGTGATGTCCATTAGGAGTTGGTTTAGGTAGCGAAGCCACCAAGGCCGGTCATCTTGAGGCATGCTGTACGAGCGCTGGCTGCTGAGGTGGCAGGCTGGCTGTGCTAATGATGGGTGCTAATGTAATTAGCTCATCCCAGCAGTCTGTAGAGCTGCGCTTTTCAGCTGTCGCGCTCACCAGCTCTCGCTGACCCTGACTCACCCCAGCCTTTCACGGCCTACCTCTCTCTCATAGGCATTACCCTGCATTTAGTGCCCTGAAGGGCTGACAGCCTCACCATTTGTTGATTTTTGGCTCCAAAACCTGTGCAATTTCTTGTCCGAGTCAATGGGAAAATCCGAATTGACCCTATTTACTTTCTTAATGCACATCCCTGGTCGGGTTGTGCATGATTCAATGGCACTCATTTTTCTTTTTTTTATATTTTATATTTAAATGGATGCTTCTGGAATTTGAATATCCTGTTTTACTTGGAAATACGTGAGATTACATAAGCAAATTGGGTTGAGCAGAGTGTTTAATGTTGACTTTTAAGGGAAAGGCACTATACGTTGTCTATGCATTTTGCTCTTTTATATTCTTTGTGTAACTTGTAGGGTTTTTTTAACGTTAAGTATCTTTTTTTGTACAGGTGAAACTCGAAAAATTAGAATATGGTGAAAGTTCATTTATTTTAGTAATTCAACTTAAATGGTGAAACTAATATATTATATAGACTCATTACATGCAAAGTGAGAGATTTAAAGCCTTTATTTGTTATAATTTTGATGATTATGGCATTAAGGCTGTCAAACGATTAATCGCGATTAATCGCATCCAAAATAAAAGTTTGTGTTTATGTAACCCCTCACACCCAGGTCCTACTCGCCCCGCTCCGAGCGGGCCTCGAACCCGGGTCTTCGGCATGAGAGTCAGGCGCGCTAACAAGGAGGCTAAAGACTGCAGCCTCTAGCGTCTGTCGCTAGAGCGCCTATTGAGATCGGGGAGTGAGGTTTACTCGCACAGCAACTACTAGCTGGCCTCCGTTACACTCACCCCCCTAAACCTCACTCTCATCCGGGTCACGGCACCAATGTAACCCCTCACACCCAGGTCCTACTCGCCCCGCTCCGAGCGGGCCTCGAACCCGGGTCTTCGGCATGAGAGTCAGGCGCGCTAACAAGGAGGCTAAAGACTGCAGCCTCTAGCGTCTGTCGCTAGAGCGCCTATTGAGATTGGGGAGTGAGGTTTACTCGCACAGCAACTACTAGCTGGCCTCCGTTACATTTACATAATATGTGTGTGTACTGTGTATAATTATTTTATATATATAAATACACACACGCTTGTATATATTTAAGAAATATTTTCATGTATATAGATTTATATATATTTTATAAATAAATTATTATTTTTTTTTATTAAATATACATGCATGATGTATGTATATTTATATTTACAAAATAATTATACACCGTGCACCCACATACATTATGTAAACACAAACTTTTATTTGGGATGCGATTAATCACGATTAATCGTTTGACAGCCATGTATGGCATACAGATTTGAAAACCCCAGTCAAAATTAGAAAATTATGAATTATACATCAAAATTATAACAAATAAAGGCTTGAAATACCTGTAATGAGTCTATATAATATATTAATTCCACCTTTTAAGTTAAGTTACTGGAATAAATGAACTTCGTTTCACCCGTATATCATCAAAGCATCAGTAGTTTTAGAAATTGGAGCATAAATAGAATTGATTATGCATTTATTCTCCACTTCCCCAAAGTATTGATTATTATTAAATCATTCTATATTCTCTTATACTGGATAACCTTTTATTATTATAATGTCAAGTATCTTAATCAATGCACCAATGCTTTAGGAAATTAGATATTAAATTGATTATGCTATTATTCTCCACTTGCCAAAAGTATCGATGTTTATTGATTATTTCAATAAATGTGTGGTATTACATAGACATTAAACACAAAACATATAGGTGCATCTGCTGAAACTCCCATAAATTATTACCCTGCAAATTAGCATAAAAGGACATCACTGAATCTCCTGGTCGCATAAATTGTGTGAAGTGTCCTTCATTCATGCCCTTCAGCATGGATAATTATGGGATAGATGTAAATTTCATGAATTTAATTGTAGAAATTGTATTGTATGCTAATGTATATGTTAATATTGAGTTAAGACACGAGTGATAAGCTGCCCGTTGCTCAGACATCCAACTTTTAAAGTTAGCGTGAAGATTGATTCAAGCGTAGAACAAGATCAAAAATGTAGTTGTGTTTAATTGTATATTCAGTGGTGTAATTGCTACTAAACAAAGACTTCCCTTTTGTGATTTAGTTGATTAATATGTGGAGCGTTTAGTGTTTAGAGGCCTAGCAGGAGTGGATTATAATGGTCATTCCCTTGGGCTTAGGCTCGGTTTTATTTTTTAGGATGTCTGAACAACCCCCCCACACACACGCACGCACACACACCCTTCCTTTTCACCCCGTTCAGCAGGCGTTAAGGATGACCCTGTTTCCTCACTCCTATAGAACCAATTTGGTTTGGAATGAGCCTGAAGGTTTCTCTTAATGAGATTCCCATATGAACCGCCACATTTCCACAGAGAGTTTTGCAGATCTTCTCTATGACGTTTGTTTGTGAAAAGCTGATGATGTTCTGAGTTTTAATGGTGGTGTTCGTCTCAAGCTTGGTTTTCTATATTTCTCTTATTTTTTATTTGTCTTATTATTAATATACTCTCTATCTTGTCAGCATTTTGGATGCACTGACTGATCTACACATTTTGATTGATTATTAATTATATGATTACTATTATATGATGTGCATTAGGTCTGTCAAAAGATTAATCGCATCCAAAATTAAAGTTTGTGTTTACATAATATATGTGGGTGCACTGTGTATAATTATTTTAAATATATAAACACACACACATGCTTGTATAAGGAATATTTTCATGTATATACTGTATATAGATTTATATATAAATATTTTATATATAAATAACATTTTTTTCTGAAATATACATGTGTGTGTATTTATATATATTTTATATATATATATATATATATATATATATATATACATACACAAAATAATTATAAACAGTGCACCCACATATATTATGTAAACACAAACTTTTATTTTGGATGCGATTAATTGTTTGACAGCCCTAATTTGCATTACTATTGTCACTTTAAAGTTATTCACACTAATCTACCATCGTAAGTTTAGTTGCTTTAAGTAAAACTGGACAAGTTCAGAAAAGATTGTATATTTTGCACATCCCTATTTGAGAATAATGTTGCTTTTGCCTTTAGTAACTTTAGTGACATGGTGAAAATCTGTTGAATCTGGAATTTTACATGCTTTACATTTTGCATGTAAAATTGCATATTAAACCATTTACAATTGGTAAGATTTGGTGACGTATTTTTTGTAACTCGGCATAGAAATATTATATTTGTTTGCTTACGACATCTGCCAAATCTAACTGATATTGCTAATCTGAAAATGCTAGTATTGGCTGATAAAGTCATTGGTAAAATATATCATGCATCGAAACTTGCCTGAATTTATTGCATTTAGTGAAATTTATTTTGAAAGCACAAACTTATGACCCTGCAGAGAAATAAGTGTAACTCTACAAAGCCATTTAAGCAATTATCTCTGTATTAGAAAAAATATGGTGAATTATTCTGAGATTCTATTTTAATATGCACAAAGATGGCAAATCTAGGTGCACTGTCCTCTTTAAAAGATAGATTTCTATGTAAAGCATGTTTAGGATCTGGCCTATTTGACGATCCCTTTAAATGTCCGCATGGAATTGCGTTAATTTAAAAGAGAAAGAGCTCATATAGAGTTCAGCATCATCCTTGAGCTTTATGAGGGCTGGCACCTCTTTTGTGTTCATTATCGTGAAATCACCTCAGGGAGGAATGTTGACTTTTCACCGTCCAGAATAGCTGCTAATGTGCTGTGTAACACTCTCATGTGCGACCGTAGACAGCGGTGCCGCTCTTTACTGAGGATACAGCAGTGTTTCCAGCACCGGTCACTAGTACTCGAGTACTTGGAAGTGACAGAGATGATCGATCATGAAATCATTAAAGGGTTAGTTCACCCAAAAATGAAAATTCTGTCAGTATTTACTCACCCTCATGTTGTTCCAACCCCGTAAGACCTTCGTTCATCTTCGGAACACAAATTTAGATATTTAAGATATTAAGATCGCTCCTGCATACTAGTCCATAGGCTTCTTGAGGGAATGACTCTTGCTGGCATCTAAAAGTCATTAAAGACATCGTTAAAATAGTCGAAGTGACTACAGGGGCTCAATTTTAAATTTTATCAAACGACGAGAATACTTTTTGTGCGCAAAAACAAACAAAAATAACGACTTTATTTCAACTATTCACTTCCTTCTCCATGGGCCTGTAGTCAGTTAACGTAGTGTGATTGCGTAAAGCTACGTCACACGTAGGCTCACTATTGGCCGACGCTGGTCATGTATGTGTGATGCGTGTGACGTACAATAACAGAAGCTTACGCTATTAAACTAGTAACCTGACTCGAGGCAGAGGGAGAAATAAACGAATAGTTGAAATAAAGTCGTTATTTTTTGGGCACAAAAGTGTTCTCGTCGTTTGATAAACTTAAGATTGAGCCCCTGTAGTCACTTGGACTATTTTAACGATGTCTTTAATGACTTTTCGAGGCCATCAATTGTCATTCCCTCAAGAAGCCTATGGACTAGTATGCAGGAGCGATCTTAATATCTTAAATATCTTAATTTGTGTTGCGAAGATGAACGAAGGTCTTACGGCGTTGGAACAACATGAGGGTGAGTAAATACTGACAGAATTTTCATTTTTGGGTGAACTAACCTTTTAATTGTACTGTGTGTGTATGTGTATTTTATTATTATTAATTAATGTAATAATAACATGATTTTTTACCAATTGAGGTCCATATAAATAAAATAAAATAAAATATCCAAAAAACTATTAGGCCAATGTTATATATTTTGTTTTGTTTATTACTAACTATTTGTAAATCGTGAGAAAATTACGAAAAAGAAAATTGCGAATTTTTTTTTTTAACCAAAGAAACGTGTAACCAGGGGTGAGGAGTCGCCAGTCAATGGCGTCATATCCGCGTTAGCCTCGGTTTGCGCTCGCGCTGCGATAGTAACCATGGCGACAGACTTTGGCAACAAAGTTATTGCCGTTATGCCTAGCAAGACGCTCACGCTGCTGTTTTGTTTAAGCATTATGGACCATGGCAAGCGGACTTTAAGACGAAAAGAGGACTACAACAAAGATTAACATCTTTGGAGATGCCAAGATCTCCACGTCCACGATTCATCGTCTGGAATCGTTTAAAGCCAGTTTGCACTGAAACTCTCATTTGGACCTTGAACCGTTTGGATCCCATTGAAGTCCATTATATGGAGAATGTTTTCATCAAAAACCTTAATTTCTTTTCGACTGAAGAAAGAAAGACATTGACATCTTGGATGACATTTTGAAAAGTGAACTACTCCTTGAACATTTATTATTTTACAGCTATTTTTAACTTGATACACGATGCCAAAGATGTTCGTCTGACTCTAATCTGTAGTGCAATTGGCACAAATGTTCATCTCTGTTGAATTTTCTGTCGAGTACTCGAGTTGTCCCTAGTGGTCAACAAGCTCCGTTTAGCTTTTGAGAAGATGCATTACATCTTTTGCATTTGTTAACAATGCAATATTTATATCACTGTATAAGTTATGTGTCATGGCAATGTCTAGGGAGGACTGCCTCAAGTTCTGTTTAGCATTTATTTGACTTTTTTTCTGTTTTACTCCAGTCTGTCTGGATTTTACAGGCATTTTTTTTTCCCATTCCATACCCTGACGAAATTTCTTCCACATTTTAATGCTCCCCAAAGCCTTTCGCCTCTTTGTTTCCATTATTCATTCCTAAAAAGTTCTGCGTTTGGAGGCCGGGAGGGGGGGTTGAAAAATAATTTTGTGTCTGACTAAATTTATGTGGAGCTAAGTCAGCGCTTTATGCAAAATCTATGCTTTATGCAACCGTGGGGTTGTGTAGGAGGCCTCAGTGTGCATCGCAGGATTGTGTGTGTGTTGTGGAGGGAGTGAAACAGAGAACAAATCTATGTGTGTGTGTGGGCCTGTCATGCTGTCACCAAGCCCTAATGTCTCTCCCGAGGGGTACCTGGAGGAGATCCGTATCCACCCAGTCAGCCTTTAGCTGGGGCGCGCGGTGACACTGCCTCCCCTTGGAGACTGGAGGTGTCACTGTATGTATGTAAACCAGTGACAGATGACTGGAGACATGCAGACTGGAGAGACCAGTCACTGAGGAAAAAACACTGCTTCTCTTTTCATCTCCCCTCCACAGCTCAGACACACAGATGAATAAAACAAAACAACAGAGCCTTTGCATTGGTCAGAAACCCTCATGTTTGTCTAGTGTGTCACCCTAATAAAAGATCTTTTGTTTATGTTGTCCTTTAGAGCTAAATGTTACTAACACTAGAGGAACCTGTCTATTGTTTAAATACTGGAAACGAGGGATGTTTTAATGACCATTTTAGTTAGCCGTTCTTGAACATTGATGTTCTTCCACCAACAGAGCCACAGCAAAGGGCTTTGTTTTAATGCATTAAAATATAAAATATATGCAAATATTGGGGACTATATTCTCGGAAGGCGAAGCACTGCTACTTGGGCGGAGTGATAACCGCACCGTGGTGAAGAGCACAGAGTTTGTTCAGAGTTGGACTAATAGAGTCAGCAATTAAAGGAGTAGTTCACTTTAAAAAAAAAAAAAAAACTTTTGCTGATAATTTACTCACCCCCATGTCATCCAAGATGTCCATGTCGAAAAGAAATTAAGGTTTTTGATGAAAACGTTCCAGGATTTTTCTCCATATAATGGACATATGGGGTCCAAATGAGTTTCAGTGCAGCTTCAAAGGGCTTTAAACCACCCCAGACGATGAATAAGGGTCTTATCTAGCGAAACGATCGGCCATTTCAAAAATAAATAAAAAACGACAGAAAGAGACCGAAAAATAGATAAATAGATAAAACAATAGACTGAACGATAGGTAGAACGACAGTCATAATTATACATAGATGGGACAATAGCTACACAGGCCGATAGAACATACGATAAAACGAACGTACAATAGAACGAGCAAATGAACATATGATCGAGCGAACGAACATGTGATGGAACGAACGAATGTATGATAGAACGAACAAACGTACGATAGAACGAGCATGATCGAACAAACATATGATAGAACGAGTGAATGAACATATGATCGAACAAACAAATGTACGATAGAACGAGCAAACGAACATATGATAGAACCAACGAACGAACGTACGATAGAAAGAACATATGATCGAATGAACGTAAGATAACACGAGCGAACGAACATATGAGAGAACGAACGTACGAATGAACGAATGTACGATAAAACGAACATATGATCGAATGAACGTACGATAGAACGAAAGAACATGATGGAACGAACGAATGAATGTACGATAGGACGAATGTACGATAGAACGAACATATGATCGAATGAACGTACGATAGAACGAGCGAAAGAACATATGATCGAACGAATGAATGTACGATAGAACGGACGTACGATAGAACGAGCGAAAGAATGTACGATAGGACGAACGTACGAATGTACGATAGAACGAACATATGATCGAATGAACGTACGATAGAACGAGCGAAATAACATATGATCGAATGAATGAATGTACGATAGAACGGACGTACGATAGAACGAGCGAAAGAATGTACGATAGGACGAACGTACGATTGTACGATAGAACGAACATATGATCGAATAAACGTACGATAGAACGAACGAAAAACATGGACATCTTGGATTGTCAGCAAAAGTTTTTTTTTTTTTTTAAGTGAACTACTTGAATAGATAGTAAAAACATAGTTTACAATCTACAGGGGAGACCGGGTAATACCATGATGTTTATAGACTTCCAACCAAAAACACTGACCTGATGAATCAATGAACCGAATTTCGCCCTATATAAATGACCTAACTCAAGCTATTGTGCATTTTAAAGAGACATTTTATCATGATATGCCTAATTGTTTTGGCCATTTCGCCCAAGCCTACATTGAATTAAATGCGAAATTTTGAAGTTTTTTTGATCAAGATCAACTTCAAAAGTTCATCTTTCATATTTTGTGCATTGTAGTACAGAAGCTAGAGCAGAAGTATATTTCTAGGAAGTGGTTGTGCTTACGGAAAGCATTTTGGGGTTGTTAATGGAATCATTAAATAGAACCGGAATCGTTAACTTCCTAATGCTTGCCATCCCTGTTTGCGCTGTTGTAGGTTTAGGTAGTGCACTCGTCAGGAAAGGGCACGGGCGGTAATTGCAAACGAATGAGGATTTGCCGAGCAGGAGCCTTGGGCAGCTTTACTAGGTCAGAGGTCACTCAGGTCAGTGTTACACACTGCCGCCTCGCTGCGAACCCGTCTCTATGGAAATAAAACCTGCAACGTCATGCCGGCGTTGGAGAGGTGGATTCCAGCCCGTGAGGTGTGTGTGTGTGTGTGTGTGTAATCTTCGGCTCAAGTCTTTAACCTGAGTGTTTAGGAAAGCCGGCAATGCAATCAGCTGTCGTAATTTCACAGATGGTGAAAGAGACTCTTGAGGCGATAGTATTGTACTTGTGCAGAAGAGTTGTCTGAAAGAGCCAGCTGTGTTGTGTGATATCACTGTAGCGTTTTTGTATGCTTCAATTTCCTCTTTAACATTCATAAAGGAAGCTCACAGTCACATCTGCTCGTGATGGGTACGAAACGGAGAGATGAACCTCCTCTCCTCCAGCCACGGCAGCGAACGCTCGAAATACACCGGGAATTTTCCTTCTCGTTTAACATTGTTTTGTAGTAGCACACTGACCCGAAGCATTTTGGTAGCAGCCAAAAACACTGTAGCCATATTTTAGATCAGCGCCCACATGCTGGAAGTAGTTTTGAGATAAATTGTTCGTCTTTCGCAGAGTTGTTTATAAAGCATTTTCACATTTCCTCAACAAACGGCCCTTTCTCAGGCAGGGGTGTCTGAAGCTGGCACAGCAACAACAGATTAATAGCAGAAGCGTTGCTTTACTGCAGAGAGGAGATGCTGAACGCTGCTCAAGGACACGTTCTGAAGGAAACACAATGAGGGAAGAAAAGTCCGAAATCTTTAGATAAAAAGATCATATGATGTATAGGTTTCTAATTGAACTGAACACAGGCGTTTTGAAACATTTTAGAAAAATTTAAAAAATGTGTATTTTTTTATCTATAATCTGTCTTAACTTTAACAAGTTGACTTAGGAAAAATTGTAAAAATTTACATTTTACACTAACCATAAGGTCTCGTTTGTTAACATGAACTAGCAATGAGAAATACTTACACTTCTTAATGTTCATTTCAACGTTTTCTAATATATTATTAAAATCTAAAGTTGTATATGTGAATAGTATTTAATAGACCGGATCTGATATGACCTAACAATGAACAGGTTTTTTATTTTTTATTAACAAGCATTAACACAAATTAATAACTACTGTAACAAGGTGAAACTGGAAAAATTAGAATATGGTGGAAAAGTTCATTTATTTCCGTAATTCAACTTAAAAGGTGAAACTAATATATTATATAGACTCTTAGAGATTATTTGTTATAATTTTGATGATTATGGATTAGCTATGAAAATCAGAATATTGTGAAAAGGTTTTCATATCTGCAAGCCATAATCATCAAAATTGTAACAAATAAAGGCTTGAAATAACTTTGCTATTTTTTCTATATAATATATTAGTTTCACCTTTTAAATTGAATTACTGAAATAAATGAACTTTTGCACAATATTCAAATTTTTCGAGTTTCACCTGTATTTCGCATTGTTATATAATATTTGTCAGTGCATTTACTTGTTAACTAATGGGACCTTTATTGTAAAGTGTTGCCAAAAAAATTATAGAATTATTTATAAACTACAGATTAGACAATTGCAAACATTAGAACTTTTTTTCTTTAGTGAAAAGATATAATTAGCTTGTTTGTAAATTATTTCCTTTTTAACTTTATATTAGCATTATAAACTAACATTTTTACTGTTT
This sequence comes from Pimephales promelas, assembly GCF_016745375.1. The sequence continues at coordinate 2,179,017 of NW_024121277.1, read as the reverse complement.
TTGATTTAATTTAATTTTAAAATTACTGTTTTTTAAATAAAAGTATACAAAAAAAAAAAAAAATATATATATATATATACAGTATATATATATATATAAAATTACATTATGCTTACTTTTTTATATATATAAACAACAGATTATACTATTCTTTAAAAACAAACAAGATAAAGTATTTAAGCAAAACTCCCAACAAATGTAAAAATAAGATATTTACATGAAGAAATTTAAATGTACATTTTGCACCAATATCTCTGGTACATTTCTCAAGTTCTACTGCGAGTTATTTATGTGAACCGATATCTCTGTCGCTGCTCAAGAGTAAATCATATTCATGATGTCTGCTTGTTATATGTTCCAGCATGTAAAGCACCTTCTATTTTTAGTTTCACACCATGCAAAAAAAAAAAAAAAAGCGATTCACATTTGAGCGGTGGCTGACCTCAGGTTGTGGATATTGAAGAGTGGGATTTGTCCTTTAATAGAATTGTATCTAATTAATTAGCTTTTAATTGCAAGAATACAGAACATGCGAATACAGCACAATCAGATGCAGTCCTTACTTAACTGCATATATAATTGTACATTCATTTGCGTTTAATGGAAGGTGGCGAGTCTTGGAGGATTGTTGTCATTTAACTGGCGACTGGTAATCAGCTTTATATGTCAAAAACACACTCGCTGCTCTTTAAGGATGTTATTATTTGGGAATAAAGGGAACTTGTATACTAGAGTTTAGTCTTTTAGCTATTGATTTCAATGAGAATGACACACCACAAGAGAGTAGTGGGAAAATGCAAGGGTTTGCATAAGTATTGCTTGCATTACTTATGTTTGCAATACTTATGGCTTGCAACCAAAACTTAATATTTGTGGCTAGTATATCACTTTATTGCTAGTATGTTGTTAATTATGACTCACCGATATCTCAGGAAGCTTTCTGTGTGAAAGACAAGCAGCATGTCTACAGTTCAGTTCTCTACTCTCTTTGTTTTTCAATCCAAATCCCTTTAATTATGCGTTTATCATTCATTATCTCAAAAACCACATAATAGGCCTATAATATTAGGGCTGTCAAACGATTAATCGCGATTAATCGCATCCAAAATAAAAGTTTGTGTTTGCATAATATTTGTGGGTGCACTGAGTATAAATATTTTGTGTGTATGTGTGTGTATATATATATATACACACACATGCATGTATATTTAAAAAATATATAATTAACGTATAAAATATTTATAGAAATCTATATACAGTACTGTACATGAAAATTTCTTAAATATATATACAAGCATGTGTGTATTTATGTATATAAAATAATTATACACAGTGCACCCACATATATTATGTAAACACAAACTTTTTTTTTGGATGCCCGACAGTTTGACAGCCCGACATAATATGCATTTACTGGCGCAAGGGCGGGACAACCAACCTGTCAATCACATGAGATGGACCAATAGCAAACCACAACCATCCAATCAATTCCCCATGGACAAAATCAAGTCCCACCTCACAGTTTCTTTTTTTGTTTTTTTTTCATTCACTCGTTTCGTTTCAATTGGGAAGAAAAGAATATCGCAAATTTAGTTTTTAATGCCAAATGAGCAACATAGTTCAGTCTAGGCTAGTTAACATTTGGGCAATACTGTTAGTTTATTAAGTGATTTAAAGTGTAGCAACTGGACCCTGAGTGCTTATTATCCAACATACTTTAGTCGGTTATCTCCTCATGTCCGATTTTTTTTTTTCTTTTGATTTGCATCAGTCATTCGCCTGTTAATCTGCATGAGCACGGTTATGTGTTATTTGGATGGAAAGAACAATAGTAACGAGGCGCTTTATTTGCAATCCTTCACAGACTTGTAAAGGAGAACTGTGGTTGATCAGAGGCATGCTGGAAATGTCAATTCAATACTCTGCCACTTAGATCCTCAGTATTCCTGTCAGACGGCTTTTACAGCTGGCAGCCATGATCTGAGTGCAGCGCCAAATGCGCACTGACGCTGCCTTTATAGCTCTTAAATAGACTTAAAAGTGGTGTGCAAATGAAAGCTATTAATATTTATTAACACTCTGATGCGTAAGGTTAAAAGCAGCCTCTCGACGTGTTGCGTTTGGCCGTTTGATTAATCACAATGTTGATGGTCTTTACATCCGTGACTTTGAAGGTTACAGGCATCGATTCTTGTCCTGTCCCGTCGGCCCGTGGAAAACTTGCACAGAATTCGGTTTCCACGTGTTTAATGCAGATCTAACTGTTTTTTGGTTTTTTTTGTCCGTCAGAACTGGTTTCATTTTTTGTGGTGATTACCAATAGAAGGGGTCAGTCCAATCATCCACATTAGAAAATACATACAAGTTAACAATTACATACAATTTAAAACACAAAATGATCATGTGGAGAAGCAACTGCTTGTTTCCGTGAACAAGGATGATATAATAATTTCATCTTTTAAACAGGGCTGTGAAGCGATTAATCGTATCCAAAATAAAAGTTTGTGTTTACATAATATATGTGGGTGCACTGTGTATAATTATTTTGTATATATAAATACACACACATGCATGTATATATTTAAGAAATATTTGCCTGTATATACTTTATATATATATTTATACATAATTAATATTATATATAAATATTTGATATATTAAGAACACACTTTATATATATTTATACATAATTAATATTATATATAAATATAAATATTTGATATATTAAGAACATATTTTCTTAAATATATACATGCATATATATATATATAAAAAATATATTTATATATATATAAAATAATTATACACACTATGCACACATATATTACGTTAATCGTTTCACAGCCCTACAAAACTATTATATCATTGTCAATAAGAACTTGATGACTTGCCTGTAAAAAAAAAAATAATAAAAATCTGTGTGAACAGCTTTTTGCTTAATTTTTTTTTTTAGATAAAAAGTATAAATGCCCTTTTTCATGCATATACATACATGCCTCTTTTGGTTTGCCTTTACAGTGGAATGACATTTTACATATAAAATATAAATGTTTATCTGAGTGTCCCATCTCTTCATGCACTTTCCTTTTTTTTTTTTTTTTTGCTCAGCTGAGCATTTGTCTTCACAATTGCATTAGCTCTGAGTTATACCTTTTGTCTCTCTTGTCAAATCAATACGTGGATGACAGGAGAACCCCGGCCGTGAGGTATCGCTCTCGCAGAGTGAGACAGATCTATCTGTGTCAGGGCCCCGGCAGAGCGCCGAGCCTGCTGGGAACACACCGCGCGGTGGGAAACTCTACACTGATGGAGACGAGGAGATTTGGTTTTGTTTAACCTGCCAAAAAGTGTACCGAGTGCATCTCCTCTCACTTTGTTCTGTCAGAACTGCTGTCTAGTCCTAGACCTCGCAGGATGAATCAACACTCTGAATCAACATGATATGTGGGCAGCAAAATCCAAACTGCTCACAAGCGTAGTAGACTTCCTTGTCAAAATGTGTTACTCTGATGTTCCTATAAATACTCGGAAGTTTGGACGCTCTGGACCGAGTTGTTTCTCGTGCTTTTGAAAGCCGTTTAATCTATTGGTGTTTGCTTAAAGGGATAGTTCACCCAAAAAATGAAGTACACTCTAAAAATGCTGGGTTGTTTTAACCCAACTTTGGGTCAAATATGGACAAACCGAACCGTTGGGTTAAATTAAATTACAAAATTCAACCCAATCGCTTGGTTTGTCCATATTTGACCCAAAGTTGGGTTAAAACAACCCAGCATTTTTTAGAGTGTAATTACTCACCCTCATGTTGTTCCAACCCCATAAGATCTTCTGAACACAAATTAAAATTGAAACTTGCCGGCCCAGAAAAGTTAGTAAAGACAATGTTTAAAATAGTCTGAGTGACTGCAGTGGCTCAATCTTAAGATTATCAAGCGACGAGAATACTTTTTGTGTTGAACCTGCTAGTGTTGTGGAGCGGGCATGTAATTTTTTAGCAATCAAAAATCATGTCTAATTAATTGAAATCATGTATTATGAACATTTAAGAAAAAAAAAATATATATATATATGAAAAAAGTTTTTTGTTGGTAATAAAATGAAGCCATAAAACACAAATTTTATCATAAACTTTTTGTATAATAACATGCTGCACAATGTGTTTCACTGTTAAAATTAAAATTAAAACATGAATTATTCCTTAAAATCAGTTTTGTTTAAAAAATTCATAATTTATTTGGATTAGTGTTAGTGCTGTAGCAGCGCGTCGATGATTCGACGTCATATTTAAATTAATTGCGTCGTAAATTGCGTCGACGTCATATTTTTGCGTCGACGCTTCTTTATTTATTTATTTTTTGCATGTTCCCGGCGGTACAGCTTGCCACACACACACGTGGGAGACCGAAACATTGCAGAATAGAGGACGAAGACAACTTGAAGTGAATGTGCAATCCATTAAATGAATCACACACAGTAAACAAACCCTTAAGAAAAAAAATTGCAATTTAGATGCGCAAACTGGGTGCCGGTGTGGTGAGACGTACAAGCTCGGGCAGATTCGGCTTGAAGTTGCACCCGGACGCGGCGCCGGGCGCGCTGTTACAAAAAAAGGCGTACACACAGCCAGCCACAGTCTTTCTGGTCTTGCGCACCCAACGCGTCATTTTTGCCGTGCGCACATTCGCGCTCGTGCGGACGTGTCGAGTATAAACAAGGCTTTACTCCGTGTCAGCACGCGCTCTGATCAGTAGGTGCACAAACCTCTCCCGATTCATCTCCAGCAGTAGCAGCCTCCGATCGCACCACTAACTCCGCCTCCGTTTCCCTCCTCAGCTGATATTAATATTTAAACGTTCTCTATGATAAAAAATGTTTGTAAAAAATATTTTAATAACACGGTTTTGGCGGTTGTAGAGTTATAATGATGGTGTTCAAATACATAACATTAGACTAACGTTAGCCAGCTTATTATGCTGTATGCTAGTATTTATTTGAGATGTTGTTTTTTTATTAATTGAGCAGCAGAAAAAATATTCTTTTAGTCGTCCAATTAGTCATTAGATTAGTCGACTAATCGATAAAATAATCGCCCAACTAATCGTTTAGTTAATAATCGTTTACCCCAGCCCTAATTAGTGTATTAGGACATATCTAAATTCTACTGTACAACAGTAATATATTTCTGTCACGTTAAACCAAACTTATAATTTGACGGGTTGCCGCGAAGACCTTTTGAGTTTCTGTGTGTTTATCATGATAGTTTCTCAAATTAAGCAGTTAAATGATCACAAAGTGACTTTCAGAGTGGATCTAGAGCCTGGAGTGGAAGTTCATGCATTTCTGTCTTCATATAGGCAAAAAACAGCACAAGCGTCACACATGCTTCAGTGTGTGTGTGTGATTAATGCACCATTCATTCATACGGAACAAGGCAAGCAGGATTCGTATTTAAATAGTCTTTGTGGTTTAATATTCACACACACTAGTCTACCTCGCGATTTGATATCAAGTGTACTGAACCGCTTGCTATTTATTCCTCAAATATACAGAAAATTCCTTTTTTATGACTGGATTTCATCAGCGTTTTTGGAGGGGGTGGGCCGCCCCCCTATAAAACAATGGTAGGGGAAACACTGGATGAATGCTATACATATACTACAAGGACTTTTAACCATGTTACGGCCTTATTGTGTAAAATTGAGAGTTGCTATAACAATAACTAACATATTACATGCAATCAGAAACTACCAGCACTGACCGTGATATATGAACATCAGTCATTAAAATAATTTCCAATTATGGAAAACGAATGCTTTTATAGCCGTACGAATGCTCCAATGAATCTGGGCCGTATGGCTAATGTGTAAACTGTAATCAGTGCCGATGGCGCCGTGTTTTATCGTCGGAGTGCCAGTGGGCGAGCCAATTTCCTCGACAGGCTCTTTTCATTTGTAAAAGTTTGCTGTACAGCAAGGCTACCTCACTTCAGTAACTTTGTAACAGAGTACAGCCCTGAGATTTCTATTTCATACTGACCAAAGATTGCTTCGGTTGCCTCATTCAACCTTTTGTGCGGTCTGTATTCTGCGGCTGACCTTTCTTAGTGGCTGCAGTCAATAGTGACTGCGAGTTCTGGGGGCCCTGGACACAACGGTGCAATTTACAGCAGGGGACCGCAACCGTCCAAGCTTTGTTTCTCTCTTTTCATGGCTCTTTTCTTAATTAAAGCATTATTGAGATTCTTAATTGCTGTTTATTCGGTCGGGATTGATAGAGACGCCTTTGATTTTGTGCTTCCCTCTGTCTTTCTTTTCTTTTTAACCCTTCTCTCTTTTTTTCTTTCTCAAGTCTCGCTCCACTCAGTCTGACCTAGATGATTTCTTTTTTTTTTTTTTTAAGATGTCTGCTACTTCTACATCACGTTCGCCTCGATGCCGGAGACCCGTGGGTCACTCTCTGGACGTTTGTACCAAACTTGCTCTGATTGTTTTTCTACTGTAAGCAGAACTACAGTAAAAAGGGGTGGGCGATATGCCTGTAGACATGATGAACTTTGTCAGCCAGTAGATATTTTGGACTATCGTGGTTAACGCGCTTGCGTGGTTAATATAGTTGCTGTGCTACGCTCAAAATTCTATTTCAATTCAATTAGTTAAAATAAGCTAAAGTAACATGATTTTTTTAACATTTTGTCAGACTTAAATTAATTGTGTTCAATCAACCGAATATATATTTAAAATAGTGCTGTCAAACGATTAAAATATTTAATCACAATTAATCGCATTAATGGCATTGTTAACTCACGATTATTCACACATTTTTGTCTATTCTAAATGTCTCTTGATTTCTGGATGCCAAAAAGTTTCTATTTTGCGCGCTGGTAATCGTCACAGCGGCAAAAGTTGAACTATTTTGAAATTTGACCCCGGTGTGCGGTTTAGCCATTGAAATGAATGGGTTTCAAAGCACAGCGCCGCACATGAAAAAAAAAAAGAGACCAGACTCGCGATAAAAAAAATGTATCGCGTTAAAATTGGTTTGCGTTAATAACGCGTTTAACTGACAGCTCTAATTTAAAACTGAAGTTTACTTAATTCATTTGTGTAAAAACTGCATGAATCATTTTTCATGTTAGAATGTCTTAAAGGAGTAGTTCACTTTTGAAAAAACTTTTGCTGATAATTTACTCACCGCCATGTCATCCAAGATGTGCATGTCTTTCTTTCTTCAGTCGAAAAGAAATTACGGTTTTTAATGAAAACATTCCAGCATTTTTCTCCATATAATGGACTTCAATGGGAACCAAACGGTTCAAGGTCCAAAAGACGGTTTCAGTGCAAACTGCAAACTGTTCAAAGGGCTTTAAACGATTCCAGATGACGAATAAGGGTCTTATCAAGCGAAACGATTGCTTATTGAATAAATAAATAACAAAGTTTAAGTTTTATAAGCTCAAATGCTCGCCTTGCTCTGTTCTGTGATGCGCGTTCGTGACTCTCCTATTCAAACTCGTTCATCAAAATGAACAAAACAAATCTTTTTCCATGTCCATGTGTTACATGATTATTATTATTATTTATTTATTTTCAATTTTATTTTAATATTTTTACACAAATCTTTTTTAATTAATAAATTAGTAAATTATTCTTTTGATTTCATGCTCATTATCCTAAAATATATAAAGTAATAGTAAAAGCAGACCTGTTCACACTTGAAATAATGATGTACTCGACTATATGAGACCAAAGACTATTGAGACTTTCAAAAAAGGACTAAAAACATTACTTTTAGCAGAACTAATGAATTTTAACCTTGTACAATATCGTTGTTGCACTTTTTATATTTTACATTGATGTTTTTATGATCATACCTGTAGCACTTTGAGGTTTGTCTTAAATGTAAAGTGCACTAGAAATTAAATGTATTATTATATCAGTCAGTCACTCATGCTCCTCTAGATCAGAAATAAATACTGGACAAAAAAAGCAAAATATTGATGCCATTCAGTGCAAGTTTCTTTTAAAAATTGTGAGGCGTGTAGTTTGAAACGCAGAAAGGGTTTTAAAAATGAATTTCATCCAAACTGATAGTCTGCGTCTCGTCCTTCTCACAGGCTGTTTTAAGGGCTATCGATCTCAGCAAGCTAAAGGGCCGCGCGATGTTTTGGAGATCCGCCGTGGCGCTGAGGCTATTTGAATTCCATTCAGATATCCAATAGCCACTTGGCTGTACATATTTCATAAGCCTGAGACGCTTTAGCCACCACATACTTCAGTTTTTATTAGTCTCTAAGAGCAAGAAACCAAATGTTAAGCAATCAAACAGAAGGGCTGTGGAGAGGCTTTATAGAAATACATATTTATGGATGACAGGCACGTCACAGACAGGACGAGATTCTTTATGGAGCCGATCAGGGTTAATATAGTTTTGTTTTTTTCATTTGCATGTTTAGATTATACTTTAGTAGTTGTTTTATAGCCTAGTTGCACCACAACATTTTTATTAAATCAGACTGTCAAATATTGATTTAAAATGTAATTATCTGGTGTCGTTTTTATTCGTATTTAGTTTGTTTTTCAAGAAAATACTATTTCAGTCTTTGTATGTTTGACAAATACCATCTTCACTACTGCTTTTTGTCTTCATACTAGTTTTTGTTGATGATGATGGCATGTGTCTGGACGTGATGGAGATTGCTGAATGAGCCGGTCACCTGGTCTGGTGGAGGCTGTCCTGTTTACCTGTCTTAGACTGGCCTTAAGATATATTTCAACGTCCCAGGACACAAGAAGTGTAGCATTTCAGAAGAAGGTGTTGAGGATCTGATGAGGATGAGAGAGAGAGAGAGAGGCCGCTGACCACAGATTGAGTTTCACTCCTTTATGTGAGATGATCATGGCACCTGGAACTCAACTCTGAAAGACACACTACTACTGCATTGGTGATGGTGTGTTTCAGACTCTCTCTCTCACACACACATTTTTTCAATCCGCTTTAATGGGTGATGTTTTGTCAAAGAATCATCATCTTCTACCTATGTTTGGTCTAATTACTTTTTATATATTAAAATTATATTTTAGATGTGGTGGTAAAATGTTGAAAATATTGTTTAATATTTAGATTTTATTTAAATGTTATTGTTTTTATTGATAAAACTAACGCAATATATTATTTGTATTTATAAGCGTGAGAAAGTACAATTTATTATCAATATTGAGTAATATTGTAATAATAATACTTACTGTAAAAGTAATATTAATGATGATATTATCACAATATTATGTTTTAAAATATGTATTAAGACCAAATATACATCTTCAAGGGGATAAGATTGAAAATATATTGATATTTTAAATTAAAATTCACAAGTTTTTAGGGTTGTCAAACGATTAATCGCGATTAATCTCATTCAAAGTAAACAAATAAATATGGTAACACTTTACAATAAGGTTCATTAGTTAACATTAGTTAATCTATTAACTAACATGAACTAACCATGAGCAATACATTTGTTATGGTATTTGTTAATCTTTGTTGATGTTAGTTAATAAAAATAAAGCTGTTCATTGTTTGTTCATGTTAGTTCACAGCGCATTAACTAATGTTAACAAGATTTTAATAAAGTATTAGTAAATATTGAAATTAACGTTCACAAAGATTAATAAATGCTGTATAAGTGCTGTTCATTATTAGTTCATGCCAACTAATGTAGTTAATTAATGTTAACTAATGAACCTTATTGTAAAGTGTTACCATAAATATTTTATATATAAATATATATACAGTATATACATAGAAATATTTCTTAAATATATACAAGCATGTGTGTGTATTTATATATGTAAAATAATTATACACAGTGCACCCACATATATTATGTAACAAACTTTTATTTTGGATGCGATTAATTGCGATGAATCGATGAAACTAACTAATATATATATATATATATATAACTAATATACTATACTATAACTAATTTACATCAAAATCAAAATCTCTACAGTTATAATTACAGTAAAACTTGTGAATTTAGTTTTAGGCACCACAATCATCAAAGCATTTAAATAGATGGATCTTGAAAGCATTTTATAGTACTTTTATAGCACTCAAGTCTTGTATCAGGAGTTATTTTAGGGGAAACTAGTTTTTATTACTCTAGTCCAGAAATTAACTTCAGATCCGCTCTGATGGTCTTTTACACACCGACTAAATGCTAAACGCAGCGCATCGCCACTGTAAACAGAACATCATCAGCGGCGCTGTTTATTAATTCCATCAACGGCGTGTTAACAGCAATCAGATTATTCCGATCAGTGTTTTTTTGCCATTCACAGTGGCTTTTTATTCCTGTGTGTGTAATGAGGGGAGAGTGTGAGGTAATCACAATCCTGTGTCGGACCACTGAACAAGGTAATCTGTTCATTTGCGGCGGGCCGGGCCTGTTGGCTCCTAATTCACATAATGGCCCACTGCTGCTATTAAATTTGCTGAGGAGAAGCGCCACAACAGCTTGAACACACTCGACGAGATCTGCTCTTCCTTCCTGCCCTACTTCCAGCTTTTTCCGCTAGAAGTTGTGTGTGAACATCCTAATGGAGATTACGGCGAGTTCTGAGGAAGTGTGTGTTGGGTAGGAAGTGGATTTTGGTCAATGAGGCTTCATGTAGCAAGGTCGCAGTCTTGGCAACCTCGTCTTTGAAGTGTGTAAGTAATCTCTGGAGTGGGACAACTGATCCAAACCTCTAAGTCCGTCTATCTGATTTCGATCTTCACGACTGCATCAGTGTGCTGCAGAACTGAACACGCTTTCAGGAGGAAATACAGGCCTGTAGATTTTCTTGCATTGATATTGCATTTTTTCCACAAAACTTAAGAAGCTAAAGGAATAGTTCACCTAAAAATTATCATTTCACCTTCAAGTCATCCTGCGTATATGACTTCTTGAAACCCCAAAAAGTGCATCCATCCATCATGAAAGTAAACCATGTGACACCAGTGGGTTAATAAATGGCCTCTGAAGCGATATCCATATTCAAAACTTTATAAACCATAATCGCACGGTTGTACTCGTGTTCGCGAAGGAAGGGTGACCTTTGACCTTACGCTTGATGTTAAGCTTAGGTGAGAACTGACGAATGAGAAAATGCAGAGGATAGAGCAAAACAAAATGCTGGGCATGAACTAGAAGTCTAAAACAAGATGATTAATTATTATTATTATTAGAGGATTTTAATATAAGAGAAGAGGAGTCAGGTCAGAGGTCACTCTTCTCTCAGAACTGTCTCGACTATTGTGAACGTGTGTACAACTGTTGCCAGAAGCCAGTGATAATACTTTATACACGTATAAATATGGCTATTTTGTCGTATGGATTACTTTTATGATGGATGGGTGCACTTTTTAGAGCTTCAGAAACTCAGACACTATTCAACGCCATTACAAATCTGGGAAGAACCAGGATTTTATTTAATATAACTCTGATTGTGTTTGGCTGAAAGAAGAAAGTCATACACCAGTGGCTTCAGGGTAAGTAAACTATAGGATCATTTTCAGTTTAGGGTGAACTATTTCTTTAAGATATTTCCGCCGCACAGTGAGAACGGCTTGAGCGAGAGTGAAACCTTAACGCTAAACACTCGCTTTCAGCCAAAAACCTAAAATGTCATTGCATTCCCATTTAAGAACATCTTTTTGTTTCTCTTAAAGGGATAGTTCACTTTGAAATGAATTTTTGGTATGTTTTAGTTTACCTCAAGAGCATCCAAGATGTAGGTGTCTTTGTTTTTTATATTTTTAGGTCAAACCGTTCTTGTCTGTCAGCCATATAATGGAGGTCTATGGTCACCACCTCAAAGAGCATGCACAGAGAAGTCCAGATTAAACATGATTTAATGACTCGTAAATGTAAGTACACTCTGATAGCCTAAGACACGAAACGAGCGGTTTGTGTGACAAAACGAACAGTATTTATATCGTTTTAACCTCTTGTAACCATAGCCACGTCCAACTGATCTGAGGGTGCAGACGCTTTGTGGCTGTGGTTGCAAGAGGTAAAATGATATAAATACTGTTGGTTTTCCTCACACAAACCGCTCGTTTCGTGTCTTAGGCCATCAATGTGTACTTGCATTTACAAGTCATTAAATCATGTTAATTTGGACTTCTCTGTGCATGCTCTTTGAGGTGGTGACCATAGACCTCCATTATATGACTGACAGACAAGAACGGTTTGACCTAAAAATATCAAAATTGAAAATACTGCGGAAACAGACACCTACATCTTGGATGCCCTTGAGGTAAGCTAAAACATAGCAAAAAATAAATTTCAAAGTGAACTATCCCTTTAAGAAGAAAATGACTTTGGTGTTACTGTATTAACCTCTGCCGTTTTGCATTGCTTCAGATTGTTTTGCCTTGTAAACAGTTATTTTGTGCTGAATGCTGCCAAAAATTGTTGTAATTATAAAACTAAAACGTTTATTATTTTTAAAAAGATGTTAAAAATAACTAATTTGAATAAGTTTTTGTTAAATCATAGAATTATCAAATTTTATTTTTTAATTTTGTTAAAATGCCATTTGAATGTAAGAAAAATATACAATTTTCAGCATCATTTCTTCACTGCAGTTGTAAACAGCTAAACCTGACCTTGTTCTTCTTCATCTTGAGTTGTTGTGGATGTTGTTTCCCATCATTTTCACACGCAAAAGCCATGCTAATACATCTGCCGTGTTATAAACGGCATAGCAAAACCCTGTATTTTGACCTCGCTACATCCAGCCATAGTTTATTGATAATTTCTCTCTGTGAGTTGTGGAAGTTTTCCCGTAGGCCGCACTGATGTGATGACGGCATTAGTCTGAAATCTCTGATCGCGGTGAAGCATCTCTGTCCCGCTGCTCGTGTGGTGGTTAGTGTTCTTTAGAGTAAAGTGATGGGCTCAGCTCTTTTGACCTCCGGTGGCGTGTCTTAATGAGCATCGCTTGGACAGAATAGCGACGCCCCACGTATGCGCAGGACCCCGTGAATTATTGCTTTGCATAAGAAAATGCCAAATGTGAAACAGTTGTCTCTTTTCACAGCGAAGCGCTAGTCAGGCAGAACGCCATCATGGGCTATTAGTCCTCGCATATGCGCCGTCAACAGCGCGCAACTCATCAGCTATAAAATCATCTGTGATTATGTGAAAAGGTTGGAGCATTTAAATTTGCATTTGAATGATGACGCGCGGGTACGTTTTAAGCATGCCGTGATGAATTTCGCCAGAGATGTGTTGTGGATTGTTTCACTTGCTCACTTAACACCTCGCCTGAGGGTTTTTTTCTCTCTTGGATCTGTTTGCTGTTTATGTTTAGTGAACCATTTGAATGTTTTACCCAGTGCAAGCTAATTGTTCAGCTCAGATTTTTGATTAATGGTACATGTGTGTTGGTTTTTATTCAAGATAAATAGCGCTTTTGTATGACTGCGAGGCTTAAACGCTGCCTGAAATATTATACATTTACATTTTATGCATTCAGGCAATTTTTATCCAAAGTGACTCACAAAAGAGGAGCCACGGCAATTCGTCAAAAGGGCCAACTATGTTCGTTATACACAATCCCAGGTTTATTAGACGCCTAGATTAGAAAGAAAGCCATAGAAGAGAAGAAAATGCATAGAATTAATGTTGAATAGCACTGGAGTAAATGCATTGTGTTTGCTAGGGGGGTCGAATTGGGATTTTTCTGATAAAAAAAATTGTGATTTGCAATTTTAAAATGGAATAAAAAGTGTTGCTGTGCTTGTTTGTAGGGCACAATTTTGTGATTTATGTATCGATATGGCTGTATGATAATACAATTTATATATTAAAAAATAAATATAATTGTAACTAACTATTGTTATATATAGAATAGAATATAATAGAATTTATTGTCCCCTTGGGGAAATTTGTCATGGACTCAAGAGTGCGTAGTGCATATTAGTAGCTGCCCTTACAGACAATAAAAAACACGTAAAATACAAAAAACAGCTAGAGACGTACACATAGGCTACATAAACACTCATGACGCATCCAAGAAAAAATGAATAAAAATAAATAAATAAAATTAAAACAAATTACAACAAGCAGAACCCTAAGTTATTGCACAATTCCCAGGCCTTCAGTGTACAAGTCTATTAAAAAAATGTTTTTATTTAAATAGATATAATAATTTCTATATTTAAAAAATGTATAATAATGATATATTTTAGATATTATAATAATTATATATTTTATATTATTAAATATTTATTTAATAATAAATATATAATTATTATTCTTTAAATGCTTGTTTTGTAAAGTTACAATACTAATATTTATTTATTAATATAATAATTAATTAATATTTTATTAATACTTTATATAGTTTAACCCTCAAACTTTTATTTTGACTGAATCCCACAGGGAGGCCTTTAAAGCTTCTCTTTTATTGATAAGCGCTTCTCTTTACAAGTACAGAAAGATGATTTGAACTTGTTGTGGCTGCGAATTATGTCAATCTTGGAGCTTGAAAATTGCACTAAGCCATATCGCGATTTCATTTTTATTCCAATTAATCGTGCAGCCCTAGTGTTTGCTGTAGAGAAATGCAGTTAAAAAAATAGGCAAACCATTTTATTATCCAGCACACGAGTCATTTTTCTTCTGTCAGGCATTGTTTCTTCTAAAGCATTGTTCAGGTGCCAGCATTTGGTTTTCACTAGTCAAAGAGGTGTTAAAATGTGTGTGGTGTGCGCATTTAGTTTTATTGTCTCAAGTCTTGTAAGCTTTGTAATCTTTGGCAAGAAAGCATTTGCGAAGACCATAATTGTATGTGTAATTTCAGTCCAGCACATGGCCTTCTTTTGGCTGCAGACGTCAGTAATCACAGCCCAAATGCAAACATCCTGTGAAAAACAGCCCTGGGGTGTTTCAAGTCTTTGGTTTTTGTTTAACTTGTCTTACATCTGTGTTTGTTTCTGATCTATATTCATCCCTAGTGAGAGCATGATAAAAACGTGTTCAGGTGGGACGTAGATCAGTGTTTCCCAAACTTTTTTTCTGGCGACCCACATTTTAAAGTCGATAAATCCTTGTGACCCAAAAAACATTAGGCCCATATAGTTCATATATCACGAAGAGAATTTATGCATTAACAAAATATGTATGACCATTTTTAAGGTCATTTTTTAAGCTTCCAGTTAACTATTTAAAAGAGATACAGATATTTGACAAAGCACTTTTTTTGTTTAACCTGTTGTTGACAATATGCAGAGGTGAAATGAGAAAGGAAAAGTTGACAGGGCATCTCATTGTTTTCATATTCTCATAGTTACAGTGTACATAATTTACTATAATATTTATTATAGGCTTAAATTAAAATATTCTGACACTGAGACTTTGTAACCATGCACGGCTCACTACCACTGCATAAAAATGCCTAAACAGGCACACACAAAAAAAAAAAAAACTACACACACGATTAAATACATATTCCTCTACCCCCCTAATAAATCTAAGGCAATATAAATGACTATAACATAGCATTCAATATAAATATTCCACATTTATGCCCAAACCATGGTAAATTATTAGGCTACATTCAGGCTATTACATGGTAAATGTTTGTAAGGGGGGTGGTTAGGGCATTTAGTCTTCTAACTTTATTCATGTTTCTTCTATTTTTCTCATCAGTAGTGTTGGGAATGTTAAGACTGTTTCATCCGATTTAAAACTAGTTAAAATCATTGAGTGATGTGTGGTTTGTAAGAGAGAGGAGTACGTGTCCGACGCTTCTTAAAGGATGTCGCGCAACGTTGTTTAATAATAGTGTCCGGGACCGGGAGTAAACGCATCTCCTTTAAGCTTTGCGTTCCGTTATCCACTGGGCCGTGCTGCCTAGTTCAAAGTAAACTAGTGAAACGACTGAAACCAGCGCTATTTTGTTCTCTATTTGTTGTTACTTACCGAGAAACCGCTTCAGGTGAACAAATCCGAATCGTTTCAGACCGTTATGCACGCGCGTTTGGCCAATGGCCAATTCATGGAAAGGAAATAATCAAACCAACGCATGATTATTATCGCTGGTTCAGTCGACAGAAATACGGGACACACATAAAAACTGCTGAAATATTCGGACTGTAAACTTTTCTCTCAGGTCAGTCGGAGTGCTCATGGTACACACACAGTGCGTGCGTATAGTCATCCAGCTGCACGCGCCACTGCGTCCACGCGCATATCTAACCAAATTTAGCCGCGCGGCACCACCAGAAAATAGGAGGAGAGGGAGGTTGGGGTGCCCTCGGCCGTATGGAGATGATTGGCGGGCCGCACTTGGCCCGCGGGCCGCCAATTGAATAGCCCATATCTAGAGAGTAGCCTACAACACACTGAAAAATAGTGCTCGACTTGGCGACCCAGACAAAATCTCCCGCGACCCACGTGTGGGTCGGGACCCCGACTTTGGGAATGACTGACGTAGATGATGATGAGTGTGTGTGTCGAAGCGAGTCTATGTATCATAGCTGGACTCAATTGAGTGTGAACATTTAAATCTGGCTTAGAAATTGCTGCAGAGAGCCTCTTGTGACACACGGGATGCATTATTCAACGCGTGGACTACTCCGAGAGTTTGAGTCAGGGCCAGCTTACTTCCAGGTTCACCAGCCGAACACAATCTGACTGCTCTGATCTGAGGTGGCTACCGAAACGCCTGGCTAACCATGACAGGTTCGGCTAGCAAGACTTACAAACGCGCAGTGCTAATGCACTGAACTAAAAGAATGGTTTCTCTTGCACATCGCTTATAAATTACAAAGAAACGGAAAGCCGAGTACAAAAACTGAAGCAATATTTTCTTGTAAAACATACCCCACTAATCTTTGTTTGTAAACTTGTTTACGATTACTTGTACTCACTAGGCAATTACGTGTACTCACTAGGCAACATTTAAATTGTCAATACTAGAGATGTACAATTGCAGTTTTTTTGGGGTTTCCGATTTTCTTTCTAAACGGCTGTACACACGGGACTAATATCGGCGCACGTTTTTCGCCAGCGTTTTTCAACGTGGTTTGATGCTAACCCTGTCTCTAACTCTAACCCTAAAGGCCATTGCACACCGAAATTCCGAAATTCGCATCCAAAATTTCCGCACATAAAAAAAAAAAAATTCGACCTCACGTTATGTCAATCACGCTTGCACACCGCCTCCGAAACTTTCGTCCGTCATAAAAAAATTCGAATCGGGTTTGATTTTCTGCATTTTTCGCATCCACAGCCAGCATTTTCAGAGGTTTTTTGCCAATTCAGGGCCGGGGGAGTTCCTCACATCATTGCACATACAGGGCTCGAAATTAACTTTTTTACTTGGTAGCACTGGTGCTACCAACTTCAAAAAGTTAGGAGCACCAGCGAAAATTAAGGAGCACCCACCAAAAATTAAAGATCACCACAACTACAAATTATATATAAACAAATTTCTTTTATTTAAAAACAACACCAATCAACACCAACAATCACTGGGGCTTTACACATCCTGTGGCCAGGATTTGAAATTTGGTCTTCAGGCTCTCTGTCCCTCCTCCATCCATCTCTTCACTGAGGCTGAGGCATCGAACGCCTCCAAAGGAGGACCCTCAATGCTGATTTGGATTAGATCTTCTACTGCGTTAGGATGTAATGAAGATCTAAGATCTAATGTCTGATTTTCATTCCTAAATGACAACTTTGTCTATTAAACATGTCTATTATAAATCACAGCGGAAAATTATGGTGCTCCTGCTGACCCAGAGAGTATATTCAACTACGCAGTAATGTTATTTCTGTGTTACAAATATTCTTATCACAGAAGAACTTGAATCGGAACTAGAATTAAAGATTATGGTTTGGATATAAACACTGACGTCTACAGAAGTGATCAAAATAGAGACGAGCACCTTTTGAAAGTAACATGGAGCTTCAAATAACAATTGTATCGATCACATTGTTACTCCACTAGGTGGCGACTTGTGACTTAAATGTATTTGTTATTGAATCATTCATTCAAGAGATTTGTTAAAAAAAACGCTGATTCATCCATTAATGAAACAAGCAAAGTATTTATTATGATATTACTCATATATTGCTATATAATACTAAATAAGCTATGTATTAATAAAACAATATAAATAAAAACGAAAAACATCCTCACTATCAGCATTGGCATGTTCCACCTCAACGTGTCCGACGAGGATGTTCGTGGGCTGTCCATCAAGCAGGACGCGGACATAGACATACACGATCACTCACTCCTTGACAGACAGGTCGGTGTCTCCATCGATAATGAAAGAGTGAGCTGACGACACTTTAACTACACTTTTTTTTTGTCGCTGTCGCGTTTGTCATATAGTTATTTATGTTCCCACTCTAACGAGACCAGCAGCTGTACATTCATCTTGCCTCGCATCTTCCTCTCTTATTTCTTCCTGGCTGTGTAGACGGTGACGCTACTTGGCGTAGATCTTCTTCTTCGTTACGTATGTGTGCTCGGCAAGACCGTTTTGTGTTTGAGCGCCCCCTAGTTGTGTTTTACTGTAACTTCAGAAGCTCCAAACGCGTGAGCAACAGCGCCAATCTCGTTGGTCGGATAGTTTTTGACGCAGCGGGGCAAACAAAAAAAACCTGAGGCAAAAAAAAATGGCGCTTTTACGTATGCCGTTTTCCGCGTCGGTCGTTCACCCTTTGTATAGTCATGAGGCGTTAAACGTCGCCGAATATCGTGTGCAAAATTTGTGCGTGAAATTCGTCTCGGTGTGAACAGGCCTTAAGAACTATAATTCGCCTTCGGCTAAGCCACGCCCTAGAATGTAGATTGACCAATCACAGCGCAGCCAAGAACGAGCTCCCACAGAGGTCCGACACTTTTCATAGCACTCCATTGACTTTCAACACAGGCGTCTCAAATTTTGGGTCTCGACAGGCTATTACCGTCTTAATTTTATCAAAAATATGGTTAAACGTTGTGCCTCGGGCATTTGTAACACAGATACGCGTTTCCCAGAGAGTTTGGAGGGGGTTGTCCGTTTTTCCCCTTCCCAAAACCGAAGTCAAATCCTGACAAGTGTCGTCTTTGGATTAAACTGTATGGATGTCCTCAGTCAGTTAAACCCCTCAAACATCAACAAGCACATCTTTTTTGCTGTAACTTTACTTACTGTGAAGTTATACTAGTCAGACCGTTTTATAATGTTTAAGGTTATGATTTCTGTTCTCATACCGGTTTTTGATACGCTAGCACACGCTGCTAATAAATACAACGTTATACTCGTGTAGTCCGTTTGATTTGTAATAACGATTATAGAAGTGAATGGAGACCTACCCAGTTTTGCATGGACAGTGTTGCTCCCTGATATTGTTAGTCTCAGCCTCCGTCTCGATTAGTAGGAAATGCGGTG
Source organism: Pimephales promelas (assembly GCF_016745375.1). The sequence continues at coordinate 2,159,577 of NW_024121277.1, read as the reverse complement.
GTTCATTTTTTGACTGTGACCGGTAACGTTAACGTTATGCTTTTGTCTCTATTTTGGATGCCTTGTTGTTTCTTGCGTTTCACCTGTATATGTCTTGAATATAGCCTTCGAACGCATATTGCAGCCCCCTTTGCCTACTTCTATCGGACACTTTATTTGCTGCTTTATAAAAGTTTGATAACATTTCAGCAGGAATAAGCCATGTTGATTAGGGCTGTATTCAACCAAAGAAATCCTTAGTCGACCAAAGTCGAGTCCTGCTCGACGATTAGTCGACTAAAAAAAAAAAAAAAAAAAAAAAAAACGTGATATTTTGATTAAACATTTTTTAAACAATTGTCATTGAGCATTTATAAAACAACAACGAAAAAACATCACAAATAAATAAAACTATAATAATAATATAATTCTTTGAAAATTAAGTGATTTTTTAACTGCAAAAAGTGAAGAGCTCTGTCCTAGGTCTATAGTACAGTCCCAATCGCGCACCTGACCATACCACACGCTGCAAAAAATATAACTGCTATCTGCCACATAATGAAAAATCCCAACAAAAGCTCTCGTTTATACAGGCTTTATATTCTTCTTTACTTTCAAAGCTATGGGTTAACTTTAGTCCTGACGATCAAGGCGTTTTAAACAACACTCAAAAAAACCCAAATAACTTAAAAACAATCCTATAATAGGCTGTACCGCGTATAGGTTTATTTTCGTTTTGTTGCATTATTTAGGCTATTTTCAAATGCGTCAAGTGTACAATAAAAACGAAAACATTAAGAAAACACAATCTATTGAGTCAGCATGATATAGCCGTTAAAAGGCTGCTCACGTCTTTTGCGCGCTCAAGTTCGATTTTAAATGTAGGCGCGCGACTTGCGCGCTCATAATGGCAACGCGATCGCCTCCCTCCACAGTCTTGTCGTCTTTGTTTTAAAATGCAGCCAGACAAAAGATTTATATTTCCTGGACATTTTGTCGACTAAAGCCAAAACAAGCAGCGTTCTAACAGAATGAATACAGCATCCCTTACCGAGCGCGAGCAGCAGCGCAGCCAGCCACAGGTGCGGTTCCCGAGTGTATTATGTGTGTGCGCTAAACTGTGGCGCAGTTACAAAAATAGCCTAAATTAAAGCATTTTAAAGTTGGGGACAAAACATAGGCTAATTATATTTAGAATACAGTAATAAATAACTGATTATAAATGAATAAATATCAAGGAGTAAGTCATTGAAAAATTCCTTCTATTGGTAAAAAAAAAAAAAAAAAAAAAATGCAACTGGTCGACCAATAAGAATGTCAGTCGACCACGACGGCATCGACCGATTAGTCGACTAAACGACTAAAGTTGACAGCCCTAATGTTGATACCAAACCAGAGCCCAGATGAAGTTTGACGGATGTAGCAACAGTAACTAAGGAGGGCTGCCTTAGCCAAAGGTGAATTGACAGCATAAACAAAAATCTACTTCGTGTGTTTTGGGTGCGGACTGATGAGGCAGTGAACCCGGGGTTACCCCGTGAGTCATGGTGCGTTCACGTGCTATGGAAAATAGGATATTTTCTACTTGTGAACTGGTATTTAACAGTGTGTTGCATTCAAGTGCGTTTGTTGTCGTAATGTGGTAAAAAGATAGAGATCCAGACCTGTTATTTAGCTAAAACTGTTAAGTCATCTGCTACAGCTAGAAAATGATTTATCAAAACTCAAACAGTAAATAACATGCTGTATATTTTCTAGATCATGAATAGTACATATTTTTACCATTCACAACATTTTGAAAAGGTCAAAGGTCATCTCATCTCGGCAACTCGTGCATCAAAATATTCTACGAGTTGCCCAGTGGAAAATTTTGTCGGCTTTTGGTATTTACCATAATTACCATAGCATACACATTTAAACATTGCTTTGTTTGTCCAAGTAATTCTGAAATTACAAGGCCAAAAATGTGATTTACATAAGCAATGCAGATATCTTAGTTGTATCAATGTATTATTGCATTGTATTACGAAGTACAAGAAACGCTGCACTTGAAATGCACACATGCATTTATTAGCCTTTCATCATACAGTTTAAAATTATGACTATTAAAGTGTCAATTGTTTGTTATTCTATTGTTTGCATGTCACCTTTTCTACTTCTAGAGGATTCTCATTAAAATATATTTGTGACGATGCAAACTTGAGAAGTGTGCGCTTTAATATTTCACTACTATTTTTACTACGGGCTGGGTAATAAATATCGATTTCTTGATATTAATCGATTCTTATTTTTACGAACCGATATCGATTTTTAAATCTCAAGAATCGATTAGTCATCCTGTTTCATTTGAATGAATGGGATATTATATCGCGGCTGCGCGCATCCAAAAAATCGCAATAATCTTTGTCTTTTGTCACTATTGAAATGAAACAAAGTCTCAATTTTTCAAATTGCGTCCATTTTCTTTAGAAATTCAAAAACATAAATAACGTTTTGGCGCTGTGGCATGAGATCGCTCTGGAGAAGCAGCAGCGCTGATCTCACTTCCGGCTTAATAATACCAGTCACAGCGCAAAATAAACATGAATGAGCATCTGAAAGTGTGTTAAAAGATAGAGTACAACTTATCGAAATCCGTATCATGTCACATCGATTCACTCAATCAGCGTTTCAACCGTGGAAAGACGTCAATTAAACAGCTTGTAATCAATGTCATGTATCGTCATGTATCGTAACTCGTTAGTCAGCTAGAAAAAATAACTCTAGAGAGGAGCATTTTGCTAAATATATATATACACCATATTATGCATTATAATCTTAACGTTCTTCAATATTTAATGCATATTTGAATAAATCTGGCAAGTTTTTATGATAGCCACCATTTAAAATGTTTATATTTCATATTATCTTCTTATTATAAAAATAAATAAAGGTATAATTTAAGTGTTTGTATAGCTACAAAAAAGTTCATTATTACCGAAGTCTTTAGGCTACAACTAGACTCCCATAGTTTACAGCATTTATATTAAGAGATTTGATTCCCTTGAGAAAAATGGCCATTTATTGTAACTGATATCCAAAATAATCGCTATCGAATCGAATTGCAAGCTTGTGAATCGAAATATCCAGCCCTAATTTTTACTAACTGCATAACAAATATAACCCAAATACTTGTTTAAACAAGTTAAAGCGTCTAATGGAAGGAAGTTTTGGACTGAATGACTCCAGCTCTTCTGTAGTGTGCTGTTGAAGGATGCGTGGCGTAATGCGATGGTAATCTGCATAATGTGGCTGATTTCTGTAATGCGTCAGTGGCTCGGCAGAGGTGTTTTCTACAGAGGTTATTCATGGCTGTCAAACTCAGAACTAATGCACACACCTACTCTCTGGACCTATACAAACTTGATGGAAATGGTGAATCACTACACAGTAGTGTAGTTAAAAATCTCTCTGCATTTCTTATTGTAACTTGTATCTTATTGTCATTTTATGGGTTTGGCCTGAAGCTCTCTGCCAGATAAACTCAATGTTTGAACCACACTTTTTACAGCGGTTGCTCTAACAAAGCTTTTTTAATATCTTTTATTGTAAGAGTGCTCTTATTGATCAGACGCAGATCGTTCCTGGCCGATGATAGCTTTATATAGTTTTGATCGGTGATCTCTATGATGGTAGATCAGAAGAGCCAATCAGATGACGTAAAACTGGAGAGACAATTGTTTTTTTAGCAGTTCCACCAGATGTCTGAAAAGGACAATAAATTTGCAGAGAGAAGACGCATTATAACTCTACAGCAATGAGAGCAAGAAACTAGAGCTGTGATATTTTACTTTCTTTCCTTCACATCAGTACCCTTTCGTTCCTCCATAAAAGCCCAAACTTCACGTCCAGATCAGCTAGATAAGGTATTGTCATAAAATAGTCTATTGTTGCTAAACTGCAGGATGTGCTCGATTAATAGAGTTAATAAACTGAATTGGAGATACTGTTCCCCTAAATAAAATACACACAGAAATCTGTCAAATAAAAATGCCTGGCTTGAGTATTCGCTTAAACACTGTTGGTTATGTCTTAAGTGCTGGTTATACGGTAATCGCTATTTTGCGATAATGAACATGCACGATATTGTTACCGTGGGCACTTCAAAATACCATGAATAATTGTTTATTCCGACTTATTTAGAATGCATTTTAAGAATACTTTATAAATTGTGAATTGCTTTATTGTATTTAAATGTTCAGAATTCTCTTTGTTATAAAAAAAAAAAGTTTATCATCCTGTTCTAGTATTTGTGCCAGGCGGTTTGACCAAAAATTTATATTACTTTTTTTTTATTATTATTATTAAGCCGGTTTTCCGGTTTACTGAATGACGTTTTTTTTTTTTTTTTTTTGCATAATTAGGTGTTTAAAGCATTTTCTACTGGTTGAGAGAGGAATTACTGCAATAAATTGACTTAGGATGGTCTATTTTACTGTCATTAGTGAATATTGTAGAATAGAATAGCGCCCAGTATAACCTAAAATTGTTATTTTTGAACATCCTAATAACATTTACAGGAAATAACATTAAAATACAACGTTTATAGAACGGGAGATTTGAACATTCTTAAAACGTTTTGAATAACATTCTTATAACCAAGAAATCTATCTATCTATCTTTCTTTCTTTCAAACTAATCTATCTTTATTTCTAACTATTCTGTCTATCTTTCTTTCTAACTATCTATCTTGCTTTCTTTCTAACTAATCTATCTATCTTTCTAACTATTCTGTCTATCTTTCTTTCTAACTATTCTGTCTATCTTTCTTTCTAACTATTCTGTCTATCTTTCTTTCTAACTAATCTATCTACCTTTCTAACTATCTATCTTGCTTTCTTTCTTTCTAACTAATCTATCTATCATTCTTTCTTTCTAACTTATCTATCTTTCTTTATTTCTTTCTACCTAATCTTTCTTTCTTTCTACCTAATCTTTCTTTCATTGAAACTAATCTATCTATCTATTATTTATCTATCTTTCTAACAATTCTTTCTAACTAATCCATCAATCAAACTTCAAACTACTTTAAACTTCTTCAAACTCTCTGGTCTGGCTTTCTCAAGCCAACTTAAAGTTTGTCTCATCAAACTTTTTTTTTCTAGTTTTATTATATAACTTTTAATTTCAATTGATCTGATTGTGTTTAAGATGACGGCTATCAAGGCCAGACATATGTTTACTCTCTCAGCGAGTGTTTATTATGTCGCTCATAGTTTAGTTAATATATCCATGGCCAAATCAATGCTGTTGGATATTCATGGTCTTGGAACTGCACATGTATTTTATTAAAGCTATCAACAACAAAAGAGCTATTAATTTTCAGTAATTGATCATTTGATTAATTGAATAAGTGTAAATTCCTTAGTTTGTTTAAAATCATCAATGCATGCTTTTCACTATTGCCACAAAAATAATAGTGAATGACACATTTTGAATCATCCTTTTGCCTCTTCCTGCTACAGATAGAGCAGTGTTTTAATAACATTATCATGGCAGTGTATAAAAGATGATATATTTATAAACCGCAGGATGTTCTGTGATCTCTGGCGTTTTAGATGTAAAAATAACCTCCCCCAAGGGTTTATCCGTGTCTTCATTTAACGACCTTTAAAAAGCGATTTTTGGATTACGTAGGAAAGTCTTTGTCCTAAACATCTGATGGACCACCCTTCACGAAACGAGTCTCTTGAAAATTATTATTGCAAGCAATATAAGATAATGGGTGGTCATTACTCTAGCTGCCGTCATGTCTGTGTATATTGTCTGCTCTTGAAATATGATGCATCCACTGTACTTACAAACCACTTAATATCAGAAAGCGTAGCATGTGTAATGATTTATCTTTCAGCCGATGTAATGTGCATCATGTCTGGGTTATGGGCTAAATAATTAGCTCACTGTAGTTAGACTGATGGATGAGACCGAAGCAAATGAGACGATTCTGTTGCCCTTAATGTCGCCGAGCTGAAAATGGCTGTATCATGTACAGCTGTAGCCAATAGGAGAGAAGCTGACGCTTTTTAGGTTTGTCAGGAATGTGTTTTTACTTTATTTCTATAGTTAAACTGATATTTTCCGACCTGAAAAGAATAGTGTACGATTACAAAATAAACTGGAAAATGTTACGTTTTCAAATAAATGTATTTTATGATGCACGGATTGCGACAGCATCTGTGTTAGGACACACTGATGATGGCTTAGGCCGAAACGCGTCTGTGTGGACATGGTAATAATAAAAAAGATATGAGATGTAACTAGAGTAGTGCTGGCCAGTATACCAGTTCATATTGAAAACCGGTGTATATTTTTGTTATGAAATAAATTTTGAATATACCGCCATACCGATGTATTTAATTTGCTGCGCCACGCGACCCTTTACAGTGTTGCACTTCTAAGCGGCGAGGGTAAATCAAACAGCAGTGCTCTGGTGTTGCGTTACAGGGAAGATGGATACTACAGAACTATGGCGTTATTTTCCCGTCAAATGTCGAGAGCGCACTATTGTAGCGTGAAATAGCGATACATTAATAAAATGATACACGCTGCTCTTGTAAGAATAGGTCTATTTTCTCTGGGCTCACTCAGAGAATCCTGCACATAAAATGTGTTCAGTGCAAATCGCGAATCTCTCCTCTTCCCCAAATAACAATTTTAGTTTATAATAACGTTTTCATAACGTTCCCATTAAGTTTTAAAAAAACGTTATTTCTGAATGTTCTAGGAACATTCAAAACGTCCATTTTGTAGACGTTGTATTAACGTTCCTCTTGCTTGGTTATAAGAACGTTATTCAAAACGTTATAAGAACGTTCAGTTCTCCCGTTATATAAATGTTGTATTTAAACGTTATTTAATGGTTATAAGAATGTTATTAGGATGTTAAGAAATAACAATTTTAGGTTATACTGGGTGCTATTCTATTCTACAATAGTCACTAATGACAGTAAAATAGACCATCGTAAGTCAATTTATTGCAGTAATTCCTCTCTCAACCAGTAGAAAATGCAGCTGATTATGCATAATAAAAAAAAGTCATAAACCGGAAAACCGGCTTAATTTTGGGGGGAAAAAAAACGTGATATATTTTTGGTCAAACCAACCAGCACTAAACTAGAGTGTGTGGTTTTTCATCTTTATTTGATAAACTTCTTTATAACTCGCACCTATAAACGTTTTGGGAGTTGAGCGCGCCTGTCCTCAGCAGAGATTCAAAAATCGGCGTTAATATTCGCCTCGTAACGTTTTTTTATGAATTTTGACAATGCTTGGTTGTGAGAATGTAATATGGCTTCATGTGATCATCAAATCGCAATGGTTTTGATGTAACGACGTAAATGTTTCGTCTGACGCGCTGCATGTTTCAGAGTAAAGCCCAGCACTGTTCGTTTTCAGGTTCGATTCACTTTAAATGCTGTGTCACTTTGAGTCACATTTGAGAACGCAACATGCGCCAATCATCTTCCCAGATTCATAATAATATTTGTTTATAAATCTGCGGTCAGGTGTTCCTTCGTTTTTTGGTCTTTAACTGATCACATGCATGTTTGTGAATTTAAGTGTAGATGCTTCCAGTTTTCAATCAATTCCTCATGGATAAAATCAAGTCCCACTTTAGTTTTTTCCCTTAGTCTCATTGAATATCATGTTTCAGTATGTCACATTACTGAAGTGTACACACTGTAAAAAAATATTTTCAAGATTTGTTATCACAACATATTTTCTTTTGTCAAATCAACTTTATAATAATTTATTTAGTTGAGATAACTTATTTTGAGTTTCTGATGGTTAAATTAATCTCCTTCATTGTATTAACTCACTTTTTCCAGTTCAATCAACTTAAAAATTTAACGCAACCCAGGTTACTTACTTTTTTAAGTTAAACCAACAATATTTTTTACAGTGTAGTAATCACAACATTTTTTTTTTGTCAAATCAACTTAAATAATTTATTTAGTTCAGATAACATATAATTTTGAGTTTCTGCTCCTTCATTGTATTAACTCACTTTTTCCAGTTCAATGAACTTAAAATTTTAAGGCAACCAGGTTACTTACTTTTTTAAGTTAAAGCAACAATATTTTTTTTTACAGTGCAGAAAGTCCATATTTGAAAGTTGTTGTTTTTTTTTTTTTTCAATTTTGACTTTGTTTAATTTTTTTGTGTTTTGGTCTTTTCTAGTCTTTTGAGACTGTAGACAACGGGAATTAATGTAACTTTACAATAAAAAACATTGGCTACAGAGGAACTTTTAGGAGATTTTACTTGATATTTTTTAATATGTTCTATTTCTGTATTTTATTATTTATATTATATTTCTATATTTTATTAATTTTTTTTTAATTAAAAATGAGTTTTTTTATCGGATTTCATTTTTTTTTTAAATATATATTTATTTATTTGATAATTGATTTTATTTTTTATTTTAGAAGCACGGTTTTCCCTGTAAATTTAAACCGTTTTTTTGGACGATTTTCGAGAATACATTGCAGTGTTTTGAAGATTTGCATAGAAACGAAGCATTCAACCGTAGCTTCAGTCGCAGTCCGGGGCCCTTGAAAGATAAAATAATTGATTTGACTTTATCTTTGTGGATTCATGTACTAATTCTCACCTAGAAATTCCCCGCATCGTGAACGTGGAGCTCGCAGGATTTGATTGAAACGTTGTGCGACACCTGCGCTGAAACTCAGGCCGCGTGTGTGTGTGTGGTTTCACAGAGCGTGCGAGAGAAGAGACGAGACTACTGTATCAGTTGAACAGCCAGACGCTTTGAGAGGCATAATCGGTGTTTACCAGATTGAAATGATTACAGCTCTGTCACAGTCCACGCCGTCTGCGCTTCGTCTTCCCTCTGAATTGAATCGTGAATATTACGCTGATTTACAAAGAGTGGCCTTGTCTCTAGAAATTGACTGCTTGACTGACAGGCCCGACCACATTAAAGATAAGTACACAGTGTGCGTTTCTCGGCAGCTCTGGCAGGTATGCTTATATTTGGGCCTCCAGCAGTCGTCTTGTGTGTCCGTAGCGTCGGGCCGTGTTGTTTGGTGTGTGTGTGTGTGAAGGGCTGTTGTAAGTGCTTTGGCAGTCCACACTGAAAGCCTTCGAGAGCATCAGGCTACAGACGGAAAGTAAAGCTGCTTCATGCTAACGGTGACATTGATACAATAGCAGATGGTACATTAGACAGAAATTATCACATTATCCGCCTCCAGTTTCTTCAGTACAGCTTCGCTTCGCTGCCGCGCATATGCAAGACTCGCAAACATATTGACGGATTGACCACTTCAGGTTGTTGGTGTGTTAGTGTGGTCAACCGCACCAACTGTTCTCTTGTGAAAGACTCTTTTTGACAAGGTTACGGGAAGGCAGAGCTGTCGTAAATGTGATATTTGGCCATTTTTGGGTTATGGCATCGTTCAATAAATGCTCATTTGGCAGATTAGCGCAAGTATTGCCTAAACACTTTCAGAAACACAAGAAGGTTTTGTTTATTTGCATTAGTTAATGTATTAAAATAAACTAACAATGAGCAACACGTTTTATGACTAATCTTTGTCAGTGTTAGTTAATAAAAATCCAGCTGTTGATTGTTTGTTTGTTTGTGTTAGTTCTCAGTGCATTAACTAATATCAACAAATACAACTATTGTTTTAATAATGTATTGGTAAATGAAAAGTAAATGATTAGTAAATCACTAAAGTAGTGAAATAATGAAACTTTTTTTATTTGCCATCATTTAAAATGTACTTTGAGTGCATGTAAATATGTGTGTGGTATAAAATTCAGAATAATAAAACAATTTATACATAAATAATATATTGCATCACACACAAATGTACATGTACTCACAGTCTCACACACATTAATATATTCCCCAATAGTCATGTTAAACTATTTCTATATTAAAGTAAAATAAGTAATATTACTATTTTTAATGTTTTTGAAAGAGGTCTCTAATGCTCATCAAGCCTGCATTTATTTGATTAAAAAATTAAGGGGAAAATACAGTAATAATGTTAAATATTATTACAATTTAAAAATAATGGTTTTCTTTTTAAATATGCTTTAAAATATCATTTATTTCTGAATTTTCAACATCATTACTCCAATCTTCAGTGTCACTCTAATAATCCTTCAGAAATCACTCTAATATGATGATTTGATACTTTTTATTTATTTATAAGTAAGGAAATTAAATATATGTCACATGCACATATTATTAGCCATGTGCGCTTTTGTTTTACCTAAACAATTAGTTTTTTTCTTTAATTTAGTGTTTCAGTTGTTTCAGCGTTGGCAACCAAATCATTTGGACTTCAACTTAAAATGTTTAGGAGGTGCAGCTGTGTGGATATTGTTATAAAGAATTTTATTTTTATTATATATGGTATAACCAAAAAATGTATGTCATGTAATAAGACAACTAGAAAAACGTTCTTTTCTTTATTTAAACTTTGTTTTCATTTTTTCAATTATACTCAGGAAAACTGTATTTAAAAAAAAATGTGATGTGTATTGAAGGTCTAATGAAAATATATTACTTTTTACTTGATTGATATGCCACTTGACCTTTTTTAGAGTTGTCAAGTCAAATATTTTCAGTGCTTAAATAAATAGATACGCTTGGAATTGACATGAATAGACTTTTCGATTTTTTTTTCCCGATTCCTCGTCTTCATCTTCATCTCATGGGTTTGTCATCGACCCAGTTATTTCCCTGTCATGTTTCTGCTCTTACTCCCACAATTAACCGAACCACTAAATGATGGACTTCAGTCTCTGACATGTATTTAAGTGTAATTAATTGATTAATTGTGTTTAGACGGCTTGATTAAATTATAGCGCGCAGAAGGCCGTGTGACTGCAGGTGTGTTACTTCATTTGATGTTGTTGGTCATTAACTAATTAGAAAAGTGTGTGTGTGTGTGTGTGTAAAGATTAAGGACTGGATGATCTATCTGTGCGTCTTTCTATCGGTCTGTCTATCTATACATCTGATTATCTGTCTGTCTCTATCATTCTATCTACCAACCAGTCTATCGTTCTATCTATCATTCGTTCTATTGTTCGTTTGCTCTATTGTTTGTTTGTTCGTTCTATCGTACGTTCATTCGTTCAATCGTACGTTCGTTCGTTCGGTCTATCGTTTATTCGTTTGTTTGTTCGTTCTATCGTTCGTACGTTCGTTCATTCTATCGTACGTTTGTTTGTTCGTTCTATCGTACGCTAATTCGTTCGCTCTATTGTTTGTTTGTTCGTTCTATCGTTCGTTCGTTCAATCGTACGTTCGTTCAATCGTACGTACGTTCGTTTGTTCGTTCTATCGTACGTTCGTTCGTTCGTTCTATCGTACGTTAGTTTGTTCTATCATTCGTACGTTCGTTCATTCTATCGTACGTTTGTTTGTTCGTTCTATCGTACGTTTGTTTGTTTGTCGGGCGCTCATTCGTTCGCTCTATCGTTTGTTTGTTCATTCTATCGTACGTTCGTTCGTTTAATCGTACGTTCTTTCGGTCTATCGTACATTCGTTTATTCGTTCGTTCTATCGTTCGTACGTTCGTTCGTTCTATCGTACGTTTGTTCTATCGTTCATTCGTTCATTCTATCGTATGTTTGTTTGTTCGTTTTATCGTACACTCATTCGTTCGTTCTATCGTTATTTTGTTCGTTCTGTGTAGCTATTGTCCCATCTATATATAGTTCTGTCTGTCGTTCAGTCTATTGTTTTATCTATTTATCATTCTATCTATCTTTCTGTCGTTCATTTATACATCCACCTATCTATCGTATCTATTGTCCCATCTATAGCTGTCTATCTATCTTTCTGTCGTTCATTTATACATCCACCTACCTATCGTATCTATAGCTCTGTCTATCTATCTTTCTAACTTATCGTTCTATCTATGGGTAGTTTGAGTAATAAAAATGTAACTCTTACACAATTTATACTACTCTCAACACGGCCTAATTTTGTTTAGGCTGCATAAACTTCACAAATATAATAAAGTAATTATATCGTCCAGCCAACTTGGAAAGAGAAAAAAAAAACGAGATAAGAGAAAAAAGGTCCATGAACGCCGTCCTCCATCACGGCACACGTGCGGTCAGGAAGACCGTGCGCTCCACAGCGGTTACAGGGCCTCGACTACATTTCTTGAGTAAATTAGGGGCTAAACGATGACCTCTAGTCTCCGCCAGCATTTGAACGAGGACGACATGGATTTTCAAATTACCTTTTAAGTTGATATGTAAGATGAATTGCCATAATAATTTCTAGCAGCGATTGAATTAGCAGCACATCCCAGGCTCGCACTAAAAGAGGAAAGGAGAAAAGGCGAGCGTGTGAGAGAGGTCTGTGGAGCGTTGAAACAAAAACACAAGCTTGTTTTTATTTATAAATGTAATTAATGTGTGTCCACACTATTTGCACGCTTGTCATATGGAGTCCTCTGTTTGAGGCACATGAAAGCAAGAGGCTCTCATAATTGTGTTTACATCCGCAGATAAAAATCCCTGGGCTGTAATGATCAGTAATTATAAATATTTTCCCGGGTTTTACAGGCCGCAGCCGCATCCATTGTGAGCCAGTGAAAGCAGGTTGCATGGCTTAATTATGACATTGCACAAGACTAAATGTAGCAGTCTGTGCGCAGCAGGCTAAACACTTCCACTGGCATAATCACACTCCGAGCTGACTTTAAAGAGCTCATTACTGTTAGCTTTCTAAAGAGCGCTTTATTAAACACAGTTACCTAATAAGCATCTTTGGTGGTGCAAATTGCCCAAAATGGTAATGAGTCTGATTAGGCCACGTTTCAATTATGACAGCTTCCTCCTAGGGCAACCGCATCATCCATCTATCCATCCACCCGCGCAAAACACCAGACGAGAACCAGGCCTTTTAATGTGACGGAATGCTGCTAGAAACGATTGCATGGATATACTACGGATTTGCACGAGTACATGGGTTTAACTTTCATGTTAAAATGAAAAGAAAGTCTAAAATCTAATTTGAAATTACACAAAATATACTAGTACATCAATATAATACTAAACTAGCACTTCTCGTACTATAGTGACTTGATTGTGGCATTTATTGAAATTGGGATTGGTACATTTTGGGACAGCAACAATAGCATTTTCAATAAACAATAGCGGATTCAAGACCCATTATAGCTATTTTTTTTGTACTTCACAGCATCTAAACTCAATGCATATGGTTTGAGATGCTGAAAAAAACGAGAAGACATCATGAAATCTCATGCATATGTATAACAAAATAGCACACTGCAAAAATAAGTATTATATGCATTGCATCTCAATCATTTTGTATTTTAATTAATTCTCTAGAAATATCTACGTTAAATATCCTTCAAACAATATTTACGTCTTACAAAATTGTCTGTTGTGCAATCACTGTAAAGCTAATTTTAAAAAATCTGTATTGTTTTAAATTAGGGCTGTCAAACGATTAATCGTGATTAATCCCATCCAAAATAAAAGTTTGTATTTACATAATATATGTGGGTGCACTGTGTATAATTATTTTGTGTGTATATATATAAATATATAAATACACATACATTCTTCTATATATTTAAGAAATATTTTCATGTATATATAGATTTATATATAATTTATGTTACATATAAATATTAGAGCTGTCAAAAGATTAATCGCATCCAAAATAAAAGTTTGTGTTTACATAATATATGTGAGTGCAATGTGTATAATTATTTTGTGTATATAAATACACACACATGCTTGTATATATTTAAGAAATATTTTCATGTATATATATAGATTTATATGTAATTTATACTATATAAATATAAATATTTTAGATATAAATATTTGTTCTTAAATATACATGCATGTGTGTGTGTGTGGTGTATTTATTTATTTATTTATATATATATACATACAAAATAATTATACACCGTGCACCCACAAATATTATGTAAACACAAAACTTTTATTTTTTTATTTAACTTTCATGTAAAATTTTATTTTGGATGCGATTAATCGTTTGATTTTAAATATATAAATAAAAGTGACTTGACTTGGTAAATCTATTTTCTAATGTTGTAAGAAAAATAAAAGCACATGTTTATTAAAATTGTAGCTTTTGCAATTTAGTACGTTCAACTTGTTTAAGGATCATTTTACAGGAGAGCAAGATGAAAACAGAATTAAAAAGACAAAGACAAGTTCTCTTTCTGGTGGAAATGTGCACAAATGAACTGAAATATAGACAGAAGTCCATCCGGTTACTCATCTGATTTATCTATTGAGTATTTGAGCAGTCAAAATGACCAAACTGCACATCCCTAGATGATACACACACACATCAGGACACACACCTCTCCGCCACCTCATAGCTTCCTTTCAGCAGCACAGTAATGAATTGAGAATGGTACGAGCGGCTGTCCAATTTACGCACTGGGAAATTGGACAGACAGAGCGCAAGCCGCCGCTGTTTGCTTAAAATCGGCCGAGGCTAGCCAGATTAATAGATCCGAAAAAGGTCAGCTTCTCTGTCTCATTGGCCATGATCACAGTGTCTGAAATTACACACTGCAGTGTATCGCCGCACACTCACTCACTCTCTCGCTCACTCGCTCGCCCGCTCCCCCCTCCATCCCAACTCGCTGTGTTGATCACTCTGAGAACTAACAGAGCCATTAGACGAGCACAGATGATCAGTAATT